>NC_061157.1:76261017-76728517 GCF_022113875.1 Hydra vulgaris
AAAACTATTTTCAAATTTTATTGCAAGTTGCCACAAAAATCTCTCGAAAAATCTCAATTCTCATAATGTTTTTTCCAAGAAATCAATTTTCCCAGTTATGCAATTGCGTTTTTATACCAATAATGGCGATTTGATTTCATGTTTTACGCAATTAATGAATTAGAATTTTTTTTATGTTGTTTTTCTATTAGTTTTGAATAATAATTAATTTTAATTAATTTTTAAAATTAATATTAAACTTTAATTTTGAAAACTTTTTTTGGAGAATGGGATTTTTTCATCTTTAAATTGGGAATTTTAATTTTATGAGCATTTGGGAAAACCGCGTTTGACGAGGCGCCACAGAGCTAGTTTACCCTGATATATATATATATATATATATATATATATATATATATATATATATATATATATATATATATATATATATATATATATATATATATATATATATATATATATATATATATATATATATATATATATATATATATATATATATATATATATATATATTATATATATATATATATATATATATATATATATATATATATTAGTAAACAGTTATAACAGTTAAAACAAATTTTTATATTAAAAAATAGTTGAAGCAATCACCAGAAAAATATCATAAATATAGAACATATTTATCTGAAGTTTAAAAAAAAAATTATTGAAATCCTACAGTCAGATTTAAAAAAAATTGATTTCAAATAAATAAACAAATCTATGAGTTACACTAAAAAGTTGTTAATTGAAAATAAAGTTTAAGTACTCTAAGATATTTTTTATCCTTTTTTATATATATTTTTGTGAAAATTTTGTAATAATATACTGATCTACATAAAAATAAGGCTACAACATTGAGTTTTTAGAGATCAAATAACAAATAACACGGTTGCCATATAGAATATACTCTGTAGTTAAGAACCGTAGCCATTTTCAAAGTTCAAAAAATTTTTGCATTTTCTCACGCATGCGTACCTAAAGATTGCGCTTGTAAATGACCGTGTTAAAAATAGTTTATTTTTAAAAGCGTTGACTGATATAATAAAATTCGAAAGAAAGTTCTAGTCAGGTATCACACGATTGCAAAAGAAAAAATTCTCTTTGCACACAGTGTGTTACTGTTTGACGTTGAAGTCGATGACATTGCCCTCGGAGGCATTTTGCAAGTCCCTGCACACTTAGTGCTGCAGCTAACTGATTTGGTCTACGGAGCTCAATTTTGTTGATGCCATGGTACATCTTGAAGTTTTTGATGAGGTCGCCTCTACGCTGTCTATCCTCTAGTGATTGAATATTTAAAGAGGTTAGTCTTTGACGATACTTTAACGGCTTGAGATAAAGCACGAGCTTAGTAGCTCTTTCTTATACTGCGTCAAGAGCGTCAATTTCTCCGCGATTATAAGGGTTCCATGCGGAAGAGTAGAACTCAAGGTGTGGCCGTACATAAGTTGTATAGAGTATGCAAAAGCTATTTATATCCCAATAATGAAAAGTTCTTTTTAAGATACCTAGTTCCTTGTTAACCTTGGTAACAGCGTGTGCAACTTGATACCACCATTTGAGTTTGTCGTTAATAATGATGCCAAGTTCACGCTCAGAGCTGGTCTTATTAAGGTTGTGGTTGTTACCAAGGTGGTCGGTCATTGTGAAGATTATGTGCGTGCCGGGTAGGTTGTCCATAAAAGCAGTGTTAAGCCGGTTGTTAATTCTCTTGTCTAAGAACATAGCTTTGCACTTGTCTACGCTAAACCTCATGCGCCAGGTGTGAGTCACTTTGACAAAACGATCAATGTTCTCTTGGAGAGTTTGGTCAGTAGTGTTCTTTATAACCGATATTAGTTTTTGTGTCGTTGGCAAACAGCTTACAAACGTGACGAGTGAGGTTTGACATGTTGTTAATAAAGATCACAAAAAGAAGAGGCCCAAGACTGCAAAGATCGAATACGATCTTTGCAGTCTTTCGTCTTTTTTTTTTTCTCTGTTTACATAACATAAGAATTTTACAGATTCTACTACATAATATAAAATTTAACAAAATTAGTAAAACAGATAGGGACTCAAAGAAGATAAGGATGACAGAACGTCATCGCAATCTTTTCATAGAACCCCTTTAACAAGATTTAATTATAATATCGTAATATGACATACAAAATAAAAATGCCAATAAAATATCATAACAAAATGCGTAATCCGCTAATAAAAATTGTCAAGCAACAAACAAAAGTAGAAACAAAACAAAAACTTATTTAAGAGAATTTATCCAAAGCATTATTAACAAAAAATGTTTCACAGGTTTTAAAGATTTCTTTTTTTGTTAAAAACTTGAGTGAACTTAACGAACTCACCGTACCTTTGAACCCTTTCTGAAAAATATTTCATACTTTTGGACCTCTATATAAAATGCTGTATTCTGAATATTTGTTTATTATCCTTGGCAGTTTATATGTGTTCAACATATTCGCTCTAAAATTATAGTTATCATTTTTATTTAACTCAAACTTGTTATTAAAGCTTATAGGAGAGATATTGTGATTGTAACGATACATGAAAATTAAATGCTGGTAGATATTTATTTCAAATACATTCATCATTTTCATATCTTTCATCAAGGGATTAGCGTGTTCCCGCCTATTTTTAAAGTAAATGATTCTACAGGCATGTTTCTGAAAACTATAAAGTTTCTTAAGCTTTGCTGTTTGAGTACTTGCCCATGAAATGTTTGCATAGCTGATGAGGCAGTGAATTAGCCCAAAGTAGATTAATTTAGGACAATTTGTATTAATGTACGAGCGAACTCGATACATTAAACCTATAATTTTGGTAATTTTTGACTGGATATATATTATATGAGGAAGCCAGGATAATTTTTCATCAACAACGATTCCCAAGAATCTTATATTGGATTGCTTTTTAATTAATTTATCATTTATAAATAGGTTCGGCAACTTGAGAGGATTTTCTTCATGTGTTTTTTTATGAAAAAGTATATAGTTTGTTTTCTCGGTATTAAGTTAGCCTTAAACCAGTTATTTACTTTATTTAGTTCAATATTCATGTCCGCATATAATTTCTTGATACCGCTGTTGGTAAGAAATAAATTCGTGTCATCTGCAAACATGACTGAATTAAGTTTTAAGGATGCATTACAGAAGCCATTTATATATATTAAAAAAAGAAGTGAACCAAGAATCGATCCTTGCGGAACTCCACTTACGACATTTAACACTCCAGATTGAGCATTATTTACATATTGTTTTCTGTTTGTAAGTTTTATTAACTATTCCGTAATGTCTTAATTTATCTAAGAGAATACAGTGGTCCACTGTATCAAATGCTTTTGATAAATCAAGAAATACTCCTAAAGTAAATTTATTATTTTCAAAACCATTAGTTATTTGATTTACTATTTCAATGATTGCATGCTCAGTAGAGAGATTTTTTTGAAAACCAAACTGATTTGGGTAAAAAAAATTGTTTTTAATGAAGTTATCAAAGATTCTATTATAAACTACACGTTCGAATAGTTTTGAAAATACAGAATGTACTGATATAGGCCTGTAGTTTGTAATGTCAGAATGATTATTACATTTGTACAATGGAGTTACTTTTGCTAATTTAAGTATATCCGGTAATATCCCAGAATTTAACGAAAGCTTTAGTATATGTATTAGAGGTCTTTTAAGACTGTGTTTGTTTGCAATAACTATATTACTAGATATCTCATCAAATCCCGGAGCCTTTTTTTTTAACGAGGAAAAAGCTGCCTCAAATTCCTCATAGATTAATTCATAATCAAGCATGATAACATTATTCTTTGGTTTAAGGTTTTAAATGATACTATTTTGATACTATTTTTTTTACAAGATTTGGACCAATACTTGTAAAATATTTATTAAATTCTTCCAAAATTTGTTTTTGACTAAATATATCGTTGTTTTCAATATTAATTCTTTTAGGTAGAGAAGGTGAATTTAGTTTTTCTCTTCCCATTATGACATTGATAATGGACCACGTTTTTTTGCAATCAAATTTGCATTTGTTAATTTAATTACTGTAATATTTTTTTTTTTTTTGCATTTTTAATGAGATCTTGGTAAAAATATTTATAATTTTTGTAATTTTTTTCATTATCATTGTTTTTATTTTTCAGAAATTTATTGTAAAGTTTTTGCTTTTTTTTTGAGCACTTTAATAACGATTTATCCATCCACGGATTAGCAATTGCTTTTGACTTAATTCTTATATTCTCTTGAGGACAGGTTTCATTAAAGTACTCCAAAAATGTACTTAAAAAAGCATTGTCCATGTTTCTTGTTTTAGTCTATTTGTTAATTTATTAGTGTTACTCATTTTTAAATTTCGTTTTTTCAAATGTATGATTTTTGAATGACAATCAGTCATAGCTTTTAGATTTTTTGCTTTTATGAATACCGGGAAATGATCTCTAATATCTGTCATAAATATCCCGGTTTCAAATGTCGTTTCTAAATAATTATTAATAAAAATATTGTCTATTGCTGTTGTCGAGGTTTTTGTTACTCGCGTTGGTTTATTAATAGTTGACAAGACATTCAATTTAAAAAGCAGATCAAAAAAAGATTTTATTTTTGGAAATTTTATGTTAGAAAGAGCATCAAGATTTATGTCACCAGTAATATATAATGTTTTCTTTTCTTTATTTATTTTTATAGTCGTATTTTTGATAAAAGTTTCGAAGGTTTTTGAAAGCATACTTTTCCAAGACAGAAAATGAACAACCATCTGTTTTTACTTTAAAATCAAAGTGATCAATTTACGGTGCGTTAATTAAGTTGATTTGAGTTTCTTGAAAAATATTTATGTTTTCTTCAGATAGATTATTCATAAAGTTGTCCTCAAAAAGATCTAAATTTAAATTATGAAAATCTAATTTCTCTGAAAAAACCGACGCCATTTTTTATTTATTTTTTTTCAAAATAACTAATTTAAAAATATTCAATATAATAAAAAAAAAAATACTTAAAATGCTTACTCGTTGACGCATGTAGGATTAACATCTGTGTTGCGGGTGTTTTCTTGAAATTCGTGAACAATAAGTTTGTTGTAAACAACTTTCGCAAAATAGCCATTTTGACGACGAATCTTCGCCTGATCAAAAAGTTCTTTTCGAACTTTTTGAGTTGTAAAACTAAAATCTTCGTTTAAAAAACTATTTGTTCCTTTTAATTTAACTGCTCTCTCCATAATTGTTTTTTTATCCTCGTAATCACGGAGTTTCAAGACGATTGTTCGCTCTCGTTTATCGTTAGTTGCTCCCACTCGATGAGCCCGTTTAATTATAATGTCTTTTTCAATACCAAGGTTATCTTTAAATAGTTGTTTTACCCTTTTTTTTGTGATTTCCCAATCTTTTTCTTCACTATTTTCAACGATCCCGTCAATTCTTAAATTATTTCTTCTGTTACGGTCTTCAATATCGACGCTTTTTAATTTTAATTCAATATTGTCCGAAGATATTTTACCCTGCATTTTTCTTACATTTGATAAATCGTCATGAACTTTATTAATTTTTTCCTCAACTGCTCTAGCTTTATCATTGAAAACATCTCCAACAAAATTTAAGCCAGATTTCATTTCATCAAGTTCTCGCCTAACTTCTTGAAAACTAGATTGAAAGTTTTCAAACTTTTCGTTTATGCTAAATAGTGATTCACGAAAATAAGATAAAATTGTTTCTTTTTGAATATTAAGAAGTTCTCTCATCATAGAAATTGAGACTAAATCTGATTTAGATATTCCAAATTTTATTAGACCTTGCTAATTAAATCATAAAGAAGTCGAGGGTTATCTTTGCACTTACTTACAATGCGTCGCTCGTGTGTGCAGAGAGCTTTATAAACTTATTTTTTGACATTGCGCGAGGCTTTGTTAAACGCCGGTTTTACAAGGTGCTTTTGGTCACGTAGCGCTGCTTGAAGTCGGGCGAAAGTAGCCGATTTTTCATTCGACGCTTGCTAACTTCATTGTTTAACCATTTCGGGTCGGGTTTGAGTAGGATAATGTTGCGGCGAGTCGGAGTGAAAAGTGATACCAGAAGTATATATCAGCGGCGATATATGCTTCTGATAGACGGGCATAGCGCTAGTCAACTGTCAAGTTAGCAAATTCCAGAACCCAATAAGTCATGTTGAAGTAGCTGATCATGCTTTCAAAGTTAGTAAGTTTGTAATATAAATGTTTGCAGCTTTTGTTGAAGCTTGTTGAATGATAGTCCAGTATTATAAAATCCCAGTAAATCATAGCGTGCATGCGTTTATTTTTGGTTGATCCAAGAGGAGAATCAACTTTTACATTGTAGATGTATGTTGGATCATTTGCTAACAGAAGGTCAAGTTGATTTTTGCCGAATGTTGGTTCTAAGACGAACTGAGTGAGCAGGCGATCTTGGATAGTTCCAAGGAACGCGCATGCCTTTAGATTATTACTGGTAGAGTACCCACTGGAGCTGTTCCATTCAATTTCAGGGTAGTTGAAGTCCTCCAATAATAAAAAGTTTAGTGAATCTTTTTTACTCGATTAGAATGAAAGCTTGGCGAATCGACTTGTTGATGATTTTATTAATGGTGGCTTCGGAGTTCGGCGGCCTGTAGATGCAACCTAATAGAATACGTTCAGAACCAATATTTATTTGAACCCATACCTGTTCACTTCCAGCTCTAGAGAGAATTTTGTCTTTGTTGAATTCGAACACGATGAGAGTTTTTTTTGTGTAGACAGCAACTCCTCCTCGCGAAGAAGTACGTGAGAGGCAGAAAGGCGTTGAGAAGTTATCAATCAAAACTGGCTTTTCTATGTCAAACCAAGTCTCACAGAAGCAGAGTACGTCGGGATAATCTTTCTGTACCAAGTAGAAAGTTGAGTTCATCATATTTGTTCAAGAGCGAGGTTGGGTTCGTGAGAGGCATTTAAGAAGTTTAGGAGAAGATGAAGGATTCATGGTTATTGGTGAATTTAGATGTGAATGTTAGATTGTAGTATTAGACGGCCAATTTAGGGTTGGAGACCTCAACGGCAGCCTTCCAGTTGCCGAACGGACGTTTCTCTGTGATGTTGATGAGGAATTTTTCAGCGGTTATGTAAATACAACGAACTTGGTCGCCGTGGATAACAAATCAAAAGGGCTGGTCGAGACAGTTGTCAATTTTAGGCCTTCATTGAGCTTTTTTCGTTCTTTGTTAAGTTTGCTAAAACTTTCTTGTTCAGCTGGAGTGCGGTCAGGGCGAATATAGATATTTTTGAAGTTTTTAAACGAAGCGAGACTTTTGGCTATGGACAGTAGGTTGTTACAAGCTTCTGTCGATTCTAATTGTGTGATAATTGGTGGCGGAATAGAAGGTTAGTTTGTGAACAATTTTATAGGTTGGATACGACCTACAACTTTGAAGGCATTTTGGAATTTCGATGATCCCAATACTTGTTTTACTTTTTCTAACTCTTTTTTTGCTTTTTGGGTTTCTTGAGTTGGATTCGGAAGACCAGCGATAACAACTCGTTTCTCTTTGATTTGTTGAAGTTTGGTATTTTTAGTGACAGCGTTTATAATAGCGACGCTAGTCGTTGAACTAGGTTTGGCTGTTAGTTGGGTTGTGTGGCGCTATTTGGGTAGATGTAGGGACTGACTTGTGATCCGACTTTTGAATCGATTTTTGTCAAAGTTCTATTACTTGGTAATTTATAGTCATTAGAAATGTGGCTGTACAGAGACCTAGGTATAGCAAAATACTCATATACTCGAGTAATTATATCAGGAGAGTAAGTAAATTCACTAACTTTCTTTTGAGACAAACAGTACATATGTTTGAGTAATACTTTTTTTTTATAGCAAATATCTTTATTTTTTTAAGTAACGTATGATTTCATCAAAACTGACCAATACTTACAACGTGATGATGTCTTACATGATAATTGGCTGAATCTGTAAAAAGTTTGTAATTTATCTGTTATGCGTATTGGTAAAATTATAGCAGGGTGTAGAGTAAAGTAGGTTAGTGAGTCAAGGTAATTATGAATAGGATTTGATTCATTATATCTTATAAGATCCATATTGTAGTCTCCCATTAGAATTCTACCTTTTATTCTCTTTTAGAACCTCGCTTTAAAAACATATCTGGTATTGAACTTTTAGAGTAGCATTAATTTCAGGAAACAGACTTTTATGGGACATATCGGAACCCATATTTTAAAACTCTACACAGCTATATAGGGTTTCAAAATATCTGTCTATTCTAAGCCTGTACAGGCTTAATAGGCAGAATTAAGAGCAATCTGATTTGCTAATTTTGAAAGAAAGGCAAGGTTGCATAAGTTGAAAAATTAAAATCAAAACAAGCAGATTTTCGAAATAAAATTTTAAGTAATGATAAACTAAGTTTATCAATACTTTTTTTTTTTGTTATAAATACAGGAAATTCATTTTATTTTAGTACTATTCAGAGCATTTAAAAGTTATCAAAATATATTTGTACAAGGGAATTTTCACTCGTAAAAATCTCAAAATTCTTAATAACGTTACTTGGTGATGGGGATTTTATCTGTTGTTAATTTAAAATAATGGAAAAAAAGTTAGTGTTAACTACAGAAGAAGCATAATTTATATGCAATTTTACCAGACTACAGGAGAAATTTATATGCAATTTTGGAGAACTTTATATCTATATATAATTTTTTGGAGAACTTTATATCTATATATATATATATATCTATATATATATCTATATATATATATATATATATATATATATATATATATATATATATATATATATATATATATATATATATATATATATATATATATATATATATATATATATATATATATATATATTATATATATATATATATATATATATATATATACATATATATATATATATATATATATATATATATATATATATATATATATATATATATGTATATATGTATATATATGCATATATATATGCATATATATATGCATATATACATGTATATATATATATATATATATATATATATATATATATATATCTAATTATATATCTATATATATATATATCTATATATCTATATATATATATATATATATATATATATATATATATATATATATATATATATATATATATATATATATATATATATATATATATATTGATGGCATTATGCACATAAGTGTTAAGTGCTAAACTAAAAATGCAAATGTGACAAGGACACTTTGAGCATTTGTGCATACAATTTTTTTTTTCGTTTTTGTGTTTGACACGTAATGTCAATTAGTAGACTCATAACAATTTATCATACGCTGACCATATTCAGACAGAATAATCTTTGAATAATACAACAGTTTTTGTGTACCTAGCTCAATTTGAACAAATGTTGTACTTAACACTTCTGTGCATAATGCCATCAATATATATCTATCTAGTTGTGTCAATAAATTTAAATCATCAATATATATCTATCTAGTTGTGTCAATGAATTTAAAAAAAGATTAAATAATTTTTGACCCTTGATAATCTAGAATTAGAGAAATATTTATGTGTTTACACAAGAATTTCCAATAAAATATATCAATTAGGTTTTTCATTTTGTTAGACTTGACTATATAGAAAAGCAATTAAAGAAATAAATTTCCTAGATACAATGTTAAACTACAAAAATATTAGGCAAAATATTTGTAATATTAATTTATAAATGCTAAATAATTTGTCATTTTCTGAATTTTTTAAACAAACAAAAATTTTTTTTACAAAGATTTGAAAAAACCATTTTAAAATATACTTTAATTTAACATTTTTAATTGGCAATTTAATAAAATCTCACTCAAAGTATATCCAGTCTAAAATGATTCTGATATCATAAACAGTAAAGTAATTTCAGAATTTTGAAGCTAGTGAAATAAAGCTAACACTTAATATTCATAATAGTTAAATGTTTAAAAACATCAAACTTAAATACATATGCTTATATGATCAATATCGCAGTATGGTCATAAACTTTATACGCAACATAAAAATTAAAAGTAACTTGGAAAATTTACTCACTGTTAATAAAAATTATTTCTTATTAGTCATGAATAGTAAAATCCAATCATTGAAAAAATATTTTTTTTCCCAGAATGTCAAAGAGCAAAATTTTTCTACCAAATTGCAAGTTTTTGTGTCAAAAAACAAAAAATCAATGAACATTAGTATTGATTTTTGATCTATTGACACAACACAATAAACCATTTTACAAACATCTAAAAAAAAAGTGAAGATAATTAAATAACTTATTATATTATATTATATATATATATATATATATATATATATATATATATATATATATATATATATATATATATATATATATATATATATATATATATATATATTCATATATATATATTCATATATATATATATATATACATATACATATATATATATATATATATATATATATATATATATATATATATATAATATATATATATATATATATATATATATATATATATATATATCTTATTTATAACTTTTTTAGCTATGTAAAATAGATTTTTAAAACTAAGTAATCTTTTCTTAACAGATAAGAAAAATAATTAATACAAAAAATTTTCAAAAACTTTATAAATTAAATCTCAAAACCAGTCATTAGTTCAAACTCTTAAAGAGAGTAATGTTAAATAAAGTTTTGTTTATCTTTCTGTGCACCTTCAGCGGGTTGATACGAGTTTTAACATAAAACGGCAAAGCAATGGAAACGGCCTTTATTTCCAAACTATTTATTCCTATGACTATGATCAATTTTTAAAATAAAGTTGTTTTGTCCGATATATTCCGAAGGAGAATAATTAGTTTAGCCGCGCTCTCCTACGGGAAAAGGGTACAATGGCGACCCGATACAGATAAAAAAAAGAAACTAAGATTTTAAGTTGAGCAAATGGGTAATCGTAAACTTAAGTTATTGCTATTATTTATTGGAATTTTTGTTTTAGTTGAATTGACATTGTTTTGTTATCAGCAATTTAAAGATAAGGAAGAAAAAAAAGTCGTGGAGGAAATTGGAGTAATAGTTGCCCAGCGAGGAAATAATTTGCCTGTGAATGTAATAGTCAATCCGAAGCCTTATTCTTCTCGTAGTGAACTTTTTAAATATGTTTCACAAGAAAAAGTTAATTCATTGTTTTACCCAATGAAGAATTTCATTAAAAATAAATTAGACGCTTGTGAAAATTTAGCGAACCTTCATATATGGCACGAAATATGTGGTATTGATGTAAAAAATTTAAAGTTGTATCCACTTTATCCACACTTGCCTGTAATAAGAGATACTGTAAATAAGTTAGACTTTAATAACATTTCACCATTATTTGGAATTAGAATTTTTGGTTATCTTGAAGTAAAAAACAATGGTTTAACCCAGTTCTTTCTTAGTACTGTTGATATAAGTATCGAAGTTTATTTAAGTCTTGATTCTCCAAACAATTCGTTTTTGATTTGCTATCAAAATCACTTAACAAAACAGGTTAATACTTTGTCAGATGAAATTTATTTAAACAAAGGGAAATATTTTTTTGACATACTTGGTAAGACTGGTATTAAAGTCGGAAAGTTTTCATTAAAATGGAAACAATCAAGTCTTATGTCAACATTTAGTGAAATATCTAGTGAACATTTAAGTTGCTTTTTTAATGAAACAGGTTCTAAAAAAACATCTGTTATACTTGATTATAAAGTGCCGGAAGGCCTACCATCATTATTTCATAAAAAAAAACTTTCTGAACTTTATTCTACACCAGAAGATTTTATAAGAAGTACAATTTTTACTATTCCTCTAATACCAGAAGAAGATACATTAGATTTATTTCCTGATTGTAAATACTCTCCATCATATATAGTTCATGAAGAAATTTCACAGTACTTGGGCATTTGGGAACTTCATTACACAAAGGTGTTTCCCAAAGACAATACTGAGGTATTTTATAGACTTGACACAAATGAAAACCAAATCATATTTGGAAATGACATTGTTTTAGAGAGTACTGCACATAATATAGTTAATCAGGTAATGGCTGCAATAAAGAAAAAGCATAAAAAGTAGGTGTTTTTTTCTCCTAAAATTCATGTTTTAATATAAAATTTACAATCAAAGTTGCCATTAAAACCAATAAATGGAATAATTGAAGTAGTAATTCAAAAAAGTTATATTTTTTTGATAACTTATTTTTAATTTAATATCTGGAAAAAATTGTATGAACTGTTCTTTGTACTTATTATTACTATTTTATTAAAATCTAATTATTTTTCAATAAATGTTTTAATAATTGTTGAGTAATTAATCAGTAAATATTAGTTAAAAAATTAAATATAATAAAGTACTGGAGTAACAGTAAAGTACTGAAAACTGGTTTATGCATCTATCCCTATATAAAATCAAATTTTCCAAACATCATATAACATTTAACATTTATGCCTCAATCTTTTAGTTCAGCAGCCCCGGCCTCATTTGATAAAAGTTGCAACAACATAGGCAGCAATCATTTCCCTAAATGTTGGACAATTAAACAGTGTAATGAATTTTAGGTTTAAGAAAAAAAAATTATTATGTACTTATGGAGAAATTGAATGCTTTTTTTGCGATGCAATAAAGCCAAAAAAATTATTCTTAGGAATGCCTGCTCCATTATGTCATGGCGAAACTTGTAATTTCGCTATATAGTATTTTTTAGAAAAAAAAAATGCAACCTTTTGGCGATGGGACAGATGCTCTAACTAAGCAGCTAGAGCAGATCCAACAACATTTACAATGAGTTTTTGGGTGTTGTTTAAATGGAAGAGGGTCTCATTAGCAGAAACTCCCAAATAAGAAAGCAGTATTCCATAAAAGGACATATAAAAGATTTATAGAGGTTGAGAACTGAATCAAGAATAATAAAATGTTGAACATGATAAAGAACATAGCAAGCTTAACCATATAAACATTTAGCTTTGCAATTCAATGTTTATATGGTTTCCATGAGTGGTCACTAGTGAATGTTAATCTGAGAAGATGTAAAGTGTTGCCATTCATCAATATAGAATATCTACAATGTTGTGATAGTTATAAGCTATACATTATTAGAGTTTTGTTTGGGTTAAAAATTTACCAGCTACTGCAAGCCTTAAGCTGTCAAAGAAGATCAGATTCAATATTGACTGTCTATACTTAGCAATCAAAAAGTTATGACTTTTTGTTGATCTATAGTGGTAATAAGATTAAATCTCAAATAGTAAGGTTTGTTTAAACCTCAGATAGTAAGACTTATTCTAGATATTATCTAGCATATGCAAGTATGAATATTATTTTGCTTGTAGCTACCCATTTATATTTGCTAGCTTGTGAATCACTGTGCTACTGTGATAAAATGGTGCAAAATAGTGTTGTGCTGGCCATTTTACATACACTAAGTACATATCTGAATACATACACTAAAAACTTATATAATGTCTGCAATGTAGTCTGCAAACAATAATAAGTATGACTAAAGTGTTTATTTTATAGAGAAAATTTATCTCTAATTATTATTTTCACTTAAATTATTAACTATTAAATTATTAACTATTAAGTTTTGTTTGTAATAATTGTTTTTATGCCTTTTGATTTGTACAGTTTAAAGTATATTAGGTTGTTTAAACTGTTTATCTTTTAGTAATTGTTATCAAATTAAAATACACATTCAGGATAAAAAATATTTATTAATTACTTTATTTTTATTTTTGTTTATAGCAAGTACTCATTGTCGACAATTTTAAATGTTGAAGAAAACAATGATGTTGAGAAAGGAAGTCGTTTTCTTGTTGAATTGGAGTTAATAAATAATGATTTATCAAAAAAAGTAAGATTTTCACAATATGTGTATTTGTTTAACAACATCACTAAGTTATGCTACCCTGAAAACTTTCAATGGAATAAAACTGCTGATGTCAATGTTATATTAACTCTTGGAAATCAAGGTCGTTGGGCAAAGCACTTCATTAATACAATGGCAGAAGTTTTTGAAGAAACAAAAGATATTAATTTAAATGTAATTATAGTTGATTTTAATAGTCAGGATATTGATATGATCCAAGCTCTTGAGCAAAGCTCTATACCTAGATACACTCTTATTAAACACACTGGAAAGTTTCATAAAACTCTTGCTATTCAAGTTGCTGCCAACACCATTATTAATCCTAATGCAATCACATTGCAAGTTGACCTGCACTTAACTATTCCATCAGGTTTCATTGATCTTGTTCGAAAGGTACTTTTTTGTTTTTGTTTTTTGATTTTTTTGTTTTTCATGCATCAAAAAATGAAAAAAATGCAACAAAATAATAGTTATATTTTTATACTTCAAAGTTTGTAAGATGGTAGCTATATAACAGGATGCTCTCAGTTCTCCTAAGTATAGAAAACCATGTTTATTACCTTTTTTTATAGAACTAATCAACATTAAAATCTTTTGCAGCATACTGTTCAAGGAAAAATGGTTTGTAGTCCAATTGTGTTGCGATTACAGTGTGGTGCTAATCCGCAAGCGCGTTACGGTTTCTGGGAATCAGCAGGTTATGGAATATTTGGTGCATATAAATCAGATTGGAATAGGTTTGGCGGAATGAATACTGAGAAGTTTAGCATAAGTTGGGGTGGAGAAGATTGGGAACTGCTTGATACTGTTTTAAAAGCTGGATATGAAGTAGAACGATTTAAAGTAAAAAACTTCAATCATGTTTTTCACACAAAAAAAGGAATGTGGGATTACTCAAAAACTACGTAAACTGATTAATAGTTGAAAACCTAGTTGTTAGGTTTTGGCGATTGCGTTGAAGACAAGTTATCTTGGGAAGACTTTGCTTTGACGAAAATTTTGCTTAGATAAACATAAAACGATGATGAAAGTTCTTATTATGAACATAAAACCTCATAAAAAACTGTGCGTTATAACTCCAACGTTAACTAAACAAATTCTTGCTAGATAGATTTTAACCATTGCTTGCTTTTTTACGAAATTTTAATAACTTATTAAATTGATTTTAGATGCATTTTATAAAGAAATTAATATAAACAAAAACGATAGACAACTATAATATATATGCTTTTACATATTGTTTTTACTCGATACAATGTATATTTTTTCATTATTCACCTTATTACCTGTTTTTTAACACAAAATATATAATCATAGTCAGTGCCTAGTCGAAGGTTCCCCCTCCCAAAACCTGGTGTTAGGGACCCGATTTCTTGAAAAAAAATTTTCGCTAAGCATTTAGCGGAAACTGTTTTTAAGAAATCGGAGGGAGAGGGGGGACTTTCCTCCTCCACCCTCTCCCACCCTCCAATTGGGAGGTGTGGGGTAGCCTCGAGTCTGATCATACACAGTTAGCAATAATCTGAGTTGACCCTTAAGTCAGTTCCCGAGAAAACCGCGATATACCTGTGAAAGCTTATGACCATGGGAAGTCAAAAAATGTAAAAATTTAAATTATTTGCCTACGTCCAAGAAAGAAAATCAATTTTGAAAAAAATTTCCTTTATTGCACAAATATGTGAAATGACAGCATGCCCAAAATTTTGCATTTTTACATTATTCATAATGAAATAATACAAGCAATATATATAAAAACACTTTAATTCTACATGACTTGACGTGGAAACGTCAGAATTCTTTTCTCCTTAAAAGATTTTCAAATTTCATGAAACATTTTTTCTCTAATGCTGATTATTCTTAGGTAATTACTTGCGTTGGCTGAAGCTCACAGCAAAAATTCTTGCTGTTGAAATCAACAAGGCACATAGGAAGCCTTTTTCCATATTCTGGATGACTGGGCGTTTGTATCTTTCCCAATGTAAATTAAAGCAGTGGTGCATTGCATCTGTTGTTTGTTCGCTATAAATTCCAAGTGGCATCTTTTTTTGTTTGACAAAGTCTTTAACATGAAAAAATACTGCACGAACTTTTGGTGTGACTTTTCCAATGGGCAAGGATTTCAAAGGATTTCTTGAAAGCATCTTTTATTTCTTCAAATAGCACATGCAATTTGGTGCCTAAACAGGATTATACCACATCAGCAAATTTTCGCAAGGTATTAATGATGGAAAAAACTTGAAAAGCATTGTCCTTTTCAGCAATAGTTTGCAAAAGATCCAGGTTTTTTAGCAGCTTATCCCAATGAAAAAGTGCACTTGGGATACGCGTGGGTTTTTTCCATATGTAACCCATCTGGGGATTATTATTTTGTCCCATGTGGGTTCCATATGATAAATCCCACATGGGCTCCATTTGGTAATTCCCACATGGCATACGCGTGGGCTTTTTCCATATGTAACCCATGTGGGGATTATTATTTTGTCCCATGCGGGTTCCATATGGTAAATCCCACATGGGTTTCATATGGTGATTCCCACATAGGATACGCGTGGGCTTTTTCCATATGTAACCCATGTGGGGATTATTATTTTGTCCCATGCGGGTTCCATATGGTAAATCCCACATGGGTTCCATATGGTGATTCCCACATAGGATACGCGTGGGCTTTTTCCATATGTAACCCATGTGGGGATTATTATTTTGTCCAATATGTTTTGTTTTTTTGTTGTAGTTTTTACATTCATGTTTCCACATTTGTGTGGTTTGAATTGCTCTCCATAGCGACATATAAATGCCGTTATGAAAGAGTTAAAGCAATTTTTTACAACCGTACGCCCTTCCTGACGTTAACATACAGCAAGTTGTACTAGACTACGTTAACAGTAGCAGACTTAACCTGACGGTCAGCGTATCTGGGTTATATATGGTAAATCCCACACGGGTTATAGGTTGAAAATACCACATGTTTTATAGATCTTAAATGCCACACATTCTAATTCAAATGCTATAAAAGTAGCGAATACCATATAAATGAAACATCAAAATTAATCATGGAAGCTTTCAGAGAGGCTTAAATTTATCTGGTATTAGCTACTTTATGCTATTTAGGATCAAATATATGCGATGTTCTCCACAAATAATATAGGATTTACCATAAAGTATTATAACAAAATTCTACAAAATTAAAAAACGTGTTGCAAAATGAATTTATATTTAAATAATAGCTATTAATAAATACATTAAAAATAAATGTGAAAAATATTATTTGTTATTTTTTGATTTAAACGCCTTTTGTCGATTTAATTAATAAAGTAAATCGCTTTGGCTCGCTCAATACTAAGGTTTTTACCATGTTAAGAAAAATTACTTTCTTTAAGCATTTCCTAAATATATATATATATATATATATATATATATATATATATATATATATATATATATATATATATATATATATATATATATATATATATATATATATATATATATATATATATATATCTACAAATATAACTATAAATAAATTTTAATAAAAACAAATATCAATAATAACCTTAATCAACCTAAAACGGTTATTATAGATTAAAGTACAATCGTAATTAAGAACAATCGTAATTAAAAGCCTTATTAATTAAGAGCAGTTTTAATTAAGAGCCAAATTGAAGTCATTAATGACTTCAACTTGCAATTTTTTTCACACATAATTAGTTCTTCATTTATTACTTACAATGACTAATGTATCATGGATAATTTGACAAGAGCTTGTATCTCATGAGAATCTAATTTAAGAAAAAAGTGCTCAATTAGGAAAAATTAATTAAACAAAAAAATAAAAAAAAAACATGTAAGAACCTACTTTACAAAAATGTACAGATTAAGTGCAATAGACACTTGATGCAATAGTATCTTTACATTTTCATCACAAATATTATATTTTGAAACCAATCAACAAACATCTAAATTTCCATAAGTAAATTTATTCTTTAATCGTTGTCCTCATATCCTACCTTATTTTTCATATCACAATTTATTGTGGTATAAATTATATAACACATCTAAACAAAATTATTAAATTTATGATTTTCATATATATATATATATATATATATATATATATATATATATATATATATATATATATATATATATATATATATATATATATATATATATATATATATATATATATATATATATATATATATATATATATATATATATATATATATATATATATATATATATATATATATATATATATATATATATACAGAAAATGTGGTGACCTTATCCAAAAATTCAAAATTGAAAATAAAACTGAATTAATCAACTGGCATATTGACCCAATATACATTCCTATCATCTATGGTCATCACAAACGCTTTCATCTCGAAAATAATATCAACTGCCTCGTTCGACTTTTTCAACAATCAGGTTGCAAATACTTGAAATGCTCTAACGGATGATGTTGTCAACGCCTCTACTATTGACAGTTTCAAAAAAAAATTAGACCAGAAACTCACAGTTACCACAGTGCATCATTTTCCGTGGCTGTATTATTGCAGCTATACGAGCTAACTTCCTAGCTAATGATGAACTTACGGTTCATATCTGTACCGTGTAACCTTAATTGTAATTGTAACTAATATAACAAATACAATTTAATACTAATACTAAATATATATATATATATATATATATATATATATATATATATATATATATATATATATATATATATATATATGTATATATTTAGTATTACTAATACTAAATATATATATATATATATATATATATATATATATATATATATATATATATATATATATATATATATATATATATATATATATATATATATATACTGATATATACTGATATTAAAACAACTATTATCATATTAATATATAGTTGTTTTAATATCAGTATATATATTGATATATATATACTGATATTAAAACAACTATTATCATATTAATAATACTTTTATTTGCACAAAAACTTTTAATTCGATAAAGAGAGGTACAAATTATTTGTAGTACTTACATACTTGCTTGCCATTTTTTAAGATTAATTTAAGATACTTTTATGCTAAAACAAGATGCATGTAACTTCAACGCGAAAGTAATGTTGTTTGTAACATTTAAGATTATTTTAGTTTCCAGCCTTCAAACAAAATCCCATGTAAACCACACAAGAAACCTACGTAGGATTTCCTATGTGGGTAAATACCATATGGTTCCCACATGTAACCCATGTGGGATTACCCATATGGGTTTGAAGTGACAAATTTCCATACGGATACCACATGGGAAAATCCCATGTGGGTAAATACCACATGTAACCCATGTGGGATTTACCCATATGGGTTTTAAGTGGCAAATTTCCATGCGGATACCACATGGGAAAATCCGTCCCATATAAATCCTATGAATCCCACACAGAACTCACATGGAACCCATGTGGGACGCGGTTTTTTTTTTCACTGGGATTGCAGTCATTGCCTGCAAAATGACCCCCATGAAAGGGCTGTTGCTTTATGTGTAAAGCTTGAAGCCAATCATCTGCTTTTGGCCATACATCTTTGAGAATCTTGAAAAGATGATTCTCAACACCAAGTAGAAGATGCAACTTCATGGGTGGAATAAGATCCATTACCAAAGAAGAATCGCCAAGAGAAAAAATAGGCTTGTAAATTATATTTCCAAACTTCCTGGCATTTTTGGTGTTTGAACCTGCTGCAGAGAAGGTACAGAATAAATCTTTTAAAGAGCCAAGTGTTCTTGAAGTCCCACAGTTTGCAAGGTTTGAGCTTTCAGCAGTACACCATGTGCATGAATTGGAAGAAGAATGGGCCTGCAAACCACATAAAATGTCAGCTAATTTCATATCACATCAGATGAAAAAATTCACATCCTAAATGTCAAGAAGAAATAGAATTAGCCTTATATTTATATAATTTTCTTGAACACCTTCAGCTACAGCCACAAGAAGTTGTGTTTTTACATCAGTGAGATGTCTGTTTGCTTTTTTGAGACACATAAGGCATACAACTTTTCGGTTTTCATCATGATTTCTTGTTAAATTAGGCATTTTTTCATTTTTTTTACAAGAGCCTCAAAAATGCTTCCTTCATAGATTTTGCGTCTGGAAAAATTGCCTTTTTTCGGAATTTTTTTATACTTTTTAATAGTATAAAATATCATGAAATCTATTATGTTGAATAAATATAAAGTTCTATTGTTGATAAATACTGTAAAATTGCAAAATTTTGGGCATGCTTGTCATTTCACAAATTTGTGCAATAAAGGAAATTTTCAAAATTGATTTTCTTTCTCGGACGTAGATAGATGATTTAAACTTTTACATTTTTGGATTCCCACGGTCATAAGCTTTCACAGGTATATCGTGGTTTTCTCGGGAATTGACTTAAGGGTCAACTTGGATTTTTGCTAACTGTGCATAGTTTTAGAAAACATGCTTTTATAACTTCCTAAAAAATTTAAGATAGACAATCAAATTTTAATATTTTGTTTAACCACCTCTCGCCACCATTAAAGCTTCAATTCTTCGCGGCATAGTATCGGTACTAAATTATACTTTGAATCAGTTTGCATATTTGTGATAAAATCAGGTTTGAATCCTCTGACCATTTTTCTATGCGCTTTCATTCAGCACCCATTCACTCAGTCGTCTTTATTTTTGTTTTTTATCATTTTCCTTTTTCTTAAGACTGTATTTTTCTTAAGACTCTTTGATGTTGTTTTTGATCAAATTTTTTTGTATTAATTACTTTAATGCTCATTACATCGGCTTGGTATTACATCGAATGACTTGGTATCACATCGAATGGCTTGGTATCACATCGAATGGCTTGGTATCACATAGAATGGCTTGGTATCGCATTGAATGGCTTGGCATCGCATCTTTGTGCATAACATCATCAATGACTCAATTTTTTAAAGTGGAGATAAAACAAGATAATTTTAACGTCACGGTTTGTGTCTTGTCTCTGACCCTATTTTGCACCAGCGTAATGTCCTGAATTTAGATGAGAGCTAGAAATTACAAATATGGTGGACCAATGTTAACAATATTAACTAAGCTAAAATTGTTATATAAACTATTTTTATGCTATTTGTCACAGAAGGAACTTGAGTTTGTTGAAATTGATTGAAATAAGTTGTTATCCACCTTTCACACACCTCTAGGACTTTCTGGATTCCACTTTTAAATTAAAAAAAAAAAATTTCAAAGTAACTGTCTCTTGCATTTGAAGATCACAATTGCACACTTTAATGGTTTTTTCAAAAATTGGCGTTTTGTTTGTGATAAGATCTTTAGGCGCTACTTTCTTTATCATTTGCCACATGTTTTGAATCGGTTCTTGTCCGGTCAATCCAACAGAAAGATATTTCGCTCTTCTCAATGTAACTAAGGCAAACGCGTTAAAAAAAAAGCCGATAATTTAAAACAAATCCGATTGGTTGTTAGTGGCTAACCGAAAAACTTTTTATTTATTGGTATTTAATTTATGCAAACAAAGAATTCGTAAATAATGGCAAAATATTATTAAAAACCCAAATAAAAGTCTGTAATAAAAGTTTTGTACGAAGTATATAAATATAATTAAAGTATATAAATATAATTCAAGATATCAATATAATTACAAAGATATCTTAAAGTGTTTGTTTGACATACAACATCATTGTAGAAGAAAATAAATATTTAAAAAGTGAAGTTAATGAACTAAAAAAATCTGTGGAATTTATAAATGAAAAATACGAAAACATAAAAAACGAAGCAACCAATTTAAAAAAAACAAGCAACATAAATAATCAAGGCAATGAAAAGAAGAAATTAGAAGATGATGTTATTATTAATAAACTGGCTGAATTAAAAGATCGCAGTCGAAGAAACAATCTTCGAATCAACGGTATCGAAGACTGTGATAATGAATCATGGGAAGAAAGCGAGAAAAAAGTCCAAGAATTTATTAAATCTAAGCATAATGTAGATATAGAGAGAGCCCACCGAGTAGGAAGAAAAGAATCAGATAAACCCAGAAACAGGCCTATAATAATCAAGTTCTTAAGTTACAAAGACAAAAGCACGATATTGGAAAAGTACACCAATCTGAAACTTTGGAACCAAAATATCTAAATAAACGAAGATTTTAGCGAACGGACGATAGAAGTCAGGAAAAAGCTTTTCGCCGAAGCAAAAGAGTTACGTTCTAAAGGTAAAAAATGCTAAAGTGTTTTATAACAAACTTTATACACGTGATATTTAAACGAACTATTTATATATTCATATATTATATTATTTTAAATTTTAATGAAAAGTCTGATCCTGATTTAAACTATTTTAACGAAATTAGTACATCAGAATTTGAATGCAAATATTTTTGTCCAAATGAAGTTAAATATTTTCTAAAAATTGATAACATTAATAGTTATTTGAACGTTGTCCATATTAATATAAGGAGTTTAAAAAAGAATTTTGAAAATTTTTCAAATGTCATTTGCAAAACTGATAATTCTTTTAATTTAATTTGCGTAACTGAACCGTGGTCTTCTAACGAGGATTTAGAGAATAATTCAAACCTCCAAGGTTTGAATCATTCTCCCATGGGAGAATGATTCAAACCTTGGAGGTTCTCCCATGGGAGAATGATTCAAACCTTGGAGGTTTGAATTATTCTCTAAATCCTCGTTAGAAGACCACGGTTCAGTTACGCAAATTAAATTAAAAGAATTATCAGTTTCGCAAATGACATTTAAAAAATTTTCAAAATTCTTTTTTAAACTTCTTATATTAATATGGACAACGTTCAAATAACTATTAATGTTATCAATTTTTAGAAGATATTTAACTTCATTTGGACAAAAATATTTGCATTCAAATTCTGATGTATTAATTTCGTTAAAATAGTTTAAATCAGGATCAGACTTTTCGTTAAAATTTAAAATAATATAATATATGAATATAGAAATAGTTCATTTAAATATCACGAATATGAATATATAAATAGTTCATTTAAATATCATAAATAGTTCATTTAAATATCATAATATATGAATATATAAATAGTTCATTTAAATATCGCTCTAAGGTATTTGCATTGAAACCTGGGCCCAGGTTTTAATGCAAATACCTTAGAGTGAAATATAAATAAGCGTGGAGGAGGAGTACTTTTTTATGTTAGAAATAGTCTTTTGTATAATGTTAGACGCGATATGAGTGTTTCTGATGAAAATAAAGAGATTTTAACTATTGAAATTATTAACGAAAAATCAAAAAACCTGCTAATAAGCTGTTGTTATAGGCCTCCAACTAGAAGAACTGAAGACCTTAGCAATTTTTTACAAAAGAAAATTTTAGAAAAAACTAATCTTGAAAATAAAAAAAATTACTTGATTGGCGATTTTAATTTAGATTGTTTTGATTATTACGAAAATCAAAATACTAGAAAATTTTACAACAATTTATTTGAAACAGGAACAATACCAATAATAAATCGACCAACAAGAATTACAAATTATTCATCCACTTTAATTTATAATATCTTAGCCACTGACTTTTTTAATATATAGCTTAAAAAAGGAATAATTAAAACAGATGTATCTGATCATTTTCCTATATTTTTTTCAGTAAATCTAGACTTTAAAAAAGAAATGCAAAAAAGTGTCCCCATAAAAAAGAGGTTGTTCAACAACATTAATTTAAACTCCTTCAAAGAACATTTATTGCTAATAAATTGGGAACATTTAAACTTTAATAATAATATAAACACAATTTACAACACTTTTTTTAAAACATTTTATAAAGTCTATGATACAAATTTTCCTATGTGTGAAACAGTTGTAAAAACAAAAGACATATCATGTCCCTGGATTACAAAAGGTCTTAAAAAATCCTCGAAAATTAAACAAAAGCTATGTATTAAATATTTAAAATTAAAATCAGTAAAACATAAAAATAATTATATCACCTATAAAAACTTATTTGAAAAACTTCACAAAAATGCAATAAAAAAATACCACTCTTACTTGATCAATAAACATAAAAATAATTCGAAACAAATCTGGAAAATAATGAAAGAAATTACAGGAAAACTTAAAACAAATACAAATTCTCTGCCAAATGAAATAAAAATTGACAACAAACTAATTAACGACTCAAACTATATTGCAGCTGAATTTAACAAATTTTTTACAACAATTGGAACTAAACTAGCAAGCAGTATCCCGTATACCGACGATAAATCAGCTGAATTCCAAACATCAACTTCATCAAGTTTTCACTTTACTGAGCTAACTTATGATGAATTTGAAATTGCCTTTAGTTCATTAAAAAGAAATAAAACAACTGGGTATGATGATATTAATGTGAATATTATAATAGACTTTTGTGATGTTATAAAACACATTATTTTTAAAATCTTTAGAGCATCCATCAGTCAAGGAATGTTTCCAGACTGTCTAAAAATAGCTAAAGTATTTCCTGTCTTCAAGACAGGAGTTCATACAAACATAAATAATTATCGCCCTATTTCAGTTCTTTCAGTCTTTTCAAAAATACTAGAAAAAATAATGTTCAATCGAATTTACGACCATCTAATTAATAATAAAATCTTATACGAAAACCAATTTGGTTTTAAAAAAAACAATTCAACAGAACACGCTATTCTCCAACTTACGCGCGACATCTCAGAACCTTTTAAAAAATCTCATTTCACATTAGGAGTATTTATTGACTTTTCTAAAACTTTTGATACCGTCAACCATCAAATTCTAATAAAAAAATTATTATCATATGGAATAAAAGATAACACCCTCAATTGGTTAAAAAGCTATCTTGCAAATCGTTAGCAATATGTTTATAATAAAGAATCCTCGTTTCAAGTGTTAATGAATATAACGTGTGGTGTTCCACAAGGCTCCATACTTGGACCTCTTCTCTTTATAATATATCTAAATGATCTTCATAAAACTTCAAGCCTAACAAAAATAATCTTTGCAGGCGACACAAATTTATTTCTATCTCATGAAAATATTAATATTCTTTTCAACAACATGACAAATGAATTAAAAAAAGTTTCTGATTGGTTCAAAATAAATAGGTTATCTCTCAACACAGCTAAAACTAAATGGACACTTTTTTATCCACTCCATAAAAAACATAGAATACCTCATTTGTTACCCGAACTATATATTGACAATGTAATGATAAAAAGAGAAAAAGTAACAAAGTTTCTAGGAATCTATTTTGATGAAAATTTAACTTGGAAACATCTCATTAACATTATCTCTTCTAGAGTTTCCAAATGCATCGGTATTCTTTATAAAGCTAGAAACATACTAAATAAACGGCAGCTGATTCAATTGTACTATTCATTTGTTCACTGTCATATAAACTATGCAAATATTATATGAGGAAGCACTCAAAAGACAAAACTTAAAACTCTTTTTAATCATCAGAAACACGCAGCTCGCGCAATTAATTTTAAAAATCGTCTTACTCACTCTGCGCTACTTCTTAAAGATATGAAAGCTTTGAATGTTTATCAACTTAATATTTTTAATATTTTATGCTTTAGGTTCAAGTGTAAAGAAAATTTATCTCCACAGGTATTTCAATATCTTTATTCTTTAAAACCGAAAAACAAATATAATTTACGAATTGACAACAAGCTTAATGCTCCTTTTTGCAAAACTAAATACGACGAATTTTGTATGTCCTATCGTGGACCTCTTCTTTGGAACAAAATAGTTTTACCTAATTTTGACTTTTCAATCAAACTAAACTACTCCTCATTCAAAACCAAAAAGAAATTATCTTTTTAATTGAAAACATTTTAATCTATTTTTGAGTTTTTATCAATTTATTGCTGATATATTATATTTTATTGTATTACGTTTTACTATTTACGAATATTTCCATGAATTCGTTGCAAACTTATGCATTTAACGGTTTGTATTTTATTACTTTTTATTACTGTTTTGTTAAACTTCATATTATTTTTGTTATTTTACGAATTTTTATAACTTCATTATAATATTACGTAATTATATTATATTATACTCGATACTAAAAAGCATTGTAAAGGGCTTCATGATAAGATCCTCATGGTCTTCTAGAAGTCCAGCCGCTAAATTTGTAATATGTTAAAATTTGTATTATTAATAAAATTATTTGGCAAAAAAAAAAAAAAAAAAAACATAAATTACAAACCTAATTTTATTTTTAAAAAACATGCTTCTTTTAAAAGCAGTTGGAATGAATTATATATACTTCATTTTGCGGGTTCTAGGAAAAAATCCCCGGGGAAAAAATCCCCCCGGAAAAAATCCCCCCGAAATAATCCCCCAAGAAAAAATCCCCCCGAGAAAAAATCCCCCCGGAAAAAATCCCCCCGAGAAAAAATCCCCCCGGGAAATATCCCCCTAAAAAAAGAAATTTTTTTTTACATAAAAATTATCAATATGCAGTTATGTTTATTTCTTTATTTATTTTAAATATTTATATAAAATACTTCAATTTTTATCAAAATGTCAAGTTATGCGCTATTCCTCAAAGGTAGCGAATGTGAAACCCTAACCTTAACCCTAACGAACTGCG
This sequence comes from Hydra vulgaris, assembly GCF_022113875.1. Classification (NCBI taxonomy): domain Eukaryota; kingdom Metazoa; phylum Cnidaria; class Hydrozoa; order Anthoathecata; family Hydridae; genus Hydra; species Hydra vulgaris. The sequence goes on from NC_061157.1 coordinate 76,287,553, forward strand.
AACTGGTAAAATGTGAACTTTTTGCGAACCATCGTAGTTAATTTAGCGGTATATTTTAAGGACTTTTAAGCGAAAAAAATATTTTAAAAAAATAAAAGGAAATTAAGTGAAACTAGACGAAAACAATATGAAAATATATATATATTTTTTAATTATTTGATAGACTGCCTGCCCAACCCAAACCCTCAGTCGATGTAGCAGTCGATGTTGCAAGTCAGGCTATTTGTCAGTCGATGTAGCAGCACTCCGTTGCGAGTCAGGCTATAAGATAGTCGATGTAGCAATTCTCCGCGCATGTTTTACAGTTATAAAAATAAAAATTTTATCTTAAATAAAGCTTTAAAATAGAATATTAGGAATTAGAGAGTTTTTTTTATTATTATTTTTTACCGACAACCGAGAAATAGTGCGTAACCTTACATTTTGATGAAAAATGAAGTTTTATAAAACTATTTAAGATAAATAAATATAACTATTTTATTGATAATTTTTATGTAAAAAAAATTTCTTTTTCCGGGGGCACTTTTCTCGGGGGGATTTTTTCTCGGGGGATTATTTCAGGGGGATTTTTTCCGGAAGGATTTTTTCCGGGGTTTTTTTTCCTGCTTTTCCAACAAAAAGTATTTATCTTAATACATAACTGAAGGTATAATTTATTAGTTACTTGTATCGACTTAGTGTTCAAAGATATAACTGTTTTTATAACAAGAAGTTAAAAGTAACTTATGTTACTTATAAATTATTGTATTAAAAATAAAAGAAACCAAATGTCAATTAAAGTTAACCACTGTTATAAAAACGAAACGAGTTTGAAAATGAAAGTAATTTGTTTATAAAGTTTGCCGTTTTTTAACTATTTACGCATTCTGAATGAAATAATTTATTTCAAAATGACCGAATAAGTCCTGAGTATTTCGAAGTTATGACTATTAATGCAAAAACAACTTTTGTAGAAAAATTAACGCTACCGTAGATTATCTGAATCTAACGTGACATTATTGTTAAACATACTCATTTAGGTGTGGTATTGAAAATAATAACTTCAATTTTCATTAAAAAAATGGTTTTTCATGGATAATTTTCCCAAATAATGTCTGATTAGAATTTATAACCGATTTTGTAAGAATTTTTTGAACTGATCTTGCCTCTTTATACCTTTTATTATTAATATTTATTTCGTCATTAATGAAACTTTTTACAATTTTCTTGTTTCACAAGTTTCTTCACCAAAATATAAATAAAATGAAAGAACGACGGGAGCAAGTAGAAAACATTTTTTACCTACAGTGCCCTCACTGCCGACGACTGACCAGATCGTCATTAATGTAGCGTGTTTTCTATTCTAAACGATACAGTCAAGATGAGACTTTTCTACATAACGACGACGCACAAGCAATACTATTATTCTGCAAAATTATGCTTTTATTGCTGAAGCAGATCGGTCAAAATAGAAAAAATTAATAAACATCCTAAAATCTGAGTTAATTTTTTTAAATTTATAAAAAAATATACTATATGTAGAGTGCATAGCATAAATAAATTCACAAATTGAAAATTTTTGTTTTTCTAGTTAGTTAAAATGTTGCCGTTCCGATACAGTTAGTAATATTTTGACGCGTGGTTTGATTTTTAGGGACAAAAAAAGAACCCATAAAAAATCTTTTTTTCCAGAAAAAACATATGAGTGGGTCAGAAGCTAAGGGGTACAAGTGACAATTTTATAGTTTTGAGATACAGCTGTTTAAAGTTAAAGTATTTTTGTTAAATATACTCAGCTGTTGTTATGTTTTTCCAGTAGAAAGCAGCACAGGGCAGAGATTCACTTGTATCCCTTGGCCACCAACAATTTTGTTTGCTTCTTCTATCAAATTCTATACTTAACTTAATTTTGGTAAAATTGTCACTTGTACCCCTTGGCTTCTGACCCACTCATATCACTTATTAAAATTTTTCTGTTTTTAATTCGTTTTTTATATTTTCTTTAGAAGTTGCGTTAAAAAGTTAAAAAAAAAGCAAAAAAAAACCCCCCTTTTTTTTTTTAAATTTTTTGAATAATTATAAGGAAATTAATTTTTGATTAGTGGCTCACCTTTTGTCTATACGGGACCGCTAGATTTTTATGAAAAATTCCAAAATAAGTTTAAAATGACTGCAATGGTACTAGTAAAAAAGTTATGAAATGGTTATTGCATAGAAACTTTTATTTCTTATTTTGTAGCCAAACCTTTTAAAAATTGAATTAATAATAATAAAAGAAAATTGCGATTAAGTTTTTTGAAGTTTTATTTTATTTTCTGTTCTATAAAAATTACATCACCAAAAATTTATTTTTAATTTTTATACATTCTTGGAAGAAATAGAAGAAAAAGTAATTATTTAATAAAGTTTCTTCGTGGCCATCAGGGACCACTAGCAATTTCCAAAAATATCTAAAATAGGTTTAAAATGAGGATAATGTTGACAGTAAAAAAGATGTAAAGCAATTTTTTAATAAAATTTTATAATTTTATTTTAAAAGCGAAAAACTGTAAAACAACATTTGTTATATTTAAAAAAAAAATCTCCGAATAATTTTAAAATTAAAATCGCGTTTTAAAAAATGAAATTTTCATATTTATCACTGACAAATTCAACACTTTTTTTCAGATCACCTTTTTTTTTAAATTTTGATTTTCTTCTTGCATTACTGATATTTTTCCTTCTAGTTTATCAATCCTGTCGCTAAATAACTTCATTACTGTGTTTTCGTGAATATCCACAATTTCTTTTCATTGAGCAAATGTAAAACTTTTATTAATCATTTTTCAAGTTCAAAAATAAACACGTCCGTTCACTAAACCGTTCAATATAGATATAAATGTTCTTTTTCTCCTATAAATTTTTGTTAATGTCTTCTGTAAAGTTTTCCTCCTGAAAACTTCACAGAAGACACTGAATCTTCAGTAAATCTTTATTGATTCTCGTGTCCATTAAAAAATTTGTCGTTTAATTCCTGATACAATTGAGCTCGTGCTTTTAAGTTTATCGTAAGATTATTGATGATTTAAAAAAATATATATTTGTCTTAAACTTTTCACGTGGACTCAACTACGGTTCTCCAATTTGATTTTCACCTAAAAGCACTTTCTTATTACGGTATCTTTTTTGTAAATAATTTGCGTTTAACATGTCCACATGCGTTTAACATGTCCACAAATTAATGTTTAACAAGTCCACATGCTTCAATAGAAGCAAAGTATCTATTGAAGCATGTGAACTTTTGAAGATCGCTTGGTTTGTATTATTTACAAACCAAGCAACATTCGACTATTTCTGTGATATATAAATACTATCAACAAATGATAGTGTGCATCAACAAATGAAAGTATTTATCAACAAATGATAGTGTGTATATATTACCGAAATAGCTGTTTCTAAAAAAGCAGCAATGCCATCAGCTTATCAACTGAACAATACAAAAATAAATTTAGAAAATAATAACGTTAACAAAGATAAGTTGGCTGATCTTTAAGATAGGAATCGCCGAAATTATTTGAGATTTAATGGGATAGAAGAAAATGAAATTGAAATCTGGCAAGAAACTGAAAGTAAAATAAAAGAACTTATAATTATTCACACGCGATTTTAAGTAAATTTTCTTTTCATCTCATAGTTATAAAAATATTTTAATTCTGAAATGAATTCAAACCAACAAAATAGTTTTGAATCAATTTCATTTAACTTTTTTCAAACTAATAATTTTTATAACTATGAATTTAAAGATTTTCTTAAAGGGGATTTTCTTAATATTTTAATATAAGACTTCTAATATTTTTAACATAATATGCATTACAGAGACATGGTGTAGCTCTGATAATGCTAAAAGTTCAAATCTTCACCTTCCAGGTTTCAATATCTTTAGCTTGTAAAAAAAAAAACAAACGAAGGTAGTGGTGTTCCTTTTTACGTGAATGAATGCTTGTGATTTATTAACTTGTCAGACTTAAGAGCCATTGTCTGTAAGAATAAGACAGTTTTAAATATTGAATGTCACAGATTTAGTTCTTCTTCACATATTTGCTTTGTATAATAGAAAAATACAAACTTAGGGAAGCCATAACTATTAAAGTCAACATAGCAACTTGTATTTTTTTACATCAAAACATAGCTGTGAGTCTAATCTTCATTAAAAAAAAAAATTGCGCTTGGATGCATTGGCAACTCAAAAAATCAGCCGAGTACACAAAGAGTTAGCTAGAAGAATAAGGAAATAAACACTTTTATTATCTTTGTTATTCTTCTGGCTAGTTCTTTGTGTTTTAAAATAAGAAAAAAAAAAAAAAAGAAAACTTTGTCTTTTCTTTATTATTCTTTGTATTTTCTTTTCCTGATTATTATTGGAAAGAAAGAATTTAGAATTGATTTCTTTATTTTTATATCTTAATGCTATGTTTTTTTATATATATTTACATAATAATTATTTTTTAGAAAGTATTGATATATCATTTACAATTGTTTTATTTATTTTCAATTTTATAATTTTATATAATGAGCTATAAAAAATGCACTTTGAATCAAAGGTGGTTACAACCCATATAGACAATACCGGGATGTTGTTGATAATTTTTTTTTTTTTTTTTTTAACATCTTCCCTTTCAGCAAGGCTGCAACCAACCACTATTAGAGTTGGAAGTTACTGGAAGAGAAAAGATGAAGATTATAAAGCAAGATAACGATTGACAGACAACTTAAAAGATTGCAAATTATATGAATCAGGAAAGCAAGATGAAGAAAGCGAATTCCTAAGAACTGATGTTTGAAGAAAAAAACTAGAAGAATAAGAGTTTCTGAAGCATTTAGGAACAGTCACAGAAAAAAGATGAGACTTAATTGAATGACAAGTAACACGAGAAGGAATTTAAGTAGATGGCACAAGAGACGCTAGCTCTTTAGAGTAGAGCTCATTATATTATTTGTAGAAAAGAAAAAGAGAAGAAATATTATGGCAATGTGATAATGGTTGAACGTTATGACAATGTGATAATGGTTTAATATTCTGTCAATGTGATAATGGTTATTATGACAGTGTGATAATGGTTGGAGGTTGGCTGCAAGAGCAGGTCCAACTATGTTTGCATAACCATTAGAAGATCCGCCCCAGATATGGCAACAGTATTCCATACAAAACCTGATTTGAGATTTATAGAGATAAAGAATAGAATCCGGAGTAAGAAAGTGTCGATACTTGGACCTTTATTGTTTTTAGTTTATATCAATGATATTTTTTTGTCTTCAAAAATACTTAATTATACTATTTTTGCTGATGACACTAATGTTTTCTTTTCTGACTCAAATTTAAAAAATATTTTTTATTATGTAAACGCTGAACTAATATATCTTAATGAGTGGTTTATAGCAAATAAACTATCATTAAATATTGAAAAAACTAAATATATTTTGTTTGCTAAACCATCTCAATCCGAGAACCTTCCACTTAAACTTCCAGAACCAACAATTAACAATATTAAAATAAAAAGAGTTTTTTCAATGAAAATACTAGGAATAAATTTCGATGAACATTTAAATTGGAAAAGCCAAATAAAGTTAGTCGAGAACAAAGTTTCAAAGACTGTGGGGATTATGTACAGGACAAAACATCTTTTGAATAAAATATGTTTAAAAAACTTATACTTTTCATTTATACATAGTCATATTAACTATTGTAATATTGCCTGGGCAAACAATCATTCATCTTTCCTAAAAAATATTTATACTAAACAAAAGCAAGCAAGTCGATTAGTTTTGGGCGCAGATAGGTACGAAAGTGCCAAGCCGTTACTCAAGGAAATTAATGCGCTAAACGTATATGAACTAAATATATACCATAACTTGTTATTTATGTTTAAACTTCAAAATGAACTAATTCCAAAATATTTTTATAAAGGTTTCTCTCTAATTAACCATAAATATGAAACAAGACACTTAATAAATAATTACTACATCCCACCAACATCACTCAAAAAATCTGACTTCTCAATTACATGTCGGGGGCCACGCTTGTGGAAGTCAGTTCTTGACGACAATATGAAAAAAATAAAATCTATTGATATATTCAAAAGAACTATAAAAAAACACTTACTAAACTCAAACATTACATACATTCTTTCATTTTTTTAAAAATAATATTTTTTTGATAAATTTTATAAAAAGCTTTTTTTTTTTTTTTTTTTTTATTTTTTTTTTAATATATATATATATACATATATATCTTTCTTGTTTGATTTTCTCTTTGACTGTTTTTTTTTAACTTTTTTTAATAAATACTAACAAATGAATTTAAATCTACATAACGTTTGGAATCTTTTTAATATATAAATATTTTTGAATATATACTTCGCTTTGTATTGAATATGTATACGTATATGTACTGATTTGTAAAAAAAAATTCAAACTTTTTAATTTACGCATTGTATACATTTTTATTTTTTTATTTTGAGATTTTATTATTATTATTATTATTATTTTTTTTTCTTTCTAATTTTTACTTTTTTTAATTTTTAATTTATTTTAAACTTTTTAATTTTTTTCAATCCTTTTACTTTATTTCAAACTCTTTAAATTTTTTTATTTTTATTTTAATTTTGTTTGAATGTTTGTTTATTTTTTCAAAATTTTTAATTTAACTCTTTTTTATATTATTGGAATTTTAGAAATTTTATATTTCTCTATTTCACAAAAGGGCTTGATGATAAGACTTTATGTCTTCTACTTGCCCCTGTCAGCTTGTAATTATATATATATTTATTCGAATTTAAAGATAACATTGTAAAATGTGTAAAACGACAAAATAAACTAACTATTGAGCTCGATAAAGAGATGCAACCTTAGCGGATGCTAATTTTGCAACGGATTTGATATGCGGTTTACAAGAAAGATCGAAAGTAAGAGTTAATCCTAGAAGATGAAGGGTAGATGGCTCTTCGAGTACATTACCATTCATAAATATAAGAAGATGTAAATTATTGCAATAACAATTGGCTGAATAAAATTGGGTGCTATTTGAATTCAAATGCCACCTTAGATGTGAGAACATCTGGAAGATCATTAGTGTAAACTAAAAAGAGTATAGGGCCAAGAATTAAACCTTGAGGAACCCCTGAAGTTACAGAATCTAAAGAAGAGTGCTGTCCATCGAGGACAACGTTTATACTACGAATGGAAAGGAAGGATTCAATAATTTTAAAGATGTTACTAAATACATTGTAAGAAGAAAGCATATGGAGAAGACCAGCATGCCAAACTTTATCAAAAGCTTTAGAAATGTCAAGAGCGATGGCTTTAACCTTTCCACCTTTATATAATGTACGATAAAACCATATTTATATTACTGTTAGCAAATCAGCTGTAGAACGATAACATCGAAATCCATATTGATGATCACAAAGTATGTTATTAGATTCAAGATGAGAGATTAAATATTTGTTAATTAAAGATTCAAAAATCTTGATTATGATAGGAAGAAGACTAATGGGACGGTAGTTAGGCGAATCAGATCACTCTCTAGAATTTTTGAAAATAGGGATAACAGATGCCGCTTTCCAGCAGGCTGGAAAACAAGATTATGATAAACACTTATTGAAAAGTTTTGAAAGCATAGGCTCCATACACTTCTACAAAACTAAAACAGGTATGTTTCCCAACCACAAGCTGTTAAAGAGTCTAATCAGGAAATCACTTTAGATAAAGAAGCTGAAGTGATACGAATGACAAGAAATAAATCAACCTGTTTGACGACTAACGCAACTAGTGGAGCCCAGAAATGATATTGATGAAAAGTTTTTAGCAAACAATTCAGCTTTGTCTTTTTTTGATGAAATACAAGATTTCATGACCTGAGAATAGCGGGCTTTGGCGTTAGACAAAATCTTTTTATAATGGTTCTTAGCAGTAAACAGACCTGTGTTCTGGAGAATTGTTTTTCTAATAAACATGGAAATAATATTTTCGATCGGAAATTGTAGCAGCAAAATGTGAGAAAAACCATGGAGAAGAGTGAGGCTTGACCTGGAATCGTCGAGGGGGAATAAAGGATTCCATGTCAGCCTGAATCCACAAAGTTATGTAAGAAGCACATTTGTCAACAGGAAGACGAAAGATTTATACCCAAGGGCCATCACGAAAACAATCTTGGAAAGAGTATTAGTCAGCTTTAAGGTAGTTGTAAGAGGTACAATGATAGGGGTATTCAGATAATGAAGAAGAATGAGATAATATTATTAGAGATCGTGACCAGAAGCACCTAACCGTGATTAGAAGCACCTAAGGGTGAATGTGGAACATTGAACATTGACTAAGATTAGAAACAAGACATAATTTGAGTAGATTCAGGTTGTCTGGAAAGCGAGTTGGAAAGTTGACTATTTGAGTTAGGGATTAAGAAAGGCAAAAGTTGTTGGTTTTAACGCCTACAGAGTCACTGACACTAGCGCCGTGATGAGCATTAAAATCACTAACAACAACAATATTGGCTGATGGATAAAGAGAGAAGACTTGGTTAATTCGATCAGAAATAACATCAATAGAGTGCAGTCTTGAGATGAAGGAGAGCGATATAGATCAAATAAAAAGGTAATCGAGTGAAATGATGCTAAACGAAAGCACATAAAAGGATAGTCTGTAGATTTGAACCTAGTTTACTGACAAATGGGTAAATTCTTACAAATGTAAATGCCCAGGCCAAGCATGTGGATGTTGGAGTCTTTACGAATTAAAGGAAGATAACGACTCAACACTAAGATCACAAACCGAACTCAAATTAGTCTCACAAAGAGCAAGTAGGTATGGTGAATTTTGCAAGAGATAAGACTCAACAGAAGAAAAGTTACTTCGAAGACCACGAATATTAGTGAATGATAGATTTAGAGAACTTGGTGATGACGATGGTTTTTTGTATTTTATAGTTTTTTGTACTTTATTCATTTTTAAATTTGTTAAAGAACTTGACTCAAAGCATAGACAGTACTCAGTACATTGTTTAATAACCCAAGCAATTGCCTAATTACTAATAGTAAACCCTAAGCCGTAACAAAGGGCTTCAAATGTGGCCTTGACAATCACACCAAAAGTACAATCAGGGACACCATCCATAAGCAAAATGGTACTGTTAGTACTCTGATAATTTTAAATTTGATGGAATCAGCCTTTCTGAGAGCTACCACAGAGTTTGGGAAATCTGACTACCATCCGGACTCAGAACCATAAAACTGAGTTTTAGAGCTGTACCCTCATTAGGAGATAATAGAATGAGTTGCCTAGTCATATAAACAGAGACAACAGCAAAACCCATGCATTGACTCAAGAAGATTCAGCATTCAACATCCTGAATTGGAAATAATTTATTATAAATACATCTGCGCCAGCCTAATATACGAGGAAAGATGCAAGGCTGGTCAGCAAATAGAATCTGTTTAACCCTTAAGTTTTTGCCTAGGAGACCTTCTACAAGACAGTAGCTGGATGCATTTAACTTCTGCCCAAGATAATTATTTTTATTGCGACACCATCTCTAGCTTTTACTAAACCAAGAGCCCAAAGGTAGTGGGTGTTTTAAATCGGAGTCGGCTTCTCCTAGCCTTTGCTTAAAAAAACGTATCCTACAAGGCAGCAGGAAATGGAACAGATTGTACTGGGTTACATCTTACTAGTAGTAGGATAACCTGACCTGATAAAGAAGTCCGAAGTTACAACAAATGCACTCTTAATTTTCCAGAACAAAATCATCAGAATTTGATGATTTTGATTAGGACTACCAGAAGAGATTGTTATTCATAAAATTATGTTTTAAACTCAGATAGTAAATCCAGTATGATGTTATCTCAATATTCGGATGTGCGCTCAGAACAATTTCAAATAAATCAAACGCCAGTACGTATGCTTAGCGAAAATACGACAAAATACCTAAAGCGAAAACATCAGCAATATTTAAAAGCTGTCTTGAAAAATTTGCAGAAACAGTAGCACTTTATATCCATATTGCATGATAATGAAAAAGAGAAAGTAGTTCTCATTGAATTAATTCGGTATTTTAACTTGTACAAAAAAAGTAATTCTTTGAGCCAAACTGCAATTTTATCACTTATAGACCATCATACTGTTTCAAAAGGAACTAATATTAAAACTTTTGGTTGCTTTAGATACAAAGTCGATCAAGCGAGAAAATGGCAAACAGTGATGGACTAGTTCTACCAGAAAATGTTAAGTTAAAATTAAGTAAACTTAACATTCAAAAGAGAACAAAAAATAAAGCAAAAAAAAAAAAAAAATCAAAACATTTCTTTGACGTTGCATTTATGAGTGGTTTGTTGCAAGATGTTGCTTACGGTGTGACCAAAGTAAAGTTTGATTGTGGAGACGAACACATGCTACTCTTACGATAAAGTTCAGCCACATCTTTTTATCTTCAAAACTGCAAAACAAATGGTTAATTTTTTATTAATTTTATTCATACATTTCCATTTACTATATATATATATATATATATATATATATATATATATATATATATATATATACATATATATGTATATATATATATATATATATATATATATATATATATATATATATGTATATATATATATATATATATATATATATATATATATATATATATATATATATATATATATATATATATATATATATATATATATATATATATATATATATATATATACTCTTGCATGGTAGTTATAAAGAGTTTCCCATAAACTGTAGTTTTAAAGAGTGCGTTAATAAACCAGACCAGAAAAAGTTTAAAAACTTGAATTTTTTTTTTTTTTAATTGATAGACTGCCTGGCCAAACCAAACCCTCAGTCGATATAGCAGCACTCTCTTGCGAGTCAGCCTTTTTGTCAGTCGTTGTAGCAGCACTCCCTTGCGAGTCAGGCTATTTGTCAGTCGATGTAGCAGCATTCCTTTGCGAGTCAGGCTATTTGTCAGTCGATGTAGCAGCACTCCGTTGCGAGTCAGGCTATTTGTCAGTCGATGTAGCAGCACTCCGTTGCGAGTCAGGCTATTTGTCAGTCGATGTAGCAACACTCCGTTGCGAGTCAGGCTATAAGATAGTTAATGTAGCAACATTTACGCATGTTTTAAAAATGTTTTTTATTAAATCAATAACAAAAACACCACTAATTAAAAAAATATTATATATATATATATATATATATATATATATATATATATATATTTATATATATATATATATATATATATATATATATATATATATATATATATATATATATATATATATATATATATATATATATATATATATATATATGGGCCCGCACAGAGACTTTGTGGTGCCCAGGGTGAATTTTTGTTCGGGGCGCTAAACTTTGGATTCCTGGGTATATTAAATTAAGCATGAATTTCACTGTTTATAGTCCTTATGTCTACTATCACATTTAATCAAAACAATAACTATTTTTGTATTAGCTATCGCTGCACATAAACATTCTTTATTTGAACTTTGTTGTATATGATAAAACGAAAATACAAATGCAATTTTAAATGAATGGAACTATATATTTCATCAATAAAATGTTAATTTTGAAGATTAGTCAGATCACACTAGTTTCAGTTTGCGAGCTTTTTTCTTTGCAAATTTAGAGATGATATTTTCGTACAATAAAGTCTTGACAAGGTCGCTTTTAATTGAAATCACCATAAGGTTAGTAAGGTGTTCTTCATTCATTGTTGATTGCAATTTGGATTTGATAAGAGCAAGCTTACTGAAAGAGCGCTCTCCTTCAGTCGCTGAAACCGAGATTAAAATTGCGAAGCGAAATGCAGATTTAAGGAAATATTGACTAAAGACCTTTCTGGCAGATTCTGTTGAGCAACTTTAATAACTTTTAATAACTGTTGAGCAACTTTATATAATATTTGACCGCCGCGGTGAGCAGACGTAATTTTAAATTAAAGAAAGAAAAAAAAATTAAAAAATGGCTATAACTTTATTAGAAATACAAGAAATGTTTATCCTACAAAAGAAAGAAATAAAATTATTATTTAAAGAACAAGAAAAAGCATTCGTTGATTTACTTAGTAATAACTTAAAAATACTCAATGCACGCTTGGATAATATTAAAAAAAAAATCATCAGATTACGATTAAAAAATTCATTTATTGGTAAACGATATAAAAGAAAGTTTAAACTTTCATGAATATTTAATAGACCAAAAGAAAAAAACTGCTAAAGAAATTGAAACTCCAAATATTATTAATATTTTAAACGAAAAATGCAGAATCTCCGAAGACAGGTCGTGGAGAAATAACTTATGAATAGTTGGAATTCTTGAAAATGCAAATGAAAGCTGGGATGAAACTAAAGAAAAGGTTCAAAATTTATTATGCAGTAAATTAGGAGTTAAAGGAGTTGAAATTGAAAAGCCTCATCGAGTAGGTTTAAAAAAGAAGTCCAATCTCGAACCATTGTATTAAAATTATTGAGATTAAAACATCCTAAAATAAACAAAAAAACTAAAAGCACTAAACATCTGCGTAAATAAAGATTTCTCGCAAGAGACGGCAAACCTTCGTAAGAAGTAATTTACAGAAGCGAAAGAAAGAAAATCAAAAGGAGAAAACTTTATTGTCTGGTATGATAAACTTATTATTTTAAAAAATGTTTACAGTAAGACGAAATGATACTGTTAGAAAACAATTTTAATCTTAATTTTGCATGTTTTTATAATAAAAATGGCTAACAAATTAATTGCAGCATTTTTTTTTTTGAAATTTTTAATAAACAAAACACGCTTCTTTTGAATAACGAATTTGATCCAGATGTAAAATTTTTTGATGACGTCATAATCAACTTAAACTATTTTGATTTTGAGGAAATTTCTTTCAGAAAGAAACAAAAACTATATAAAAAATATTAAAAAAAAAAACTTATCAAAACGAAAAAAAATATAAAACTTACAAAAACCTGTTTGAAAACTTGAAAAAAAAAACGTTAAAATAAATTATTTCTCAAATTTATTACAAAATAATATCGGAAATAACAAAAAAAACCTGGGATATAATAAAGGAAGTGATAGGAAAAGAAAAGAAAACTCGTGGTAATTATTTACCGAAATATTTATATACTGAGGATGAAAGATCAATAAATAATGAGAAAAAAAAACTATTACAAACAGTTTCAATAACTATTTCATAAAGGTGGGTAAAAACCTAGCAAACAAAATCAGGACCAGGAAAAAAAAATTTTAAACCATATCTAAAACAAATGGACTATGTAATGGATGAGCTTGAGGTATCGCCTGATAAACTTCGGTTTGCTTTTAATATGATAAAACCAAACAAAAGCGCAGGTCTTGATGGTATAAGTTCTAAGGTTGTTAAAGAAGTTTTTAATATTATTGAGTACCCCTTACTTATTATTTTTAATCTTTCATTTAAAAATGGAGTTTTTCCTGATCTCTTGAAACTAGTTAGAGTAGTTCCAATATTTAAAGATAGTGATATCTCAAAGTTATCTAATTACAGACCTATTTCAATACTCCCATGTTTTTCTAAAATTCTAGAGCGAATAATGCATAATAGACTTTACAACTATCTTACAACTCACAAAGTTCTAAATCATAATCAGTACGGATTCAGAAAAGGACACTCGACAGAACATGCAGTAATTAAGTTAGTTAATGAAATATTAAATGGGTTTGAAAACAACTAATTTACTCTTGGAGTGTTTATTGACCTCTCTAAGGCGTTTGATACTGTGGAACACGATATTTTTCTTTACAAACTTAAAATTTATGGAGTCAAAAATAATAATCTTAAATGGTTTTGTTCCTATCTTAAAAATCGCAAACAATGTGTATCTTATGATAAAACCTACACTAAATAAGAAAACATTACCTGCGGAGTTGCAGGGATCTATTCTAGGGCCTTTGTTGTTTTGTTATTTATATCAACGATATTTACTTTTCATCTAGTATACTAAGCTTCAATCTTTTTGCTGACGACATTCAAGTTTTTTATACTCACTCTAACATTAAGACAATCTTTAGCACTATGAATAGTGAACTTGATAACCTTAATGAATAGTTTAAAGCCAACAAAGCCTCTTTGAACCCTACCAAAAGCAAATATACTCTTTTTTCTAAATCCTCTAAATTTGACACGTTGCCTTTAAAACTCCCAGATATTTTAATAGAAAAAGCCATGTTGCAACGGACATACTGTGTTAAATTCTCAGGCGTTTCAATTGATGAGCAAATAAATTGAAAAAAGCATATTAATCTAATAGAAAATAAAATTTCAAAAAGTATTGAAATCATGTATAAAACTAGATATATGTTGGATAAAAACTGTTTAAAATCTATTTACTTTTCACTTATTCATAGCTATATTAATCATTGTAACATTGAATGGGCAAGCACTTATCCGTCAAGACTAACATGTATCTTAAAAAAACAAAAACAAGCAAGCCGCCTTATATAAAATGCTAATAAATACACCCAGTGCCAATCCACTGCCTCGTTAGCTTGGAGTGCTGAATGTTTACCAATTAAATATTTTTAATATTCTTTTATTCATGTTTAGATTGCGGTAGTGGTGTAGTGGTAGAGCGCTCGCTTCTTAAACGAATGGTTCCGAGTTCGATGCCCACCACGTCCCTGGTAGTACCCCGCTCAACTCGTTTCTCTGCGCAGCGGCCTTGTTCGTCAAGGTTCGTGTTTCGGAGTTATAGAGTTGAGAGAGGGTTATAGCCACAAAATAAGTAGCCTCCTCGTCTGTAGTGGCCTTCTCGGCCTTGAGGAGGTGAAGTATAATAAAAAAAAAAAAAAAAAAAAAAAGATTAAAATATCATATGCTACCTAATATTTTTAAAGACCTTTTATTTATTATAGATCATAAATATCAAACAAAGCATTCATTGCCAAAAACTTTGTTAAAACAATCTGAATTCTCAATAACTTACCGAGGGCCACATTTGTGAAACTTATTTCTCCCAAATAATAATAAAACTACAACTTCAATCCAAACTTTTAAAAGTATCTCAAAAACAATTACTTGATTATGACGTATCTCAAATACTATTTTATTTTTAATCTTTATTTTATTCTCTTTTATTTGTTTATTTTTTAACTTTTCCTTTTGTTAAAAAGCGACCTCACCCTTTACATTATTACTTACCTTCATATTTGTATTGTATTCGGAAGACAAAAAAAAAAAAAAAAAATATTAACTTTTTAACTTCTTTATATAAAAGTATTTAATATTATCTTACTGAGATTGTAATATATATATATATATATATATATATATATATATATATATATATATATATATATATATATATATATATATATATATATATATATATATATATATATATATATATATATTCTAATATGATAGATTTTTTTTTTTGTATATTATGTAAATGATACAACGGGGCAGATAAAACAGATAAGACAGATAAATGATACATGATAAGACTTTTGTCTTCTGCCTGCTCCTGTCATATATTAACTCAAACAGAATATATTGTAAATAATTTATTATTATATGACAAAAAAAAAATATATATATATATATATATATATAAACTTAATAGAAGAAAGAGATTCTATTTGTCCAAAAGTATTTGATCGCTTCAGAACATTTATGACGGATTTCTTCAATCATCTCTTCTTTTTTTTACATCATTTACGTAGAGATTTGCCAGGAATTTGCATTTTTCTTTCCGACTAAGTTTTTCTTCATCACTATAAAGAGGTGGAGAACACCATATGAAAGAAAAAATATTCGTCTTCTTTTGAGCTATATTCATTCTGTATCTTATCTGCTGGAGCAGCGTCAAGAGCAACATTAAATACGTTCACTTCAAAACCCTTTGATTAGTCTTCGTGGATGTGAGCTGTGTTCACCGACACGCCGTGAAGTGTTTTACTTTTCCTTGTCCTCTTCTTAAGAAAATCATTTTGAAAACCCCCGAAGCTAACCCAGATTAAGGACCGGCGAATATTCGGCTTTCAGTTAAACAATTTCGGTAATTTCAGTTAAACAATTTTAATAATTTCAGTTGAACAAAAGTATTTTCAGTTAAACAATAGTAATTTCAGTTAAACAAATTTCAGTTAAACAAGTTTCGGTAATTTCAGTTAAACAATTTTGGCTTTCGGTAACAATTTCAAAATTTCATTTAACTTTCAATTAAATTCGAAAGCTACAAAGTTTTTTTCAATTTGTAAAGAAGAATTACAAAATATATTTATGTTTTATGTACATCAACCTGTTTCTATTGGTTACAACCCTATTTCAGAGTTGAGAGAGGGTTGAACCAATATAAGAAGTAACTTCCTCGACTAAAGTGGCCCACTCAACCTTGGGAGCATGAATTGGGTAAAAAAAAAATTTTTTTTTCATGTTTGTTTAAAAGCATTAAGAGTTGCAAAGATTCTATAACTTAAATTTTCATTATTACTAAGTTTTTAGATTTTTTATTTTGACACAAATTGTTTTTTGTAAGCGTATACTTTTTTAATAAATCAAAATTTACTTGGCTTCACTTGTTCTATGACAAGTTATAAACTATGGCTAATTACAAGCTAAAAAATAATAACTTTATTTTATAAAAAATGATTATACAGCAACCGCTGTGCAGTGGTTGGAGCGCTTGCTTTAGAAGCAATAGACCTAGGGTTCGAAGTAGAGTTTAAAGCCGTGCTTAGAACATATCATATGCTGGCTGACAATTTTAGCAAGTGGCTACCCAGTGGGCATTTCGACGTCGAACAAACGTCGAGCGACGTCGGATCTCGACGCGCGACGTCAGCATTCCGATGTACATCCAACGTGTTTTTGAAAACTAAAAAACGTTGCCTTAAGCAGGAGTCGAACCTCGATCTAGAAGAAACTAAATTTTACGCGCTAACCAATTCAATAATAATATCTCTCCTGAAAACTTTAATAACAAGTTTGAAATAAACATAAATGAAAACTATTATCTAAGAGAAAATATAAGTAACACATATAAACTGCCTCAAAACTTTAATAAATATACTGAATATAGGATTGCATGTCGAGAAACAAATATATGGAATATCGAGAACCATCGAGAATTTGGAATATCAAAAAGGATTTAAATCTTCTCTTTTATCTTAAATTTTTTGCCTAAAATTAGGGAAATAATCTTCCTTTTTTTTTCTTTTTTTTGCCGTTTGATGAATTTACTGTTAATACCAAGGAGGTTTAATAAACCTCCGTGGTTAATACATACTACATATATAAAATTAGGCCGGGAAGAGGAAGGCATAAACTGTCTTATTACCGAGCTCCGTTTACATATTGAATGTGTTTATATAAAAGAAAATATATACAAAACCTGTTTTAAAATTTTTATAAAATGCTAAAAATGTCTAAAAGAACGTGAAGCTAAAATTTCTACTGATTTAAAATAAAAGGAAAAATTCATATATATTAATGCATACACATTTTTTATATCAATGTTTAATAAGATATATTTAGTGAAAATAACGTTTTTTTTTCTATTTTGAATTAAATGTAGAATAATAAATATTTGAAGTCTGTTGTAATAAATTCTCATTGTAATAATTTTTTCGATTCGGTTTTTTTCTGTTCTGTTTTTTACATTTTTCCAGAGATTAGTGCTCTTTATGATTAATGAAAATTTTAATAAATCTTTGATTTAGGGTTCCATGGACTCCCTTTGTCCGTATGCCTGGGTAAAATGTACCCAGTGGCCCCCTCTGGGCGGTCCTGATCATCCATAGCAAGAATAAAATCTTTAAATTTATTTTTAAAAACAGAAAAACGAATAAACGGATTAAAATTAGGCAGAACTATTTTATTCCAAATGTAAGGTGTAATAACTAATACAAAATTTATCAAATTTTGTTCTACAAAATGGTTCATTTAGCAAATCTTTATTTCTTAGTGAGTACTTATTAGTAAGTTTCAATGAAAAAAGGTCGTTAAAAACAGGTAGGAATAAATTGTTTTTCCACATATTAGTAAAACATAAAACATTAAAGACGTTAAGTTTGTAGACATTAAGTATTTTTATTTCATCAAAGAAAGGTTTTGAATGTGAAGAGCGATCACATAATTAATAACGCGAACCGCATATTTTTGACGGCTGTATAGACGTTTTAGTTTACTTTTTTGGGTACTAACCTATGCAATAATTGCGTAATTTATAAAGCTGTGTACAAGTGAGTCATAGAGCTGTACAAGGCTTTTTTGTTTAAGTAAGGTTGGTCATTATACAAAATGCCAATATTTTTAGATGCTTATCCGGTTAACATGGTTTTCCCATATATATATATATATATATATATATATATATATATATATATATATATATATATATATATATATATATATATATATATATATATATATATATATATATATATATATATATATATATATATATATATATATATATATATATATATATATATATATACAGAGCCGGTCCGTGGCATATCGGGGGCCCCGGTACAAACTAAGGCTGTTTAGGTTACATATTTTTAAACTTTGAGGCCGTTTAAAAATATCTAACCTAAACGGAGATATTTTTTATTGATACTCTTCAATTGCTAGTCAATTGTGTTATTCCAATGAGTAATGTTCATATAAATAAAGAAATAATCGATTATAAAAAAATACAAAATTGTGAAACATTATTTGTGTTTTAGAGAGAAAATCAAAAGTATTTAAAATAATATTCTTTATCATTGTTTACAAAACACCTTTCAGTGAAAAATAGAAACTCTCCCTGCTTTGGCTTTGGCAAACTTTTTTATCATCTCCGTTAAATTAATGTTACTGGCAATCTTATTTTCAATAGAAATTAAAGTGGTTCTTAAATAAGTTTTAATCAATTTATATAATCAGTTTCTATAATTCGCAGAGCTTGTTATTTTTTAAACATTTTAATGGTGTCACATTTGATGGAAGTACAGTTGAAATCATTGTAGTTCAGAAAATAATTATTTTTCATCAATGCCAGAATATCCCTAAAAAGTTAGTTTATTTTGTAAATCAAGGCAGTTTTTTTTAAGTTTTGAAGAACTTACCTTTTGTAAAGAATGTACATTAAATTTAAAACCAAACACTGATGCATAATCATTTATTTGATTAAACCTTTCCTTCAATGAAACAACTACATTATCAATAAGAACATTGAAGAATTCTTTGAAGTTAATACAAAAGACCAGACAACTAGTGAAACTAGGAAAGAAAAACTTTTCAATTGATTTCCAAGTGTTTCAGCTACGTTTCGGCAGGAAAAGAATCGCTACTAGTTCTTTCATATAATGCGTATATTTCTCCTACCTGGTAACGTAATGCTTTAACACTGTTTATGCGATTTCCCACCGAGTGTCTAAAAGTGACTTTAAAATTAAACCTTCTTTTTGAAGGTAATTTTTAAGAATACTCTATCGCTTTGTAGACGCAAAAAAAAACAAATTCTGTATAAAACCAAAAAAAGACATTGAACTAACTGAAGGTTTTGCAGCATCAGATAAAAGTAAATTCAAATTATGACATGCACAAGGAACAAAAAAAGCCAAAGGGTTTAGACTGTGTTTAGATTCTTGCTTGAACACCAGAATGGCAACCTTTCATGTATGCTCCGTTATTGAAACCTTGACCTCGACAGCTCTGCATGTCTTTTTTTTTTTAATTTTATTTATTTATTTTTTATTTTTTTTCTATTTTTTGTTTTTTTTTGTTCTTTTCTTAAACATTATAGCAAATCGTTGTACAATAAAATCGTTAACATTTAAATAACAAAATTATACAATAAGAACTAAGTAAAAGATAATATAGTTATACAGGTATTTAATTTTATTAAAAGAACGCGGAGACTCGCAGAAGACCGTCAGGTCTTGTCATCGAGAACCGCTCGTATTTTACAATCTCAATAAATCATAATCAAATATAGTTGTATATCTCTATAAAAACTTTACAGCATAAATACATCAAACATTACATGAAATTATTAAACGTTTAAAAATATAAAAATATATTATCCAGAGACAAAATTATTTCTTTAAGTTTATTTTTAAATGAGAGGTAACTCCATTACAGAGAAAAATCAAAATGTTTTAAAACTATTTTATTCCAAAGAAAAGCTCCGCAAAATGCAATGCTTGTTTTTCCAAAATTAGTTTGATAAAAAGGTTGCCTAACTAAATTGTAATTTATCATATTTTTTTTATTTTTATTTTTCAAGGTATATAAACTATGGTAAAAAACTGGAGAGGAATTTATTTTACATTTGTACATAAAACAAAGAGTATTAAAAATATTGAGCTAAAATATATTAAAAATTTTCATTTCAAATAAAAGAGGCCTGGCATGTAAATCTGTCTTTAAAATTGATAAGACGAGTAACATGCTTCTGCTGACGATAAAGAGGTTCCAGTTTACTTTTATTAGCACTACACCAAGCAATATTTGCATAGTTTAAATGACAAAAAATAAATAAAAAAAAAAAATTGTCTTAAACTTTGTTTATTTAAAGCATTTCCAGCCTTATACATTACTCTTATACTTTTAGCAATTTTGTTGTACAAAAAACTAGTCTGATTTTTCCGCCTAAGGTTTTCATCAACATGGACAACTAAAAGGTTAGTATTTATTACACCTTTTAATTGGATTTTGTCTATAAAAAGTAAAGCCATAAAAAGTTGCGAGGCAGTCGGATAAAAGAGTGACCATTTTGTTTTATTCACATTTAGAAACAATTTATTCATTTTGAACCATTCACAATTTTTCGCTAATTCAATGTTCATTGTTTGAAATAATGTTAAAATACTTTTATGTGGTGAAAAGAGATTAGTGTCACCAGCAAAAATGACAGTCATTAAATTTTACGCTTTAGGGAGATCATTGATGTAGATTAAAAAAAGAAGTGGTCCGAGTATAGAGCCCTGGGGAACTCCACAGGTTATATTTAATAAATTAGATGTACCACTTTCATTACTATAAACAAACTGTTTACGGTTGTTTAAATAACTTTTAAGTATCATTAAAACATTTCATCTAACTCCATAGTATTCTATTTTTTTAAGGAGAATTCGATGATTAATAGTGTTAAAAGCTTTTGATAAATCTATGAAAATTCCCAAAGTATATTGTGACTTCTCAAAAGATTTAGTTATACTGCGAGTAATTTGGAGTGTTGCGTGTTCTGTCGAGTTATTTTTTTTGAGCCCGAATTGACTGATGTAAAGTATATTATTTAAGGAAAGGTGATTATAAATAAAGTTATATAAAATTCATTCTAGAACTTTAGAAAAACAGAAAGAACGAAAATTGGGCGATAATTTATAACATTGGTTGGATCGCCTTAAAAACTGGAGTGACTTTAGCTATTTTTAAATGATCTGGAAATATTCCCTGCTTTATTGAACGATGAAAAATTTTAAATAGTACATCTTTTAAGGGTTCATACGAGTCGATGACAACATTACTATTAATTCCATCGTGACCAACGGATTTATTTATTTTAAGCATTTTAAAAGATTTTTCGAATTCTTCAAAGAAAAGTTCATAAGATGTTAAGGTTGACGATATCGGAAAATCATAAGCATCTATTTTATTAATCACAAAGGAATATTTTTGGTTAAATTTGGACCAACTGATACAAAATATTTGTTGAACTCATCACATATCACATTTGGATTAGAGGAAAAAGTCATCCTTAATTTTTAACGTTTTGGGTAGGGAGCACGTTTTTGTAAGTTCTCTTAGGATATCCCAGGTGCGCTTTAAGTTATTTTTGTTTATCTCAAGTAAATTAGAGTAGTACAATTTTTTTTAATTTTTCCTTTTTCTTTCAAAAATTTTGGCATAATTTTAGTAAAGAATTTTAGTTTCCTCTGTTTGGGTTTTCAAATATTTGATATACAATTTTTGCTAAATTTTAGAGGATTTTCTGAGATCTTTTGTGATCCATGGAGAAATTATAGGATTGAGTTTTTTATTTACAGTAGATTTTGGAAAACTAACGTCATTTAATTCATAAAAAGTTAAAAAAATTGATTCATAAACTAGATTAGCATCAGAAGAGGCTTCTACTTGTTTCCAATGAAGCAGAGATAATTGTTTTTTGAATGCTTTTAAATTCGCTGTAGTAAAAAACGTTTTTTAAATGTTACTTTCTGTGGAGATATTCGATTGCATCAATATTAATTGAAAAAAAAATAGGAAAGTGGTCAGAAATATCCTTTTTTAAATGTACCTATTTTGAGCGTTTGATTAAAAATATCGGTTGTTATTATATTGTCTAATAAGGTAGCCGATTTTGCAGTTATTCTTGTTGGTTTATTAATTATAGAAAATGCGCTACTAATTATAGAAAATGCGCTATTAATTATAGAAAATGCACTAATCGTTAAAAAAAAATTTAATTTTATAATTAGTATGGTATTGAAAACAGTCTAAATTATTATCACCTATTAAGTAGTGCAATTTCTTTTCATGAATGCCTTTACTTAAAATATTATTTAAAAATATATTAAAGTTTTCAATATGAGTTGCTGCTTTCAATTTCAACTGTTAAAACCTCTTTATTGTCGTCAGAATTACTTATATCAGGCCTGATAATATACCTCAAGCATTCTTTTATATAAATTACTAAACCACTGCCTCGCTTTTTCTTTTCACGTTTTAAAGAAATTTTTTATTTTTTCACGTTTTAAAGAAATAAGCTTCTTATGTTAATATGTAATGTGTTGAAATTATTAGAATTAGGAAGCTCTTTTATTTCATTGGAATAATAATAAGTAAATAATATTGTTAGACCTAATTAAATAAAAGAAATTCTGTTAGAAATCACGCGTTATTAGTTTGTTATAAATAATATTTTATAATAATAAATGTCTAATGCTTGTTTTTTTAAATCATTAAAAAAAAACATCTGTAAAACAAAGTAAATATGAAAAATATTGAAAAGAACGTAAATGATGTGGAAGAAAGTTTCAACGAAAAAATAAAGTATGAATTAATACAAATAAGGAAGAGGTATGGCTTTGAAATTTAAAATATAAATTAAAAAAAATAATAATAATACTGACTTAGAAAACCGCTCTCGCAACAACATAAGTTATTCTAAAAAGGAGAAAGTTGGAAAAATTTGTGAAAAAATATTCGTAAACAATCTTGAAAATTCAAACGAAGTTTTTATGGAACGAGCTCATTGAATTGGGTCGTTTTAATAAGATAAATCACCAAGAAATAAAAAAAGCAAGGAGTAAGACGTAGTAAACCTACTGAACTATAAAAAAATAAAGATAAAAGATAAAAATAAAGTTCTAAGTTCAATTAAAAATCTAAAATAAAGTGGAATAAATAAAGAGTTTGCTAAAGAGACTATGAAATACAGAAAGAAGCTTTGGAAAGAAAATCTTCGCAATCAAGAGTATTATCGTCGCTAATTTAGAAAATTAGAAAATAAGTTTTTCGTATAATTAAATAAAACATCTACTATGGATGTAATCTGTAATTTTTGTTCAGTATGATTTGCTTAACAGAAACTTGATGTTCTGACGAATCATACAGAATAAATTCAAACCTATTAATTCCGAAGAACAAACTAATATTTTATGAGCGAAAAGTTCAAAAACGAGGAGGTGGAATCATGACGTATACCCATAATGATCTGACAACTAAAATTAGAGACGATCTTTCGGTTTCCAAAGCCGATTGTGAGGTCTTTACAATTGAAATAATAAACCAAATGTTAAAAATACTGGTGCCCACCAGATGTTAAAAATACTGGTGCCCACCTGTTGCAGGCCACCTGAAGGTGATGAAAAAGTTTTCAAATCATCTAAAACAAATTTTTGTGTATTTTCAATTCCAATATTATTTGTATATCAGGGGCGGATCTAGGGGGTATCCTGTGTTGCCCAGGATTCACCCATAATATTCTAAGAAATTATAAAAAATTCCGTTTCATAATCTAAAATTTACTAAACTTAAATTTATAGAATACTAATATGAATATATGAGTTCTTTAAAAAAATAAGTATTGCCTTTTTATAGAAAAATATACTAAAACAATGTTCTAAAGACTTAGCTCTCCTCCGTCATGTTCAAAACGCCGCTATTAAATCAGGATTCTTTTTTTAAAGTAAACGGTACCGAAAGAACCATTTTAATCAATCGTTATTGTAATGTATTTATTTTGCTTGCCGTAATAAAGACCAAAAAATTCCCTATTGTTTCAGGAGTATCCTGATTTAATAGCGGCGTTTTGACATGACGGAGGAGAGCTAAGTCTTTGAAACATTGTTATAGTATGTTTTTTTATAAAATACGGCAAACTAAAAACTTGATCTAATTCTGAGCCATGGGATCGTCTGCCAACTGGATTCATTTGACCCGAACTTCTGGTAGACAACAAAAAAAAATTGCAGGAACGTTTGATTAAAAGAGTTCCGTTTCCGGTTATGTTTATATATAAAAATGAATCCTTAATTATTCTAACAACGCCTTAATTATTCGTATAAAGCCTTAAGTATTCGAATAAATTGAAGTTTATCAAAAATTAGCATTAAGTAATTTTTATTACAAATTTAATTTTTGTTTGCAATTATGGATTTGTTGGAATCCAATTCCATTAAAGCCAAGCATTTGCCTAATATTACGACTTACAAAGCTAAGCTTCGTAATAATCTCAAAGAATTAAATTTTAACTTTCCTGTTGTAAACAAAGATCTTCTTTCTTTAAGAAATTCTGTAATGGAAGCTTTTATTCCCATGCAATATGACGACTATATATTTTTTTAAGTATGAGTTGAAATACGTTTTTTTATGTTTTATTTTGTTTATAAAACAATAATTCTTGACAAATAGTGTTTAGTTAATTATGTTTGTTTTATTTATATTTAGTTTATATATGTTACGACTTTACAGGTCAATTGAAAACGGTAACTGTCTTTACAACTCTGCTGCTTTATTAATAAATTCATCAGATAAAACACATGAAATTCTTCGACTATTAACTTCTGTTGAGTTGTTTGAGAAAGCAACCTTTTGTTCGAGATAGTCTTAAATCAAGTAGAATCTAAAAGTTTTTCTTCACTCTCTAGTGTTTTCATGGCATGTGTTTCATTTGAGTCTTCTGATTCTTTTACAGAATTGACATAAATATTTCTGAACTTATAAAAAAAGAAGCTTATAACAATTGCAGAAACAATAAGTTTGCTTCTTTTCTTTGTTTAATTGCATTATCTACAGTGCATTATTTATACTGAATTTGGACTAGAAAAATATTAATAATTATTTAATGTATGTATATATCGACATGGTGATCATAAAACAAATAAAGAAATTCTGAGTATTTTATGGTGTAACACTGATTGTCGCTCTATTTCCAAGGATAAAGATATTTGATCACCAAATCATTTTGTCCCTTTAGTGAAAAGAGTAGTTTTATGCTCAAAGAAATTTGTCAAAAGTGATTTAAAAAGAGGATCGTGTTCAGTTTTGCCAAGTGTTCTATTGCATTCTTCTGTTACCACTAAGGCTCTTAACTTATCTTGTCAACCTCCTAAAATTCTAGTTTCAAAAAAAAATCATTAGTTCAATCTCATGTAAAGTTTGGCATAGGTAATGAAACTAAAATTATAGATGTAAATACTGATATTACTTCAAATCCAATCTTACTTAATTGTATTCCTTGTTCATCAAATCAGTCTTCAAGCCTTCTTTTTTATGATGTTTCTACTTACTATGAGCGTGGTAGACATCTATCTGCTGGCAAAGATGATTAAATGTTATTAGATCTAATTAATAAAATATTTGTTCCTAACTTGTGTTTTATTTTTCCTATTTCTGGTGAAAAAAAGAAACATTCATTTTTATATAAATGGCTACTTGAATATTCTAACCTTAATAAGGTTAACTTACTCACAGATTAAAGATGAAGTATACTGCCTTCCATGTAAACTGTTGGCAAGCAGAATTCCAAACAATACCTCAATAATCAACTTTATTCGAAAACCTTTTCAAATATGGGGTAATGCAATTCGTGCTTATATGGATCACAATAACAATTGTAGACTTCATCAAATGTCAATGCATTGTCTTAACATCCTGCAATCTAGATCTAACTCATTAAAAAATCTGATTGAAGTTGACATCAATAATCTTAGAAAAAAACTTATTATAAGTAATCGAAAGAAATTAATTCCAATTATAAAGACAAATATTTTTCTTGGCCATAATATTGCTTTACGAGGTCATCTTGATGACAGTAAATATCATCCAGAGATCGGAGAAACATGCAAAGACAACATTGGTATAGGTAACTTTGTAGAGCTTTTAAATTTTTGTATCGAAGCAGGTGATAAAGTTCTTAAGCACCATATTCGTTCTGCTCCTATAATGCAACCTAGATATCTAAAACCACACAAAAAAAACTTATTGAATTCTGTGGAAAAACAATCAAAGAAGTTCTAATTAATAAAATTAAAAAGTAAGGTTATTTTTCTATCTTGTGTACAAGAGCCTCTGATAGTTCTAATTTTGAACAGCTATCTCTAGTTATAAGATACATTGACTGTGATAATTTTATTTATGAAGACTGTCTACGGTTTATTGAATGTAAATCTGGTGCAATTGGTCTTAGTCTTGCGCAAAACATAATTTCTGCAATTGATGATCTTTGTCTTGATATCCAAAAATTTAGAGGTCAAGTATATGATGGTGCTGGGGCAATGTCTGGTAAATTAAAAGGTAATTCATCGAGAAATAAACTTATCAATACAAAGACTTTTTTTGTTCATTGTGCATGCCATAAACTTAATTTAGTTGTAAGTAAATCATGCAATGTTCAGAATGTTAAAAATGTTTTTAATCAAATCAAAGATATATCATATTTTTAACTTATCACCTAAATGTGCCAGCTGTCTCAATAAATTCATTTTTCCTGGTCAAGAAAAATTAATTGATACATGTTGAACTAGATCGGTTCAGAAACTTAAAGGTCTGGTTGTTGTTGTTTTTTATAACTACATATCTGTTTTTCATTCAATGGAAGAAATGGCATACAATGAAGGTAAGAGTTATAATATTGATACTTCTCCAAAAGCTTCATGCTTTTTAAATTTTACGACTAATTTTTCTTTTATTGTAAGTTTAGTTTTAACCAAACAATTAATGAACTATTTCTTTGCCATCACTTCTTCTACAAACTAAAGTGTTTGATATATCACAACAGTGTAATGAAATAAATTGTTTAAAAACTCAAATTTTAGATTTGAAAAAAAATATTTATGTCTAACATAACGAATGGTACTTATTGCTCTTGATCTAGCTAAGACTCTTGATGTTTCAGAAGTTAAACCAAGGCTCTGTGGCAGACAAGTTTATAGAGATAATTGTCCCTCTGACACAGGTTCAGATTATTTCAAATATTCCATCACATCTCCTCTTCTAGATCATTTAATTAATGAATTATAAGATAGATTTGATGAAGGTGAGATCGTTGTTTACAAAGGTTTATTTGGTATTCCTGCAACTGTTGTAAAAAAAAATAAAGAAAAATGTTTTCGGAAGTTAGATTTTATGGAG
Source organism: Hydra vulgaris (assembly GCF_022113875.1). Lineage (NCBI taxonomy): Eukaryota > Metazoa > Cnidaria > Hydrozoa > Anthoathecata > Hydridae > Hydra > Hydra vulgaris. The sequence goes on from NC_061157.1 coordinate 76,315,178, forward strand.
TTTTTGCATTTTTATATATCGGATATGTCTCATCCTACATCAATTCATGCTGAATTAGATTTGTGGGAAAATTTTGGAACAATCAATCTGTGATCCCATCCACTATTTTAAAGACTTTAAAATCTATTGATATGAGGGGTTTTCCAAATATTAGAGAAGGTTTTTTAATAATGGGAACAGTTCCAATTACTACATGTGAATGCGAGAGGAGCATTTCTGTTATACGCAGACTGAAAACTTATATGCAAAGCCGCATGACAGAGTCAAGATTTAATTCTTTAGCTCTGATGTCTATTCATCAAGAAATAATTCCCGATGTAGAAAGAATTTTAAATATTTTTTTCTATTTTAGGGGAACGACGGTTAGAGTTGGTTTTTACCTAATACAAATTTATTAATTTATTTTGTGTTAATTGACTATACTCTTGTATTTTATTATATTTTTTATTTAAGTTTATCTTATATTTAGTAAAATTTAGAAAAACCCACAAAAAAAATTAAAAAAAATTAAACTTTATAAAAAAATTTGGCCTAACTGCCTATCAAGAAAAGGAAAGAATCCAGAAATGGAGGGCTAACCTTAGGCCACATAACAGTTTATAGTTTATAGTACAAAGTCCTATGGCTTACCTTCTCGTTGGTGCACTCGTTAAATAGGTTAGACAAGTAAAAAGTCTCTAATTTATGAACAGAATAGCCAAGGCAATATTGTAATTAGTTTTATTTTATATGGGTAATTGAGAACAATGTCAAGTAAGTAATAATAAAGTACTGATGCCGTTTTGATGATGAATTGCCAAAATATAGTCGGCGATATTTTTTTGCAACTTCTTCCTCCCCCACCTTCGCTAACCAGGGGAGGGGTTTACAAAATAATATCGCGAACTATATTTTGGCAACTCGAAAAAAAAACTTTTCTAAATGAAGTAAATCTATTTTGAATTTAAGTACTATTAATGTAAAAGTGTTAAGCGGAAATTAGAATACTTGTAAATTAATAATTTATGATTCCTTAATTTATTTTCGATTAAAAAAGGATTAAAGTTTTGAATAGTAAAACTTAAAAAATTTTGAAAGATTTTGAAAAATTTTTAAAAAATTTTGAATAGTAAAACGTAGAAAACTTTTATAAGTATTTTATAATTGTTAAAACTTGTTTTGAATTATCTTTATAAAATAAATAAACAATCAAAATTTTTAAAAATTTTCAATTTTTTTTTTTAGCTTGCTAATAGTATGTTAAACAATTTGAGAAAAAAAAAAAAATTTAAAAAAACAGAATACAATTTTTTTTCTTCTAATTACTGTACAACCACCTTAAAATAGGTAAGATAATAATACCCCGATAGTTACTTGGGTTACCGATAGTTAGTTGGGTTTACAGGATCTTTTTTGGTCACTTCAGTTTTTTTTTGTTTTTTTTTTTTTATGAAAACGCTTTTATAAGCTTCTGCTCTTAGTTACCTTAAGTAAAGAATGCTTAATAAAATCTGGATTAAATTTACTAAACACAAAAAAGCATGTCATAATATATTTGTTTCAGAAAAAAGTAGATATAATTAAAATGCCTGGTCCATAGTTACATAAAAATTAATTTTTTATTTTGTTCATCGGCATCGCTTATTGTGTTTTTAAAAATTTTAACTTTATTGAAAAAGGTTGATTGATTTTGAGCCACAGTATTTGCAAATGTTTTTGAAGTTGTTTTTTTGTTTCATTGTTTGAGAATGGTTTGCCGCAAGATTGTAACATGACATTTTTATTTTATAAACATTTGCATGTTTATATAAGTTTCTGCATGCGAAACTTTATTTAAATTTTCTTCGCGACGATTGAAATTTATATTTGAATTTGATCTTTTGATTCATCGTTTACCATAAGATTGTTAAGAGACTTTTTTTGCAACTTCAGAAAATTTATTTTCACTTTGAGCATGATATTCAAAATTTAAATATGGAATTTGATTCCATGGTAAGCGATTTTGATTTTTTTCCAAATTTTCGTGTTTTTCTTTAGAATCTTCAAAAAGATTGGTTTGAAAAAGTATTTCCTCTCTCAAAAATATTTTATGTAATATATATATATATATATATATATATATATATATATATATATATATATATATATATATATATGTATATATATATATTATGTAATATATATATATATATATATATATATATATATATATATATATATATATTACTGGTATATATATATATATATATTACTGGTATATATATATATATAGTATAATTATATTACTATATATACATATATATATATATGGTATAATTATATTACTGGTATATATATATATATATATATATATATATATATATATATATATATATATATATATATATACATATATATATATATATATATATATATATATATATATATATATATATATATATATATATATATATATGAACAGTATTTCGGAGAACGGAGGAGGGAGTATTTTATTAATCTATGTTTGAAAATTTTATTTAAACTAACTTTATTCGCGTCTAATTTGACGCGAATAAAGTTAGTTTAAATAAAAATTAACAATTTAACGTCTAGTTTAATCTAAACTAGACGTTAAATTGTTAATTTTTAAATAAAACACTATATAGTTTAATTAGGCATGTACATATATGTATGGTATATATGTATATATATATATATATATATATATATATATATATATATATATATATATATATATATATATATATATATATATATATACCAGTAATATAATTTTTCGGTAGACAGTGCTCAATACAAAAGTTGAGGAAATATATACAATATTTAATTTTATTGTATTAAATTAATAATTAAATTAAATTTGTAACATAACTCAGAGTTTCACGCTATATGCGATCATCAGACGTTACAAACCAAACACTGCATTGTATTTTTGTATATGATTTTTGTTGTTGTTATGGTTTGTAACGTCTGATGATCGCATATAGCGTGAAACTCTGAGTTATGTTACAAATTTAATTTTGTTATTATTTTAATATATATATATATATATATATATATATATATATATATATATATATATATATATATATATATATATATATATATATATATATATATATATATATATATATATATATATATATATACACAATGGCGTAGGAAGATTTTTAAATGTTGAAATAACCAACTTTTAAACAAAAAGAGTATTCCAAATTTTTTTACGTTCATAGTTAATGACGAAAAGATTCTTTACAAAAAAAAATTTCATAGTAAAATATTTTTGTGCTCTAAAATGATGAACTTGTAAAGTTTAAACCTCCCTCAATTTGAGGGGTTTGCAAATTTTATGTGGTCATAATCTTTGAACGCTAAAATATTTTACTATGAAATTTAAAATTTATTGATAAATATAAGTCTAGTTAAAAATAGTATAAAAAATATTTCATCAACTTGTTGCTCTCACGTTTGGAGCAGAGGAGCTAAGATTTTATTTGCCGACTTTAGAATGTCAAAATTTGCCAACTATGTTTAAAATTGCCAAATACAATTTGATACTAGCCAGTGGAGGAAGAAGGGATGACATTACCCTATTCTCTCCCCCCAGTTTAAGATAAGTTAATTTACTTTTATTTTTTTCTGTGGGAAGGACCGATGAAGTAATCCCACGGACTCATTATGTATCATTTTTTTAAACTTTGATACGTAGGGAGAATAGCCTACTTTACTTAACTACTCTAGATTTAATAATCTGAGAGCGCTATTATTACAAAAAGCAACGAAGTTTTTAGCCTCACGCTTGAGGCTAAAAACTTCGTTGATTCGTTATAGACGAAATGTGCGATGTTTTGTCTCCGACGAATTTTTATATAAGGAATCAATTAATAAAATTAATAAGAGATCATTCATATTATATACATAGACTTACAAAAATTATATAATATTTTAATCTTATCCAGTAGAAATAGCTTTCTGTGTGAATAAAAAAAAGCACTTGATTTTGATATTTCTTGTTAGAAATAAACTCTCTAAACAATTGTGTAATTCAAAAACGCATACATTTTAAAAATTATTACAGATAAAATATTAAAAAGCATTATAGGTAAAAATATGTCATATATGAGGAGTTGGCTTGTAAACCAGATATTTCACTTTTTACTTGTAATTGAAATTTATTTACTTCGTGTTTGTTTGACAATATTCTGCTAATGCAAAGTTATTCTAAACAATCGAGTCAATCGTGGTAAACTTTATTTTGTATTGTTTTTAGTTATCTATTTAATAATAAAGTAATTCAAAATGTTGCTTTGGCTATTTAGTTCATAAATTAGCACTTGTCTAAATCACTTAACGAAGTGCACCAACGAGAAGGTAAGCCATAGGACTTTGCACTCCATCAGTAAACTGTCGTGTTGACTAAGGTTAGCCCTCTACTTCTAGATTTTTTTTTTTTTGATAGGCAGTTATATACAAATATTTTTAAAACATTTTATAATTTATTTTTACTTTTTTTTTTATATAAATTTTGATAAATAAATAAACAAGACAAAATATAATACAACAAATAAAGCAACAACCAAAAAAGTAACAACCTAAATCACATAAAAACACTTTCAACATTAGTAATTAAAAAAAATAGCAAATGAAGTATGAGTTTCACAGTTTATATAAAACAATGAATAGTAATAATTTGCTAATAAAAAATTATTTTCACAGTTTACTTGTTTAAAACAATGAGTAGAAATATTTTGCTATTGAGAAATTATTTACATTTACGAGATACTTTTAAAACAGTAGTTAAATTTTTTACTCAGAAATTCAAAATTTTTATTTGAATAAAAACTCTAATTTTGTCTCCTTTAGATGTAAATATTTCAATAGCATAAATAGACATTAAAGTAAGTCCATTCAATCTATTTTCTGACATCATATATGACTCTCGTATAAGTTTTTATTCTCCTAAGAGTAGATATTGACCTTTCACACTCACAAGTTGTGATTGGTATTGTAGCAAGTATATGAAATGCCCCTAAAATGTTTTGAAAGCCTCTCATATCCATAAACTTAAATGTATCTGAAATAGTAGATGGTAATTCTGTCTTCTCATTCCAAAATTTCGTCATATAACCCAAGTTCAGCATTAATTGATGAGAAATGAGGAAGATCAGATTTACAAAAATTCAAAAAAATTAGGAACTTTTCTTTCCATGGACAATATCTAAAAATTTACTTTGTTAAACTAGCAGGAATAACACAAAGACTATTATAAATAATTAAGCTCTCAATATCAAACTATTTTCTAGTTCATTAAGAAGATGATTAAGAAGAGGCAATGTAATAGAAACTTTAAACAATCAGATACGGTATCACATATTTAATTATCTATATGCTTTTGAACATTACATGTTCTAGGTTTTTTTTCAATAAATATCAAATGTTTTAGCCAATGCAAGAGCAATTTTATACCATTTGTTATGGTAAGCATCAGCATTTCTTCGTATTTCTTTCAAACGATTAGTCAAATTTTGAATTTCATCTAGTTGCTGTGAAATATCAAAAGATTTATTTTCAAGGGTGACAGAAATTCCATAAAAGTAATGCATTAGTTGTTTAAGTTAAAACTAAAGAAACTATAAAAGAAAAATTTGTCAATAACTTCATAAAAGAAGATGCTTTTGAAGATGTTTCTTTATTGTACTCTTTTAAATTATTGTCTTTTATTTCTTCAAAAGCAGAAAAAACTGTAGAATAATTATCAAAAAACCAAGTCCACGAAGCTTTTGTACCCACCGAGTTCGACATGTGTCAATAAGTTTTTCTTGACCAGGAAGAAATTTTTTATTTAAACAATTACATCTTTTAGGAATAAAGTTCAAAAAATAAGACTTTAACTTGCTTAAAAGCAAACTTTTTTCATGATTTGGCAACTTTTACCAACAACTAAACTAAGTTTATGTGAAGCACAGTGGACAAATAATGCCTTAGAATTAACATTTTTTATAAGAGATGAAACACCTTTGTGTTAAACTGATATTGAAGTAGCTCCATCATAATACTGGCCTCTGCATTTTCTTATATCTAAACCAAATTCTTTTAAAATTTTAAGAATGTTGGTAGCTATGTTTAAACCACTTGTTCCTGTTTGGCATTCAAAAAACGTAAAAAAAAAACTTCCTTAATATAACTGTTCAAGTCAACATAACGTATGACAATAGAAAGTTGTTCTATTGTTGCACAGTCTGAAGCCTTGTGTGCAATAATGGAGAAGAACTTACTTTTTTTAATATCGTTTAATAAAATTTCTTCAATTGCATTTCCTTAACACTTAATTAACTCATTTTGAACAATCTTTGAAATATATGTAGAATTTTTTAGGGCAGAGAGAAGATGCTCCTTTAGAATTAAATCACTTGCATCAATTCTAAAGTTTAAAAGCTCAATAAAATTACCCATCCCTGTAATTTTTGAAGTTTCTCCGATTTCTCCTTGATATTTTCTATCGTCTCTATGACTTTATAGAGGTATATCATTAATATTGTTAATGATATACCTTGAGACCTAAAAATATTATAGTCTTAACAATTGATTCAAGCTTTTTTTTTGTTTTATTCTATATGCTACTTCCTAAAAATATCTTGAAAAACTTCAATAGGAAAAGTGTTAATTTTATTTCTAGATAAAAGCATATTATAACAATGTATGGATTGGTATGTAATTCGTCAACAGTTTTCTCATGATCGTTTAAAATTTTTATCGCATTACGTCAAGTATTGAATGGTTTTTTAAACAATTTATATAATGCATATTTGTTTGGTACGTTTGTACCAAAAAGTGTATCCGAAAGACAATATGCACCATCTTCAATTTTAGAGTAAAATTTTAAAGTAAGCCAAGAGCAGTCAACTAACCATTTTAGAAAATTTTTTTTTTTGCTTTTACCTGTTAAAGGGAATTGAAAGCATTTATCTGGAACTTAGACATTATTTATTAGAGATAACAGTTTTAATTATCATTTGATCCTGATTTTAATTTTTCACCACACAAATGATATGATGAATCATCATAGTTTAAATAAGGTGCTAACTGATTTGTACAGGGGTGCGCAGGTTATCGCAGAAAAATATAAATATTTATATCTCAAAAATGGCTTTTATTTTCAAAGTAAAACTTTTCACAATACCAAATCACATATATTTTTACTCAAAAACACTAATGAATTTCAAAGTAGCCTCCTTTGGCATCAATGACACTCTTCAAACGCTCTGGAACTGACTCACAGCATTGTCGCACCATGTCCGGACTAAGATTCTTCCAGATCTTCTTCAATTCGTTTCGGAGGGCTGCCAAATTTGAATATGCTTTGGCTGCCTTCTTGGTCTCCATGACACTCCATATATTGCAAAATACATAGGATTAATGTCTGGGCTTGAAGGGGGCCACATATCTGGGGTCCAAAGGTGCGGAACATTTTCTTTCAAGAAGCTGACAGTTTTCTTTGCACTGTGTGCTGCTGCACTATCCTGCATAAAGGCCCATGGATCGTCCCCAAACTTCTTTTTGGCCCAAGGAATGAGGTTAGCTTTGATGAAGTTGACATAGGTCACCTGGTTAACTTTTACACCTTCAGGAACAAAAACAAGGGGAGTTTTTGACTCATCAGAGCACACACCTGCCCAAACCATGACGCCCACAGGGTGCTGTCTCTTTGGAATAGTCCTCAGTTCCAAAGGAACTGTTCTTCTGGACTTACCAAGAACTCTGTCATTGTATATGTTGGGTTCTGGTTCAACTTTGAAAATTTTTTCATCACTGTAAACGATAGAGACATCTTTGTGGTCTTTGAACCAATTTAGTAACTATTTTGATCTTTTGCGTCTTTTGGCTCTAGTTGCCTCACTCAGAAGTTGTCTTTTTGACTTGACAAGGCTCTTCATACCCAGATCATCGTGGACAACACGTTGCATAGTCCTTCGAGACACACCTGCTTCTCTAGCTAAGGATGAAATTGACCTGTTTGGGTTTCGTCGTACTTTGCAGTCGATCGAATTTCGAAGTTCTTTAGTTCTCACATAACGATTTGGGCCTGTTTTTTTTCTTTTGTAATTTTTTCCAGTTTCTAAGTCTTTTAAGAGTCTGTAGACGTTGAAATTATGAAGCTGTCCCTTCACGGCTTTGCAAATTTCAACTTTTTTCACACCACGTTTCCAAAGATCAAAAACAAGTTTTCTTGCATTTTCATTTTGCGTGCTGTCAAATCGTGCCATTTTTTACAACTAAATTAGTGAAAAACGGCATTTTTTAAGGATTAACTTGTTGAACTGTGTTGCATTTTCCCGCCAAAAATGTTTTTCACTGTATATCATATTTTTTGCCGCGAAATTTTTGTTTTCATTTTTTTCTGCGATAACCTGCGCACCCCTGTATTTAATAAACAATGTCAATAACGTTGTTTTCCTTTGGTGAAACATTAGATTCAAGAGTGTTTTTATCACTGTTGTTGGCATCTTTTGAGATAAGTACTTTAGTTTTAACTGTTTTATAACAAATATCAGACTTATCTGAAGTGCTCTTAGAAACAGTAGAAAAGAATAATTTAGACTGAATTTGTTTTTTGTATTTTGTTATCTGAAGGTGGAAAAATAGACTTAAATTTTTTTTTTTGATACTGAGTAAATTTGAATCACTTATAACAACAGCTAGTCGTTTTTTGGGAAAATCTTTAACCAGTGCCACAAAATGATTTAGCTTAAAATATAAAATACTTTTGTTTTTTGTTTTATCTAAATTGCACAACAAAATATTAATTAGACAATTTAATTTTTGGATGCAAGGCTTTAGAAGGGTATTAAAAAAACTATGATTTACGATTACTTTTTAAAACCAATTTCAGCCTAGATAGATTCAATAGGTTGCTTTATAACGTTAGATAATGCAATAAGGCAAATGAAAGATGACATGTTTTATCAAAGCAATTTAAATACTCTTCTTTTAAAAGAAGTTCAGAAATCATATTATCGTTAATTGTTGAAAAACTGTCAGTGTATTTAAACGAAACAGCAATAAAAAAATTTAGAAAGCTGAGAATTTTAAATCTATGTTGAAAAAAATACTTTGAATAATCTTAGAATTTTTGAAGCTTACTGTCATTTAAAATCAAAGATACTGAGCTATAAAGATAATTTACATTTTTAGTAGACCTGAGAAATATAGAAAAATATATTGAAATTGAATAATAATTATAATACATTTAAGTGTAGTGTTAATAACAAAACAAAAATAGATTAACTATAATAATTTTTTTTTTTACTAATATTTTAGTATATATATATACTCTAAATTATATATACTCTAAATTAAAAAGTGTTAAATTACACCAAAACGGTGTGCAGCATGAAATACATCAAAACGGTGTTAAATGTGCAAAAAAAAAATTAATAATAACGATACCGTACTTATATCGCTGGCCATTTTAAAAGCTAACGTTGTTTTCTCGCAACAAACACAATGTATTAAGACGTTTAAACATTTTAAGCAAAATTTGTAATTAGAGTTATACTTAGCGAAGATAAAATTTTATCTTCGTTAAGTATAACTCTGATTTCATATTTTTCTTGTTAAGCTCAAGCCTGTTTAGAATAAGCATAACTCTAATTTACAAATTTTAACTTTAATTGTTTAGTATAACTCTGACATACAAATTTTATCGAAAGTTTATTTAGAGTAACGATTCTCAGATATATTCATTACAAAACCACTTAAATACATTTACAACAACCGTTTAAGGCTATGCTGATACCAAAAAGGTGTAATTTTACACCTTTTCATAAAACGGTGTAAATCTGAAATTATATTTTTGTAAAACGGTGTAAAACAGCTTTACACCATTTTACATCATTTTACACCGTTTCATTAAAACGGTGTAAAAATAGAAAAACTTTAAATTATTTAAATTTTATACTAAAACGGTGTAGTTAACAAAAAAAGTGTTATTTTACACCGTTTTGATAAAAATACACCTACAGAGTTAAATTAAACTAAAACTGTGTAAATTTACACCTTTTTCGGAAATTATTTTCAATTAACACTTTTTGAGGTTATATTAACACCAAAACGGTGTGATTTAACACTTTTAAATTTAGAGTGTACAATATTTCTTATTAAAAAACTAAATTACTTTTATAGTTTATTTGTGTATTTAATAAATAATTCAATTTCATACACGTTATCAAGAATTTAAATCTGTAGTAAAATGTGTTAATAATTAGTTAAACACCAATAAATAAAGTTAAAATCCAACATAGATCTAACATGAAGGTCCATTTTGTGATATTATTTTAATTAAATAAAACTTTTATAAAGCTTAAAACAAACAAAAAAGACCTTAATGCAAAAATACCTTAATCTAATCGATTTTTTTTATTTAAGGGTACAAAATTCATCATATCTGTATTAAATTGGTAAGAATCCTGTATTCTTGGAAACATTAAATTTAATTTTGAAACAATGAAATTTTCAGGGATTTTCCTCTAGCAAAAAAATTTGAGGCTAAGTTGGCTGCCGTTAAATTTTATCTCTATGGCCCAATGATATATATTAACTAGATGTCTAACTTCCGAAAAAAAGTGAAGCACATTTTTTTTGCCAACCAGCATATGATTGGCTAACTTAATAACTTGTTTTGCCAACCAGCATCCGACTGGTTAACAAATATTACGGAAAGACAAAAAATCAAAACAAAAAATATTTGTGTCAGTTAAATCAGAAAATGTGTTTAAAAGTTAGTCAGGTTAAAATGATATTGTGAGATACTTTAGTATTGGATAATTTTATAAATGTAGGTTAAAAGTAACGTCAGTTACTTTTAATTTGCTATTATAAAAAATAACTGCTAAGCTGGTAATTTTAGTTTAAAGTAAAAAGACTTTGAACCTTCGGAAAATATTTTAAGTATATATATTTTAAATATTTACATTTTTAAACTGAGACATTTATTTAGACTCGCTCCAGATTATATCATATATAATATAATGTATATATATATATATATATATATATATATATATATATATATATATATATATATATATATATGTATATTCAAATGATACTATATATGATAAAGTCTGGGATAATGTGTGTGAGTGTATGTGTATGTATTTATAAAACAAGAAAGATATATTTTTGAAAACAATACTTTTTATTTTTTAAAGTAACAAATAATAAACATGGTTATTAATTGTTCAGTTTACAACTGTAAAAGCAGGTTTGATAAAAGTAGTTTAATTTCTTTTCACAGATTCCCTTTAAATGATGAAATTTTATGTAAAAAATGGGCAACAGCAACTAAATGTTTACAAATTAAACCTAGTAAACATAGTAGAATCTGCAGTAAACATTTTAAATTAGAAGATTTTGAGTGTCAAGAGAATGGGAAACTTGTGTTGAAAAAAAATATTGTGCCTTCAATATTTGACTTTCATGAACCATTGAACAAAAATAGCAAGCGGAATCAGCTATATAATGATGATGCATCACACATTAAAAAAACAATTTGAATAAAGAGGTAACAGAGCCTGAAATTACAAATACTATTGAGAAAAAAATACTTAAACAAAATTCTCTAAAAAAACTATTACTTAGAAAAAAGATATATTAAATCAAAAGCTTAAATGAAAAGATAAAAAAATTGCTTCACTTAGCAAAGTTATTCAAAACTTGGAAAAAAAAAAAATTATTTCCATTGATGTAGCTGAATTACTTGAGAACAACTTCTCTGGACTGACTAAAGAACTTTTGAAATCTGAATTAAAAAATAGAGGCAAAAAAAAAAAACGTTATAGATACTCTGAAGAAGTTAAAAAATTTGCTATAACACTGCACTTTTATTCTCCAAGAGCATATGAATTTGTTAAATCTACATTCTCATTACCTGCTGTAAGCTCACTTTCAAACTGGACCTCATCTGTAGATTGTTCGCCTGGGTTTTTTGGAGATGTTTTCAAGTTTTTACAAAATAAGACATTTGAGGATTCATCATACAAAGATTGCGCATTAATATTTGATTCTATGCATATCAGGGCTGCTCTGCGGTATGATAATGTTACTGGATCATATGAAGGTTTTTCTAGTTTTGGAAACAATATTCTAGCCTATGGCTTAGATAAAATAGCAACAGAAGCACTTGTTTTTATGGTTGTTGGATTGAAAGGCCATTGGAAATGTCCTATAGGCTACATATTGTGTGATAAAATTTCCTCAACGGATTTAAGTTGTCTAATTAAAAATGCTTTACATTTATGCGCTACTCATAATCTGAATGTTTGGAGTATAACATGTGATGGACTTATTTCCAACTTTAGTGCAATGAAGAATCTTGGGTGTTCATTCGGAAGTAAAATTAAAGAGATGTGTGGTAGTTTTCCCCATCCTGAATATGATCATCCTATATATGATATCCCTGATCCTCGTTATATGCTTAAATTAGCTCGAAACGCTCTGTGTAGTATCGGTATCTTTGTTGATGAACAAAATCAATATATAAAGTGGGACCATATTAAAGCATTGCATAAACTGCAAGAAGAAGGATTTGAGTTTCCAAATAAACTTGGCAATTACCACATTGACTTTCGCAGACATAAAATGAATGTTAAAATTGCAGCTCAAACACTAAGTGGTTCAGTTGCTGATGCTATAGAGTTGTTGATGGTTACAGGTCATCCAACTTTTATTGATGCCCAAGGCACAATTAATTTTATTAGAACTTTAGATAAATTATTCGACTTGTTAAACTCTAAAAACCTTTTTGAAAAAGGATCTAAGAGACCTTTGTTTTTGAATGAAGCTCCAAAATGGATAGAAACCATAGAAAAATCTGTAAACTACTTAGTTAACTTATCAGACCTATCTAAAACTTTTTTAATTAAACACAGAAGAAAGACATTTGTACTTGGTTTCATTGTAGCAGCCACAAGTGTTAGAGATTAATCCCTTAACCTTTTATCTAGACATGAGAATCCTTTTGAATTTATTTTAACATATAAACTGTCACAAGATCATGTCGAATTATTATTTGCTTGTATTCGAGGCAAAAATTGTTTCAATAACAATCCAGATGCACGTCAGTTAAAATCTGTTTTAAAAAGAGTTTTATTAAGAAACTCTATCATAGGATCAAAATTTAGCAACTGCCTTACTTTTGACCAAAGATCTTCTGGCTCAATCTTTTTATTAAAGTGGAGTAAAAGGAGATCTCCTCTTGTAAAATAAAATATAATATCTAGTGAGGATTCTAACTATTTTAAAGACCTTGCTGGTTGTCTTTCATCAGTCTCTACTTCAATTTATAAAGAAGCTATACTTGGATATATTGCAGGATTCATTGTAAGAAAACTTTATAGTAAAATTAAATGTCTGACTTGTGCCAATAGTTTCTACGAAGACTTTATCCTCTGATCATGAGTATTCTATATTTTGCAGTTCATCATGGAAAAGTTTTATAACTTTTAAAAATCGAGGTGGTTTAATCTTTCCATCATGTAGTGTTTTAAAGATTGTTGAAAAATGTGAGCATGTTTTTAAAGTTTTGGTGTGTGGGGCAGACCCCCATAATTTAAAAACATCTTCTAAAAAAAATCTTAAAACCTATCTGGTGCACTTTATAAATCAAAAACTTGCAAATGACGCGCTGTTTACTGAACTAAATATGCATGATTTAGAACATGAGATTTTGACTGAAGACATGCATTCTTCACAGAATTTATACGAAGTTAGACATCTACACCTTTTCAAGATGTAAATGAGAACATGAAAGTTGTAATTAAGAAGTCGTAATATGTAATTAAGAAACACAACATGTAATTGAGAAAACGTTATATGTAATTGAGAAACACAACATGTAAATAAGAAGTCGTAACATGTAATTAAGAAACACAACGTGTAATTGAGAAAACGTAAGATATAATTGAGAAATCATAATATGTAATTGAGAAATCGTAACTTGTAATTGAGAACACATAAATTAAAATAGCAAATTCACAGTCTAAGTTTGTAGGTTGTTACATAAGGTCTTTTTAGACATGAATTTAAGTTATAATCTTAAATTTTGCTTTTGTATATGCCAATACACTATGACCCGAAAGTCTGTGATTAAGCTAAATCCGTGTCAACATTTATGTCACCAAATTTGTTTACGTCCAGTTCTGGAACAACCAGATTCAAGTTGTCCGATTTGTCGGCATGAAATACACACAACTGAACAAGTTGAAAGGAAACGTTACGTTTTATCTTCTCCAAATGACAGGAGAAAAGTTGTTGAATGTGCGGAGCGATTTAAAGATTTATAAGACAGCATACAATTGGGTTCGCAGCGGAAATTCAAATTTCATCGGAAAAGGAGGTTTTAAACTGAAAAAGTTGACCGAAGATCAAATCGAAGAAACATTAACATGGATTGAAAATGATTGTCAATTAACATTGGTGGCCATCAAAACAAAGATATTAAGACAATTTAACATAAACGTTAGCACAACAACAATAGCAAATTACCTCGAAGGCAGATTGTTCCCATTAAAAAAAGTGCACAAGGAGCCTTCTACAATGAACAGTTATGAAAACAAACAAAAAAGAGCTGAATATGTTAGAAACATCAACGAACATATCACAAATGGTCGTCAGATAGTTTGGTTGGATGAAACAAATTTTAACCTTTTTTGTAGAAAAATGCAAGGACGCGCGAGACAAGGAAAAAGAGCAATTATGAAAGTACCTGCTTCAAAAGTTTTAAACATACACTTGATCGCAGCTATTTCAACTACAAATGTCTTCATGATAGAAACTCGCAGGGGATCATTTAAAGTAGATTCCTGTAACGAGTGGATGTTGGCTATGTTTCACCAGTGGGTTACATCGGGGAATCGTTTGGAGGATTTGGTCGTCGTAACAGATAATGCTCCTTGTCACGCTCGTTTGCAAAGGGTGTTTGATAATTCACCAGCTCAGTTGTTACGTTTGGGACCCTACAGTCCAATGTTGAACCCGGTGGAAACGATCTGGTCCAAAATTAAAAGTAACGTTAAAAATGCAATTCGCATTCCACCTGTATTAGGTGACGGGATTGCGGAACAGCGCATGCAGTACTTAGAACGAATTGTAATTGAGGCGAAAAATACTATAATGGGAGGAGATTGTGCACGTGCGGTACAACACACAACCACGCACTATGCAACTATTTTAAATATGGAAGACGTACAAGTTGGTTCTTAAATGATCAATGAAGTGATTTTTAATTATATAATTTTTAATTATAATTTTTAATTGAATTATAAAATTTTCCCTAAAATGTTTTTAGTGTTTATTATGTTAAATTCATTTGCCCAAAAATTATAAATTTTTCCCTAAATTTTTCCTATAAAAATTAAATTTACGCTACATTTTTAAGTGCGTCATTTTATACGCTCCATTTTTTTTAAGCGCCATTTTACACTTACTCCTTTAAAGCGATATCTAAATTAAAATTTTCGTGTTCTCAATTACATCTTTCTATTTCTTAATTACAACTTACATTTTCTCAATTACATGTTACGATTCTTAATTACAATTTTCGTTTTCTAAATTACATCTTATGTTTCTTAATTACAACTTACGTTTTCTCAATTACATCTTACGTTTCTTAATTACAACTTTTGTTTTCTCAATTACATCTTACGATTCTTAATTACAATTTTTGTTTTCTCAATTACATCTTGAAAAGGTGTAGTTAAATATATATCATTGCTATGGCCATAAGTTATTGTTAAGGGCACGGAGAGTTTGACTTTCTTGCAGAGATTTTAGCGATGTTTACCGCAAAGTTTTTAAAATTTAAATTTAACGTGACGTAGTTTATCAATAACCACTAGACGAAAAAAGTCTTAAAATTGCTTATGTTCGTTTTCAATAACATATATTTAAAAATATTTCAATGATTAGTTCTAAAAGTTCTAAAAGATCTTTGATAAACAATAAATAAATTTTCTAATAAATCTATCTGATTTTAAACTACGTGGCCATGGCCACAATAGCCACCCCTCAGATCCGCGTCTATATATATATATATATATAATATATATATATATATATATATATATATATATATATATATATATATATATATATATATATATATATATATATATATATATATACATATATATATATATATATATATATATATATATATATATATATATATATATATATATATATATATATATATATACATATATATATATATATATATATATATATATATATATATATATATATATATATATATATATATATATATATATATATATATATATATATATATATTCTTGTATATTATATATATATATATATATATATATATATATATATATATATATATATATATATATATATATATATATATATAAAATATACAAGAAATTTTTTGTTACTTCAGATATATACATGCTGTTGTAAAGGAAAACTCGTAGAATTCTAAGAAGACTTGACATCGAGTACCTCATATATATATATATATATATATATATATATATATATATATATATATATATATATATATTATATATATATATATATATATATATATACTACTCGTACTGATGATAAGTCTTTTTAGAATTCTACGAGTTTTCCTTTACAACAGCATGTATATATCTGAGGCAACAAAAATTTCTTGTATATTTTTTTTACTTTTCTTATTTTTATTCTTTTATTTTTAATAATACTGGCAGTTTACGCTATACTCAGTTATACTTGTTAAACCACTTTTTATTATGATATGTTATACGTGGTATTATTATGTTATATTTTTTACATTGTATTATATTATGTCATGTAGTTATAACGTAACGATGTGTAAATTTACTGAAATTGTAAATATATATGTATATATATATATATATATATATATATATATATTTATATAAATATATTTATATATATATATATATATACTATATATACATATATATATATATATATATATATATATATATATATATATATATATATATATATATATGTATATATATATATATATATATGTATATATATATATATATATATATATATATATATATATATATATATATATATATATATATATATATATATATATATATATATATATATATATATATATATATATATATATATATATATATATATATATATATATATTGCAAAGTTCAATAGTTGAGGCGGGTTTAATTCACTTAATAGACTTTAAAAAAGATCAAAGTTTCGCCATTCTTAAAGTTTCAAAGTAATTTAGTTTGGATTAAATAACTTTAAATCTTTAATCTTTTCTAAAGTTTATTGTATTATTTATAAAATTATATATTGTTATATGAAACGCTTTTAAAATTGAAAATCAATATATATTTTATGTACATACATACATACATACATACATACATACATATATGTATACTTATATATATATATATATATATATATATATATATATATATATATATATATATATATATATATATATATATATATATATATATATATATATACATACATAAGTAAGTACATTAAATATGTACAATGTACATTGTACATGTTATTGTCAAAAGAGAATGTTTTGCAAAATATTGCAGTGATTAAAGCCTTGGAACTAAAATACACCTAGAAGTATACTCCCCCACCCTGAATATCTCGGCAATGGTTTGATAAAATATATTTTTAGTTTACAATGCTAAATTTAAGTTTATAAAATTTATTTTAATTTAATAATCTTTTTGTTATGACGTTGAGAAACTAATCCTAATTTTGAGGAGGGGAATGTTTCTCAAGATCATAACTTTTCAACGTTAAAAAAATTTAATATAATTAAATAATAAAATTAAAAACCTGTCAAAAAATTTGAATTCGGTGTAATAAGCTGAAAATATATTTTCTATTAAATCATTATCCTCACATCCGAGGTGGGGAAAGTTTTTACAGGGGTATTTTAGTTACCAGTTTCCAGGCACCGCAAAACGTTTTTGCAAAACTTTTTCATCTAACATAAACATGAAGATTCTTAAGTTTGATATTTGTATAATTTTGATGTTTTATGTCTGAAACATCAAAAAATTGTGCCTCATATATATTTTAAAAATAAATAAGTATATTCAGTGCGTGTTTAAAATGTGCAAGTTGTCAATACGAGCAAAATGCTTTTGCCAAGATGTTAAAGTAAAATATTATTAATTGTGATCAAAAAAGGCAACCGCCCACTTCTTCTGCAATAATGTTAATGTTTTTGAAAGAGTTTTACACAAGAAACTATACAGAATATAAGGTTGTAGTCAGTTTTGAATAAAAATAGTAATAAAACGCAATGTAGTCAGTTTTGAAAGTCATTCATGACGTCATAATATTTATATATATATAAAAAAAGGTCTTCTAAAATTTTTGGGAGCCCCTAAATTTGCTGGGCTCGGGGCGATGGTCCCCTAGCCCCCCCCCCCCTTTGTCCGGCACTGTATATATAATATGTATATATATATATATATATATATATATATATATATATATATATATATATATATATATATATATATATATATATTTATAGACGATTTGATTTATGTTTTGTTAGTGTAAAGTTTAAGTTATTTAAATTGTACCGTATTTATTTACATGGTGATACTCAGCGGCAAAATGTTAAAACAATGTCACACCTTCTGTATTGTTTGACAAGTATGACAAGTACAATAATACAAAATTTCTCGTGTTGTTTGAGATTTATCTTTAAATGCAATTATGTTAAACTGTTGACATTCTTAAAATTGCTTTTGTAATCAATTGATTGTTTATGCTCAAGTGAATGAATCCATCTATGCAATTAATTGAATTTAAAACTAAACTCTTTATTACAAAAAATTAAAAATTAATTTTTATGTAACTATGGACCTGGCATTTTAATTATATCTCCTTTTTCTGAAACAAATATATTGTGATATGCTATGATAAGCATCATGAGTAAAAGCAATTTGTGCTTTTTTGTGTTTAGTAAGTTTAATTCAGATTTTATTAAGAATTCTTTACTTAAGGTAACTAAGAACAGAAGCTTATAAAAGCGTTTTCATAAAAAAAAAAAACTGAAGTAAAGACAGGTAGTTTTTACCATTTTCATTTATTTAATCTGTTCTCAATTTTTAATATACAGGTATCAAAAAAGGTCCTGTATATTCTTCATTTGATGGATAACCGTAACCATGGACAACCGTAAACTTAAACTATTGCTATTACTTGTTGGAATTTTTGTTTTGGTTGAATTAATATTTTTTTGTTATCAACAGCTTGGATGTAAGAAAAATGTCAAAGCAGTGGAGGAAATTGGAATAATAGTTGCTCAGCGAGGAAATAATTTGCCTGTTAATGTAATCGTCAATCCAAATCCTTCTGCTTCTCGTAAAGAACTTTTTAAAGGTGTTTCACAAGATAAAATTAACTCATTGTTTTACCCAATCAAGAACGTTAATGAAAATAAAATAGAAGAATGTGAAAATGTAGTGAATCTTCATTTATGGCACGAAATATGTGGTATCGATGTTAAAAACTTAAAGTTGTATCCACTTTATCCACACTTACCCGTAATCAGAGATACTGTAAATAAATTAGACTTTAATAAAATTTTACCTTTATACGGAATTAGAATTTTTGGCTATCTTGAAGTAAAAAGTAATGATTTAATACAATTTTTGCTTAGTACTGTTGATATAAGTATCGAAGTTTATTTAAGTCTTGATTCTCCAAACAATTCGTTTTTGATTTGTTATCAAAATCACTTAACAAAACAGGTTAGCACTTTGTCAGATGAAATTTATTTAAACAAAGGGAAATATTTTTTTGAAATACTCGGTAAGACTGATATTAATATTGGAAAGTTTTCTTTAAAATGGAGACAATCAAGTCTTAGGTCAACATTTATTGAAATATCAAGCGAAAATTTAAGTTGCTTTTTTAATGAAACAGGTTCTAAAAAAACATCTGTTATACTTAATTATAAAGTGCCGGAGGGTCTTCCATCATTATTTGATAAAAAAAAACTTTCTGAAATTTATTCTACACAAGAAGATTTTATAAGAAGTACAATTTTTACTATTCCTCTAATACCAGAAGAAGATACATTAGATTTATTTCCTGATTGTAAATACTCTCCATCATATATAGTTCATGAAGATATTCCAGAGTACTCAGGCGTTTGGGAACTTCATTACACAAAGGTGTTTCCCAAAGACAATACTGAGGTATTTTATAGACTCGACACAAATGAAAACCAAATGATATTTGGAAATGACATTGTTTTAGAGGGTACTGCTCATAATATAGTTAATCAGGTAATGGCTGCAATAAAGAAAAAGCATAAAAAGTAGGTTTCATTTTTTTGTCTCCTAAAATTCATGTTTTAATATAAAATTTACAATTAAAGTTGCCAAGAAAAAATAATTTAAAATAATTTAAAATAGTATTTTAAATATTTTTACTTATTTTAATCCTTATATCTGGAAAAACTGTATAAATAAAAAATGTATTTTGTACTTTTTTTTTATTATTATTATTATAAAGTTATAATTATAAGTATTATTTTATTATAAAGTTATAAAAATTAGTTACAATGAAGTACTGAAGTCAGAGTGAAGTACTGAAGTCAGAGTGAAGCAAATGCGTCTCTATTGAAAGAAATTTTTTTTAGTGGAAATAAGGCGAGTGTTTATACAATGATGTTATTTATAAAATGATGTCATTTATATAATGACTGCCATTAAAATCAAATGCAGAATTAAATTTAACCGTTTTTTAGAAAATCACAAATAATAAAAACTGAAAAAAGTTAAATTTAGTTTATAATAAGAAATAAAAGTACAAAAGATGTTTATGGACGGTTCTAGGGTGTATCGATCTTGGGTGTATCCTGCGATGCAAAAAAAGAAAGTTAAAGATTAAACAAAAAACAGTTTTTTGATTGCGATAATATCTGTCATTCGTACAAAGATACTTCCTGTTCAAATGCAAAACCATAGGGAGACCCATATACACATCTTATTAAAAAAATTTACGATAAATATAGTTTTCAACAGTAATGGCTTGTATATTTGAAAAACCTAGGGTGCTTATGTTTCAAATCTAAAATTATTAATAAAATACAATTTTTGATTTTTCTCATCTAAATTATTAAGCAAAAAGACATTGCAAAAAAAATTATTTTTACCAAAACTTTATTATCAAATTTTTGACTCAGCTTATTAGAACACAAAAATACTGTCGTAGTCTTGTTGAGATTGCTTGCATTTTAAAAGCATTTTTACATCAACAGCTAGGATGATATTTATTAGCAAACAAAGCGTTACATAATAATTTTTTATTTATATTTTATTTTTGATCTGTTAACTACGTTATACTTTTTAATTACATTTCAAATGAGAGAGGTGCAGAAACCTTTTGCACTCAAAGCCTAAAATTGGAAAAAAGTTGAAGCTGTTATATCAATACAGTTTGCTAACAAAGTCTCTTAACTTTTAAATAGTGAAATTCCGAAGAATAAAAGAGTCAAAAGCACTTTTTCCTGAAAACAAGGTGCTTACTATTGAAATCACAAAGTTTAAATACATATTAGGGTTAAGTGACTCCCAAACAGAAACTGCTTGTAGTATTCTCAGGAGCTGGACAAGAGTTTTTTGAATTAATATATCTATCACCACAACATTAAGCAGGTGATAGATATATTGAGGATTGCAACAGATTTTTTAGCATTTAAATAAAAGCTTTCTAATATTTCTTATCATTTAAGTTAAAGCAGCTTCCTTTACTCACACTTGTAGCTAGTTTGAGCTGTCAAGGCAGTTAGTTTAATCATTCTAGACAGGACATACAGTATTTTTCAAATTGTGATCATTCAAGATAAAAAATAGTTTAATTACATACTCATTTAGAAGATCGTAACGTATATGGCTTTGTATTAATTTTTGTTTTCGCCTCTTTTTTTTATTTGAGAATTTTAATATTGTTAAACTTATTTGCGAATGAAACTTAATGATAAGGCTGAAGTCTTTTACTTGCTTCTGTAATTATCTTAAACTTTATGTTATTTTTTATAAACGTATACATAAAATCATAAATGAAAATGAAAAAATGTAAAATGTTTGTATAGTTACAAAATGAATTAAAAATTTCGCGTCGTAAATTCTTTCAAAAAACGTATAAAAACCTTTTGCGTATCTGTTAATAAATGCTCCTTTAAAATATGCACTCAAAACCAAAGTATTTTGTTTAAAAAAAATCTAATTACGTAACTAATACACATCGTGATTGTAACTAATACACATCGTGATTGTAACTAATACACATCGTGATTGTACTGTATTAGTTCTATTCTTCTTATAATGGCAACTTGAGGATGTCGAAATTCTCCTAATATGTATTGCTTAGCATATGGAATTATAATGTAAAATAAGCAGATACAACATAAGATTCTAATAAGTAATATACTGCTGGTAGCAAAATATTTTGGGTGATTAGGACAAGCCATGCCCCCTCATGTGATATGTAGATCCTGACTAACTGCTCTAGCAAGATGGTTACAAGGTAGAGTAAAAGTAACTCTTTTGATCATTTACAGAGAATTGAGAGACCATGTCCCACATGATGAAACCCCACCAGTATTACGACCACCACTGTAAGTATACTTTTAATCATACTCTTCAAAAGTAAACATTTCATCTCAAGACTCATTAAGTAACAGTTGCAAAGATGATGTCATCAAGTAAAAGTAGCGAAGACACAGAGAAAGCTTTTGAACCATTGACAATTTTTTAGCTTCGCTTTCAAAATAAGAGTAAGCGAGTAAGAGTAAGCGAGATAATTTAATTAAAGATTTTTGTATTACTAATTCAGAAGCTGAATTTTTTATATAAAGACTGATAAAATGGATTGATAAAATTTACTAGACAAAGACTAGTAGATTCCATTTACTTGTCAATTACAATAGCTTATGCAGCTATTGATAAAATAGAAGTATAAATCTTTTAAACACTTTTTACTTAGTTGGTGTTTTGTTTTATGCATAATGCATATAGTTTTAGAGTTTTCATTTACAATTAGTGTAGTATGATTTTACTATAAAGATGTTCATCAAACATTGTTCCAAGAATTTTAAGTGATAAAACTCTGTTTACTATAATGTTGTTGTAGTTAGCAGAGGAAGTTGCTTTGGCAAGTCATCATTCAAAATTATCAGTTGCAAGTCATTAAATTTAAATTGGTGATAAAATAAAATTTACTTAGTTTTACTGATATTCAAAGAAAGTTTGTTTAATTTGGACCACTCATTGGGGGTTTCTACATTACGATTTACTGTAGAGAATATTGTTCATATATATTCAAATGGGTATAAAAAAGATTAGTGTCATCAATGAAGAGAACAAAATGAGACTTTTTTTTTTTTCTTTTCTTTTTTTTTTTTTTATATATATTTCGTCGTTAAAAAATATTTACAACTACAAAGTAAATGAATAAAATATTTACATGACCGAAGCAAAAAGAAAGCTATAGTTCTCATATCACTAAGCCCCGTAATATATACCGTTAGGTACACAGGTTATAAAAACCGTTTGAGGCAAATAATGACAAAAGGAAGAAATGTAAAAATACAAATTCTTTTATGCAGGATATAAACTCCAGGTTGCTTGCCTACTGTGCAGCTTTAATCCAATATACTACGGCAGCGTAGTAAATTATTGATTACGATAGAGAATTATATGCTTATCGTATAAAAACATATATCTGAAAATTAACAGAAAAAGCTCTAATTCGTTGTTGAAGTGTAAAAAACTATACTAAACTATGTTCGCCATTTTTTAAAAAGTTTTACACCAAAGTTTACACACGACCCAGTTTTTTTTGTCGTCGAAATTAAATTTATTTAAATTATATAAATGTTTTTATGAATATATATATATATATATATATATATATATATATATATATATATATATATATATATATATATATATATATATATATATATATATATATATATATATATATATATATATATATATATATATATATAAATTAGGGATTGGCGCAACTAAATGCGCATTTAGTTGCGCCAACCCCTATTTGTCAGTCGAAATAATTTGAACTTTTAAATTTTAAAAAAAGATATGCGTTTTCGTTAATTTTTGTGAAAACAGCTGAAATATAAGTAAAAATTATAAATTTATTTACTTTTTTAAAAAAAATAAAAAGTTTCTATAACAATACTGATATTTAAAAATTTGCTGAAACATAATAAGGGAGTCTGCTCCCTTTTTTTTTCTCCGTTTGATATTAAAAGATTTGTACTTAACTTGTACCTTTTTGTTTTCAATTTTAAATAAATAAAACTATTTTAAAAATTCGAAAAAGTTTGAACTTTTTTCCTAAATAGTTCGAAAGTGTTCGAGTTCGAACTTTTTAAAAATATTCAAATTGGCAGCCCTAGTCGATGCATGTATATTTAATTGTGCTAATCCTTATTTTTCAGTCGATGCATGTACATTTAATTGTGCTAATCCTTATTATTCAGTAGATCCAAGTACATTTAATTGCGCCAATCCCTGTTTTTCAGTCAATGTATGGGTATATGCGCATACATCGACTGACAAACAGGTATTGGCGCAATTAAACGTACATGATTTGGGGCAGGGTTAAGGTTAGAGCCAGAGATCATTTAGAAACTGATGCGCTATGCATTTTCAAACATTTTGCTTTAAATTGTTGATAGAAACCAAACTTTTTTAAAGTCATCTTTGAAAAGGGTTTTAACTATAACTGAGCAAAGGCGAGTTTCCACTCATACGTTTTCCTACGTATATATATATATATATAGTATTTATAATTGGAATATATATATGTATATATATATATATATATATATATATATATATATATATATATATATATATATATATATATATATATATATATATATATATATATATGTATATATAATTGTAATAGTTACAGCTAAAAAGTATTTGTTTAGTTTAATATAAAAGATTAGTAGATCTATGGTGAATCACAATCTTTAGGAATGATTTGTGATCATCTTCAGGTACCTATTTGAAAAGTTTTCCCGCACTCTAATGCGTACTTCCCTCACTCTAATGCATATTTCCCTCACTCTTATGCATATTTCCCGCACTCTAATGCATATTTCCCGCACTCTAATGCATATATCTAAACATTATTCTTACTTAAATTTATTAAATTAGAAATTTTTGTTTGTAATAAATGTTATTATGGCTTCTGGATTGTACATTTTAAAATGTATTAGGTTAAATTGTACAGTTTAAAATGTAGGCAAAACTAATTATATAATAGTAAAAAATATTATTTTAACTAAAACATCATGTAAAACTTAAAACAGGTGTTTTAAGTTTAGTAAAAAGATTTTATTATGGAAAATAAAAATAATAAAGATTTTATTATTTATGGATAATGTTAACATGATTATATAAATACAATTTCCAGGATGATATATGCAGGATAAAAATTGTTTATAATTATTTTATTATTTTAATTAATTTTTTATTTATAGCAAGTACTCGTTATCAGCAATTTTAAATGTTGAAGAAAATGATGATATTGGGAAAGGAAGTCGTTTTCTTGTTGAATTAGAATTAATAAATAATAATTTATCCAAAAAAGTTAGATTTTCACAATATGTATATTTGTTTAACAACTTCAATAAGTTATGCTACCCAGAAAACTTTCAATGGAATAAAACTTCTGATGTCAATGTTATATTAACCATCGGAAATCAAGGTCGATGGGCAAAACACTTCATTAATACAATGGCAAATATTTTTGAAGATACAAAGGATATTAATTTAAACGTAATTATAGTTGATTTTAATAGTCAGGATATTGACATGATCAAAGCTCTTGATCTAAGCTCTATACCTCGGTACACTCTTATTAAACACACTGGAAAGTTTCATAAAACTCTTGCTATTCAAGTTGCAGCTAACACTATTATTAATCCTAATGCAATCACATTGCAAGTTGACCTGCACTTAACTATTCCATCAAACCTCATTGATCTTGTTCGTAAGGTAGATTTTTTTTAGAAATTTGTTGTTGTTGTTTTTTGGGTTAAGTGAGGGTTATAACAACATTAAAAGAAAAAAAAAAGGTTAAATTTATAAAATAATGAACTAAAAGAATTTAAACATGGTATTACTTGGTATTGAGTTTAAATTGAAAACTGAGACAGTTGAGATTTGAGAATTGAGATTCAAATTGTCAAAACTACAAAATGTACACTTTGCACCTACAATATACACTTTGCACCTACAATATATACTTTGCACTTTTTTTTTCTGGGCAATTCAAAAATCTATTTTGATAAAAAATCTAAATAAATTTTTTTTTATTTTTTATTATTTGTTTAAGTTATATTTGTTTTACAGAACTCAAACAATAACAGTTATGTTATTATAATGTGTTCTGAAATTCTTAAAATTTTTTCGCTGATTGTAAAATGGTAGCTATATAACAGGATGCTCTCAGTTCTCCTAAGTATAGAAAACCATGTTTATTACTGTTTTTTTATAGAACTAATCAACATTAAAATCTTTTGCAGCATACTGTACAAGGAAAAATGGTTTGTAGCCCAATTCTGTTGCGATTGCAGTGTGGTGCTAATCCTCAAGCGCGTTACGGTTTCTGGGAATCAGCAGGTTACGGAATATTTGGTGCATATAAATCAGATTGGAATAGGTTTGGTGGGATGAATACTGAGAAGTTTATCTCAAGTTGGGGTGATGAGGATTGGGAACTTCTTGATACTGTTTTAAAAGCTGGATATGAAGTAGAACGATTTAAAGTAAAAAATTTCAACCATGTTTTTCACACAAAAAAGGGAATGTGGGATTACTCAAAAACTACGTAAACCGATCAATAATTGAAAACCTAGTTGTTAGGTTTAGAGATTGCGTAAAAGACATGTTAGCTTGTGAAGACTTTGTTTTGACAAAGATTTTTGCATAGATAAACCTTTATTATGAAATGATAATGAAGATTCTCGTAATGAAAATTAAACTTTCAAAGCAATTTCAAACTTTTAAAGCAAATTCAAATCAGATAGATTTTAAACATTTTTTGTTTTTTTACTCATATCACTAGTTATAATCTTGGTACAAATTTTTAAAAAACTTTTTTAAACTGATTTTACACGCATTTTTACAAAGATATTTATATAAATAGAAATAATAAACAATTTAAATACATATACTTTTACATATTAAACAATATTTTTCGTTGTTATTTTTTTTTTTTTTTTTTAATTTAAAGCAATTATTTCTACACACTTTTAAAAGTTTTTCCGTTGATCTAACGGAAAAAATCCGGCAGCAACCCTAATCAAAATTTATTTATTTTGTCTTCGAGTATACCATATATAAAAATACTTTTATCGTAAAATATATATATATATATATATATATATATATATATATATATATATATATATATATATATATATATATATATATGTATGTATTTTTTTACCTATAATTATTCTAATAAAACTAAAATACATTTCAAAAAATTCTTTTCAGAAAATATAAAAAATCTTCGTGAGACTTGGAAAGGCATAAAAAGTCTAATGTCAAAAATGTCAATAATATACCTCCAAATTGCTTACAAGTTAACGAAACATACATAACTGAACCAAGGCCGGCGCGATAGGGGGTGAGGGGGGTGTGGCACCCCCTTCCTCCATCAATGATTTTTATTCGACAAATTGGACCCTTAGGCGGCAAATTGGACCCTTTTAGACTAGTTAGTCAGCAAATGTTGACCCTTTCGATTAGGTTAGTCGGTAATCTAGACAGTCGACAAATGTTGTCATGGCAGTCGGCAAATTTTGGAAAATGAGGACCTTTTTTTTTTAAATTTTTTTTTTTAGTTGGCAAAAGTTGTAATGGTAAAAACGTGACACCTACTCGCGCCGGCCCTGAACTGAACCTACTCTAATCTGCGAAGAGCTCAACAACTTTTTCACAAATATGCTCATAAACTTAATTCTAAAATAAATTCATCTTACTTCTAAAATAAATTCATTCTTCTTAAACATCCAAATCTTCATAGTTTACTGATATCTCCAACAAACCATTCCAAAATTTCATCACTTATATCTAAATTAAAATCTAGAAAATCAATAGGTCCTAACAGCATCCCCTCAAAAATTCTTATTGATTTTATTTCTGAATTTTCTCATATTCTCTCTTAGCTATTTAATATCTCCTTCTTAAATGGAATTTGTCCTGATATTTTGAAACTATCTTGTGTCATTTCAGTATATAAAAATGGTTCAAAACTCTCATGTACTAACTATAGACCAATTTCAATTCTTTCTAACATTAGCAAGCTCATTGAAAAACTAATGTACTCTATATTATACTCATTTTTGAATTCCTTTAACTGTTTAAATGAGTTTCAGTTTGGACTTCGATCAAATCACTCTATTTGCCACGCTTTAATAAGTATAACCGAAAAAATAAATAAGGCACTGGATACTGGTCATTTCGTAGGTGGTGTTTTTATCGACTTACAAAAACCGTTCGATACCGTTAATCATACCATTTTAATTTCTAAACTTGAACATTACAGAATCCGAGGAGTTTCTTGTAACTGGTCTAAATCTTATTTTTCAAATCGAAAGCAGTTTGTTAGCATTAATGTTTACAAATCAAATAACAAACATATAGTTTGTGGTGTTCTCTGTGGTGGGCTTGTGGTGTTCTCTGTGGCGGGCTCTGTTCTTGGCCCTTTTTTTTTTTTGATTTATATTAATGATCTAAATAACTCTGTCCGCTTCTCATCAGTCCATCTTTTTGCTGATGATACTAATATCTTGCATATTAATAAGTCTCATCATTCTTGTGTAAGAATATAAAGTTAGACCTAAAAGGTTTAGTTCATTGGCTAAATGCAAACCTAATTTCTCTGAACTTGGAAAAAACTAAACTAATATTTTTCAAGACAAAAACTTTTTTACAACAATCATATAACTAAAATTAAAATCAATAATAAACGTGGTCCAATACACGTTGTTAAATATTATGGCATTTTTATAGATTCGAACCTCTAGAATCTATAAAAGTACCAATGGCATGCTTTCAATAATTTGCCATAATGTTGATAAAACTACCCTTAAGAATCTGTATTTTTCAATTTTTCAATCTCATCTCATCTATTGTTGTCAAGTTTGGGGACAAATTAGCAATTGTAATATTAATAAATTGTTATCAGCTCAGCGCCAATCAATCTGAATAATTAATTTTCAACTCCATAATACAGAAACTTCAAAACTCTTTAAAAAACTTAAAATTCCTACCTTGTCTGCACTAGTTAAATTTACTATAATAATAAAAATTTACCTTCCTCTATTACAACCTTCTTCATAGAAACCTAATTCACTGAGACTCGATTTATACATTCACATTTAACTAGAATCATCAATAATGGTTAACTAAATGTATTTCCCTATAAAACTTTGAGGTATGGTAAGTATTCAATTACACATTAATGCATCAGTGAATGGAATCGAAGTCTTGTGTGCATTGTGAATGAGTTTGAAAAATTAAAATTTCAAAATTTATCTTCATTTCTTTAAAACAAAATAAATTTAAACAAATTCTAAAAAAAAAATTTATTTTAATTTTTTATCATTATTAACTTTCTTTAGTTTTCTTTTCTTTTTTTTTTTTTTTTTTCTCACTTTTTTTATAGAAACTTTATAATTTTTGTCATTAATATTTATTACTTTCAATTACTGCTGTTTTTATTGTTACTATCATTATTACAATTATTATAAATACTATTGTTTTTGCTGTTACTTTTGCTCTATTAATGAATAAAGTTATTATTGTTGTTATTATTATTTTTCAAATTAATATTATTAATATAATTATTTGGTGTCACTCCGTTGATCAGAATTCTGCATGAGTGACTCCTTCCTCAATCAATTATTTATATTTATTCTTAATAATTATATTTTGATTTATTATTTATAATATTATAGATATTCTTATTCTTTTTATTTTTATTATTGCTATTATTATTATTATTATTATTATTATTATTATTATTATTATTATTATTATTATTATTATTATTATTTATTATTATTATTATTATCAAACTACAACGAGATGGTCGTAAGAAATGGCTATATTAAGACCATTTATGGCATTTGTCAAAATACATTTTTTATAAATTTTTTGTAATTTTTTTTAAAAACGTTTGTTGTTTTTGAGTTTTGACAGTATACTGGCAGTTGATTCCATTATTTGACTATCCTGTTTGTGAAGAAGTTGTACCCGATATCAGAATAGTTTTGTTGTCTTTTACCATGATCGTATTTTTCTTGGGTTTAACTTGAATAAAAGTTTATTTTATTTAGTCCATTTTTAATTTTGAATTGTTGTATTTGATCTCCTCTTAATCTTCTTTCTTCCAGTGTTGTCAGACCATGGCAGCGGATCCTTTCCTCGTATGTTTTACCACTAGCTTCTCGGACTAGTTTAGTTGCCTTTTTTTGGACTGATTCAATTGTTTTTATTTTTTTAAATCTATTTGGATTCCATATTGAAGCACCGTTCTCCAGATACGGCCTCACCATTGGCGTGAAGAGCATTTTAAAAGTGGTTATGTTTATGCATTTGAATAAATTTTTAAGCTGACCCAATATACGATTAGACTTTGCTAATACGTAGTGGATTTGCTGATCCCACTTTAAGTCAGAGCTAATTATCACTCCTAAGTCTTTCTCAAATTCTACTTTTAATAACTGATGCCCATTTAACTGAATAAATTTTTGATTTGATTTCCCAATGTGAACTACTTTACTTTTGCTCTCATTTAAAGACATTTGCCATGTTTCGCACCATTTTGATATAAAGATGATATCATTTTGCAAACTGATTGAACCGTTTGTGTCTTTTATGATAGCAATCATTTTTTGTCATCTGCAAAAAGTTTTGGATTATTTTTTATTTGTGATGCTAAGTTGTTTATGAAAATTACCAACAGTAATGGCCCAAGAACCGTGCCTTGAGGAACCCCACTAAGCACATTAACTAGCGTCTCCTAGTTTGACACGCTGTTTTTGATCTTTTAAATAGATAATTAGCCAGTTGAGTATCTTATTTACTATTTCTACGCTATTAATTTTCTTAAATAAAGTTGTGTGTATGGTACTCGATGGAATGCTTTACTTAAGTCTTTAAATGCTATATTATGCCGTTGTCGGTAGCTTTTGTTATTAGGTCAAACAATTTAAGCAAGTTTGTTGTCCATGATTTTCTCTTAATTAAGTCGTGTTGATTCTTTGGTATTAAATAATTTTTTGAAAGATGTTCTACTATTTTGTCCTTTATGATGCTCTCCATTACTCTACAGACAACGGATGTTATGGAAATGGGTCTGTAATTTGAAACATCCTAATGACATCCACACAAAGTGTCTTTTCAAAGACACTTGAAACTTTACATTAAAAATTTCAGTAATTTTTTTTTATCTCTAATCAAATTTCCCGCATAATCCAAGAGAGTTTTGACATCAATTTTGATGTTTCGTTTTTTGTTAATGTGAGAATAAATCATTTTTGGGTTCAATTTTGCGTTTGCGGCTTATTTTTTTTCGTACTCAAATACTGCTCGTTTCACCTCCCTTGCTACTTTCTTTTTTGTTTCCTGGTATTTAAGTTTCAGATCATGTTTGAAACTTTTAATTTGAACTAGAGATTTTTTTTGTTTTTGGCTGTGTTTGTGTGTTTGTTAAACTAATATGGCTGTTTTTGCATAAAATTCAAGTTTTGTTTTTTTATGAACTTTTCACATCTATTGTCGTATATTTCAACGAAGTTTTTGTAGTTTGTTTCAACATCAAGATCATTGTTGAGCTTATTTTTCCTATCAAAATCTTTGAAAAATGAATTTAGATCTTTGTAATTGCATCTTTTGTAGACAAATCTTTTGGTTGAGTATCTTTTTATTGTATTATTGTTTGTTAAATTCAAGTTGAATGTTAACGATATATGAGCTTTATTGGCATGACCTAAAGGGGCTCCAGTTTTCAACTCGCTGGCTCTGTGAAAATAAGATCGAGTATATTTGTTGTTTCACAATCGCTTGTTTAAAAGGATGGTACATACACGTATTGAAAAAGAAACGCCTTTTGAATAGTACTTTCCGAAATACCATTATATCATAATTAAAAGTTAAGCTTACTAGTTCTAGTTCAATTAGTTTGTTATTTAAAAGTCATGCATTAAGTAGAAAAACTTTAGATTCAATTTTTGGGTAATTTTGCTCTTAGGGTCCATATTTTTTTCATTGTTTTTTGATTTTTTGAATTGTGTTGCTCCTGATACCATAACGAAAGGGTAATTCTTCTGTCAGATTGGCATTTAGTTTATTTATTTCTTTACGCAAATTATAATCTAACTTGGCTTATGCCATACCAATATTAATATATATCGTGATGATAGTCTTTGGGTAACCTGTACCTTGACATTTCTGAAAATTTTAAATGAAGAGACTCTCCTAATTGCTTACTGGTGAGTCCAAGAGTCTTACCATTCTCTGCGCAATGTGATATTATATGGCTGAACAAGATATGAAGTTTTGTTGACTTAATAATTTTAAAGCGCAAAAATAATGTTCAAAATTTTTTATATTAGTATCAAAACCGTTTGCTAAATTCTTTCCAAATGTTGACTGAGATACCACATCAAGAACATTCAAAGCATCACAAAACCCATGAAGATCATCTGAAAGATTTTTTCTTAGTTCTTTTGATAGTTTGAGTAGCTATTTATACTAAGGTCCTGTCATTTTAAAGTAAAAAATATGTTTAATTTAACAATTTATTAACAAGTCAAATTTTATTTTCGAATAACATATTACCCTTCAAATTCCCCTCCATGATATTTTGCTTTTAAAACGACCATGTTTTTTTAAAAAAGGTGTCCATTCGTTAACTCCCTAGCTTTAAACTAATTCATTTCAGATAATGTTGACACTGCCCTAATAATATTAATATATTAGTTTGAATAAAAATTTAAGATGTAGAAGATTATTTTAAAGGTATAGCTTTAACGATTTCATATTTCTGGATCTATCTAAAGCCTTTGATACTGTCAACCACAAGATTCTTATCAACAAACTATGTAATTACGGAGTAGCTCACTCTAACTTAAAGTGGCTGCAATGTTATTTAGAAAATCGTAAACAAGTAGTACTATTTGATTTAACATGCTCCCCATTTGAGTCAATAAGTTGTGGAGTTCCACAATGATCAATACAGTTCAATACAATAGTGAACAAAATATGTTTAAAAAATTTATATTTTTCGTTTATACATAGTCATATTAACTATTGTAATATTGCCTGGGCAAACAATCACTCATCTTTCCTAAAAACTATTTACACAAAACAAAAGCAAGCAAGTCGATTAGTTTTGGGCATGGATAGATACGAAAGTGCCGAGCCGTTACTCAAGGAAATAAATGCCCTAAATGTATGCAAATTAAACATCTACCATAACTTGTTATTTATGTTTAAACTTCAAAACGAATTAATTCCAAAATATTTTTATAAAAACTTCTCTCTTATTAATCATAAATATAAAACAAGACACTCAATAATTAATTACTACATCCCACTAACATTACTCAAAAAGTCTGACTTCTCAATTACATGTCGGGGACCACGCTTGTGGAACTCGGTTCTTGACGAAAAAATGAAAAATATAAAATCTATTGATATATTTTAAAGAGCTATAAAAAACACTTACTAAATTTAAACAATACGTGCATTTTTTCATTTTTTTAATTAAAAATATATATATATATATATATATATATATATATATATATATATATATATATGTATTTTGCGTGTGTGTGTATATATATATATATATATATATATATATATATATATATATATATATATATATATATATATGTTTATGTATATGTATATATGTATGTATGTATATATATGTATGTGTCTATATATATATATATATATATATATATATATATATATATATATATATATATATATATATATATATATATATATATATATATATATATATATATATATATATATATATATGTTTATGTATATGTATATATGTATGTATGTATATATGTGTATATATGTATGTATGTATGTATGTATATATGTGTATATATACATGTATGTATATGTGTATATATGTATATGTGTATGTGTGTATGTATATATGTATATGTGTATATGCATGGCCTACTTAAATACACGGCCTTCTATTCTGCTTAAATCGGAAAAAAATAGAAGGCCAGTTAAAATAACGCATATTTTGTCGGGTGGACAATCTTTCTAAAAATATTTTAATTATTGAGTTATGAATTTTAAGTGAGTAAATCTGGCACGGGATAAAAATTTTTGCGTTGGCTTAATCGAAATATTTACTAAACCACTAAACTTTATTGAGGCTTCTTTTTAATAATAAATCATGATAAATTAGTAATCATGATTAATAAATGCTGTGTTTATTGAAAACAACACAAAATTTATTAACCTTCATAATTACATATTACTTAAATGATTTTATAAAGACATGGGTTATATTTGTCAATAGAATTTTTGTGATATTCAAGGACTGTACAAGAAATAAAAATACACAAACTCTCAAAAGTAAGCTTTAAAAGTATAAACAAAATTGAACACAAACTGATTAAATTTACTGATTAATGCGAAGAAAAAAAATGTTCTTATTTTTTTCTCTGTTTTTGTTTAAAGACAACAATGTTATCTGCAACAATGGAATCACAGACTCTCTTTCTGATGTTATTAAAATAAATATTTGAAATAATAGTGTGTATAATTTCTTTTCCACAATTTTGGTGATTTAAACATAAAAATGGTTGGTAACCTTCTCTACTGCCAAGAACTAACTTTGCTGCTTTACGGTGTTGCATTCGAGACTGATAAATAACATCAAATACATGATCTAGCATAGCAAAACTATCACAGACATATTCTAAAAGGGGTAATGATGGAGTTGTTAGCCCACCTCTGGACAATATATTTAAATAATTATAATCATTCAACTCCTGTTGACAATGTTGAGTACAAAACAATTTGCAACATATTTTAAACTTCTTATTCAGTTTTTTGGCAATAAAACCAGCAATATAACTAGCAACTTCACGAGAATCATCTGATAAAGTCACACAATCTAAATCTCTTTCTTTGATCTGATTCATCAAGGATCTAGCATGTTGTGTATCTTCTACAGCATTAATATCATTTTCGAAAATTTGAATTCCTTCCTTTACTAAACTTTTTATTTGGATTATCTTCTCACTATAAATAACATCTTTCAAACTGACAAGGAACCTGCCACCACTCATTTGGCGGTATTGTCCAAATCTTCTTTCTAACGGATCACTTTGAAAACGAGCAGTCAATATAAATTTATAATTATCTTCTAACAGATCTTCTATTAATAAAGCATGACATAATAAAGTTCTTTGTAGTGCTGATAACGTTTGAGGAGAATTTTTGTGTTTTTCCATTTATTTAACCAGTCAGTGAAAGCTCGAAAAAACTCAGGCTTTTTATCATTAATTATAGCAGCATTTCCAAGACAGTTGTTAGAAAACTGATTTTTTGTATTTGTAATTATCCACCATTTATTAAAAAGAGTTAAGAAAGATGCAATATCTAAACGGTCGGGAAAATATGATTTTATTGCTGCTGCTGTAGTTTCATGGAAGATACCTAAAGCAATAGTGACATTTTGCTTGTAGTTTCTAGGATGGACAACTTTGCTATTTATTTTTGGTGCTTTTTTTAAACTTGCATCCAACAGGCTGTCCTTTTCTAATAAATCATGAAATATTTTCCATGATATTTCTCCTGGTTGAACATGAATTTCATCTTTAAAACCTAAAAAATGAAATTCTGGAAAAATAAACCTTTTTTTATTTAGTAAGTTGTTTCGAATTTTTTTAATTAGATGCACTGTGTCAAAGAATAGGTAAATTTTTTGCGATTGTACATTAATAAACAAATCATCAGGTTTTTTACCATGTGCATTAAGCAACTTTGTAAAAGAGGAAACATTTGAAGCATGATTGCCACAAACAACACCTCGAACATTAAAACTATTTTTTATTAAAGATTGAATCAGGTTAAGAATTTCAGTCTTCAACCAATCACTGTTTAATTTTATAATTGGAACTGTTTTGATGACACAAGAGATATTTTCTTTTAAACCAACTACCATGAAGGAAACAATGCTTCTATAACATTCATTTTCCTCACTAATCCCAATTATATCTCCGCCAGAATATTCAGCACATTTTTGCAAATACATTTCATCAAAAATTATTAAAAGAACTTTTGATAAGCTCCCATTTTCATGTAACAACTTTAAAACTTTCATAGAATCAATTTCACCTGCTTTAAGCTTGCCTAACAGTGATATAGATGGAAGTGGGAATTCCTTCAGCAGTAAATTATATGTTTGCAATGATGTGTAACGCAGCATCAAGGCAAATTGAAGCATATTTGAAGAATAAATTTGATTTTTTTTTACTTGGTGACTTTTAAGTTCTTCAAGAATAGAAGACAGCTTCTCTTTTTCGATGCTAAAATGTGAATTGAAGTTTTCCAGCATACTCCTTCTCTTTAACACACATTGGTGGGTTACTCTAAACCAAGGTGGTAAAGAAACTGGAAGATTTTTATAAAAAAGTTTAACGTGAAGATTTTTGTCATTCAGCAACTTGAGGTATGTAAAGTTCATTTTGAATAATTTTATGGAACACAACACAATCATCAAATTTGGAAAATGAATATCCTGTTGGTGAATCAGCAACTGTAAGAGAATTAAGATCTTCAATAACATCACTTGATAAAAATTTCTGATATTCATCTTCTTGAAAAATTCTTTTAGTTGGTGATTTTCTTGGTACAGACTGGAAGTGAAGCCGTTGCTATGCTAGCCGGATATATTGTAGGAACAGGCTTCAAATTATACAACAAACGAAATCGTTTTGCTGATGCTCCTTTGTGTATTAAATTTTCATCAAAATGTTTTAAACAGATCACAGATGATTTAGTGACAGTCCAGAAATTTCTGTTTACAAATCTAACCCATAACTTTCTAAAGTCATCATCTTTTGGGAAACCAAAAACTGGGACTACTTCACCACCATTGTAATTAGAGGTACAACCAACAACACAGCATTTATTAACCATTATTTAATGATTATTATTATTAATAATTAAAAAGTAGTCACAAATAACAATACAGTTTGGCATTAATCTAACGCAAAAACTTTTATCCGGTGTCAGATTTACTTACTTAACATTTATACCGCAATATTTAAAATATTTTGAGAGAGTCTGTCCATATAATAGAATATACGTTATTTCAACTGGCCTTCTATTTTTTTTTCGATTTAAGCAGATTAGAAGGCCGTGTATTTAAGTAGGCCATGGTATATGTATGTGTGTGTATGTGTATATGTGTATGTGTATATGTATGTGTGTTGTGTATATATATATATACATATATCCTTCTTATATATATTCTTCTTGTTTCTTTTTGTTTGTCTGTTTTAATTTTGTTTAAAAAAAAATAATTAATTTTGTTTAAAAAAATATGAGTAGATGAACTTAAATCTATAAAATGTTCGGAATCTTTTTTAATTCAAAATATCTTTTGTATGTTTAAATATATATTATGAAGTTTATTGGATATGTATACGCATATGTACGGATTTGTAAATTATTTTTTCAAGCTTTTTTATTTTTTATTATTTTCAAACTTTTTAGTTTTATCAAACTTAAAAATTATTTTTTAAACTTTTTGATTTTTTCAAACTTTTTAATTTGTTTTTTTTTAAACTTTTTTTAATTTCACTCTTTTATATATTATTGGAAATTGTAAATTTTTTTTATTTTTTTTATTTTCACGAAGGGGCTTGATGATAAGACATTTTGTCTTCTACTTGCCCCAGTCAGCTTGCATTTGTATAAATTTATTTGAATGTAAGGTTAACATTGTAAAATGTGTTTAATGACGAAAAAAAAAAAAAAAAAAAAAAAAAAAAAAAAAAAAAAAAAATTATTCATTATGCAATTTAAATAGTTTTTATTATAGATATTTTAAGAAAGTTTTAAAAACATTTACAGTAAAAATGTGTAATTCTGGAAAGCTGCAAATGTCTAGAATCCTGGTTAATCATCTAGAGTTCTAACTTCTCCAGATACAAATAAGAAATCTTCCATGTCAGAACTCTTATTGCAAAAACAACTGGGGTGTTTTGCACCTAATATGTGAGCCCAAAATTAGCATGGTGTGTACATCATGCTAATTTTGGGTATTATTGCAATATAATAAATGTTTAAATTGAAAATTTTATTTACTGTGGCTTTGTAGTCCCAGAATTATGTTAAGCAACTTTAAGTCAGCAGATTAATACCCTGTCATTTAAGCAAAATGTATACTAACTTTTTGAGTTAAATGCAAATTATAGTATAATATTATAAATAATAGGTTTGAAAAATCAATTGCATTATACCTACTTGTATCTGTGAGTAAAGGTTTTTTTTAAGACGCATATCTTTTTTATAGTTTGAAATGTTTATGACGCCGAGACCTATCTTATAACTACCACCTCCATCATCAGCAAACACTTTAACCTAAAACAGATTTTTAAATTAAAAACAAAAAAATGTGACTGTGTATGAATTACTAAACCATTATGTAAAAACTACCAAAGCATCGTGAGGTTGAATCTTCATTTTCTCAATGATTTTCATAGAAGTTCCGAAATATTTTTTACAAAAATGGAGGGTCTAAATAAAATTAGCTAGTGTTGGTAAATATTTTTTAAACTTTTTTATCTTATTTAAAAGTTAGGTCTACTGCTAACTAACAAGAGTTTAAGATTTAAAAAAGTTAAGGATCAAAATAAAATATAAC
Source organism: Hydra vulgaris (assembly GCF_022113875.1). Classification (NCBI taxonomy): domain Eukaryota; kingdom Metazoa; phylum Cnidaria; class Hydrozoa; order Anthoathecata; family Hydridae; genus Hydra; species Hydra vulgaris. Next base: position 76,354,229 of record NC_061157.1, read on the forward strand.
ATTGTTTAATTAAATAGTTAAATTAATTTCACAAAATTATTTTATAGCATAATATAGTGAAAAATAATACCTAAAAGATTTTTCTTGGGAATCAAGATCGACTGTTTCAAAGAATTCTTGTAAACATTTATTTGACTCTTGTAAATGTTTAGTAAGATTTGATTCGACAGATTTTCGACCGTGTTTTACCCGTATGCATTTAGCAATGTTGCTAATATCTCTTCCAGTGAATTGTCTGTGAATTTTCAGATTTTTCATATCATTATGTGTCCACACAGGATTAACACGATGGATACGACCTACATTCAATTTATTTAATAGTTATAGTTATAGAGTTTTTAATATTAGCACACAGATTATACATATACCTAATTTTAGTTTAAAGACCATACCTTTAGAAATAATCAATGGTGTTCCGCATGTTGGTAAGGTAATCTTATTTTGTGAGGCAAATTTTTTTTGAAGAACTTTTGTTGCAAATTTTTCATCAACGTTCTTCATTACAGGAGCTTTAGAAGTTAGTATACGTAAGTTTGATACTCGCGTCTGGGTTGTACATTTGTGTCCTCTTAAACTAGAAATCAACAAAATATTGGTTACAAATCTTCAAAGCAGATTTTTGAGATGCAGGTGGTTTTAATCTGAATTTATAAATGGTTTTTATTTTATTATAAAATCTAATTATTTATAATTAGAAACAAATATACATATATACTTAAACAAAACTTTCTCTGGTCTTCCTATATGTGGGTTTGTGTTGGCTCCTTTTCTTTTAGCAACTGAACATATAAGACACAAGCAAAACCCATGTCTCCTAGTAATAGTCCTCAAGACCATACCTGTTAGAGCAATTTTATGAATTTGAAACCATCTAGTTAGTGGGACAGTATAAGGGCGAGCATGCTGACAGTGGCGGAACTACTGGACGCAGGACCCTGCGTTGCGGGGGGCCTACCAGCTATAGGGGGCCCTCATATAAAAAAAGTTATACTCTCAATAATATTTATACTATAAAACTCTTTTCCGCAAAAAAAACATTCTTTTGCGGGGGGGCCCAAATTTTGAAGTTCCGCCACTGCATGCTGATGAAGAACTGTTTTACATGTAGAGCAAATTCCAGATGCAAATATTGGATCATTGAAGATGTATTCAGAACATAAAAAAATCTTTATAAAATGAGTTAATAGAGGACAAAGTAATGTTACCATTTTTCTGTACCATATTAAACATACTTTTTGATTTAGAATGACATGGAGAATAGTTTAGCATTTTATTTAAGCAGGTGTTTAAATTCTTTTGATTTTATATTATTTATGAAATATCTTGTTATATTAGCTATCATAAAAGGAAATTTTAAATAAATTACATAGAATACAGTGTTTTCAATAAATGATTTGAAATGAACATAGTTGAATAAAGTTATAAAAATCTAAAGTTTTTCAATATACGTAACTTTAGCATTTAAAAATTACTCTAAAAACGTCTTTTTTGGTTTTTTGTAAAATGCCATATTTCATCACGCCAGACATAAATAATATAAAAATATTTTTTAATAATGTGTAAATCACGCAGAGTCAAATTAAGTACTCAAAGTAAAAAATCCAGAAAAATTTCATGAAAATAGATACACTAAAACTTTGCCAATCGAGTTATCAGTGATGAAAATGACCATATTTCTTGTAAAACCTCTTCAAATTTATCTATATCCTCAAAAATATTTTGAGAAAATTGAGACAACTCAGCATAGTTAAACTAAAACTGTTGGTTATCGAATTGTTGATATTGAAATTTTGTCTGGTGTAATTAATGAACTATTTTGCAAAAAATATTTACAATCAAAATTAAATTTTTCAGAAAATTTTTCCAAAAAAAAAAAAAAGGATTCAGCTCAATGTTAAATATTTGCTGCTCTAACTGCAATTACAAAATTGAATTTTATACTTCAAAGACATGTTCTGGGAAAAAAACTTTTGATGTAAATAATAGAATAGTTTATCAAATGTGTGCATTTGGTTTTTAAAAATTAAAAAAGTTTACATCTTTAATGAACATTCCTAAACCTATGACTAAAAATATTACTAAAAATACAACAAAATTATTAAATCTGCCTCTGATTATGCTAAATTTTTTGCAAAAAAAACAACGATTGATGCTGTGAAAGTAATTTGTCAATCTTCTTCAAATATTGTTGACACTGCAGTATCAGTTGATAGTAGCTGGCAACGTCATGAGTTTTCTTCACAAAATGGAGTTTTTACAGCAATATCAATGGACACAGGTAAAATTCTTAGTTGCGAGCCAATGAGTCGGTAATGCAAAGCTTGAAGTCTAAAATTAAAACCTAAGGAAAATAATCCTTGTGCATTTGAAGCTTGGAAGTCATCACATGTATAGAAAAGTAGTCGGTAGTAGATTACAAACTTTTAAAAAACCGTTAAAGGAATTGGAGCCACAGACAAATTAACGAATAGTGTAACTGACCGCCTACAAATCTACTATGGAAATGCTTTTAGGCAAAATGCCAATGATTTAGAAGGTATAAAAAAAGCCATACTTGTAACATTGTTCCATGTTGCATTATCAGCTAAAAATAATTGGAATACTTATTGCCCTGATGCTATACATAGTTAGTGTCATTATAAACAAGACAAAGCTAATTCAACATCTAATTACAAGCCAGGTGCTGGTCTTTCAATCTCAGTCATCTAAAGCCTGTATATATTGATTTATTTGAAAAAGAACTCTTTAAAAAATGCCTTCATGGTAAGACGCAAAACCAAAATGAGTTTTAATGGATTGATATAGCAGCACATACCTAAAACAAAATATGTATCTTTAACGCAGTTGTATTTATGTATATATGATGCTTATTTAATTTTTAATATTGGAAGAAAAGCAAGTATACTTTTATTTGAAAAATTGAATATGATTTCTGGTATATACTCTTCAAGACTGTTCAACCATGAACAAAAACCGTTTAATTTTTACAGAGTATCAAAATCAACCAACATCTAAAAAGTGGCGACAAGTTATTTGTGGATGCAAAAAAAAAAGATAACGCAAAGAATGACCAAGAAGGTTGTCTATATGATCCTGGTTCTTGTTCTTATAAATAACAGATTTTAAATTGAGTATTCGATATTTTTATTTGATAAAAGTGATTATGTAACGCTTAAATGCTTTTTTCTCAAATTGTCAATTTTTAACCTCCCGGCCATCCTATCTCATTAACCGTATGTCAGATTTGTATGAAGTTTTCACCAAATGTTTATTGCATCTAGTTGTACAATTGGAACTAAAAGTTTTACAATACTGTTAAAAGTTTTTGATTTACAGAAGATTTAGTTCACAAAAACGCATAATTTTTAAATACGCCATTTTGAAAAACTCAGCATAGCTAAATACTTTGTTTTTTATAACAATTTTAGTTCAGTTTGTAGATTACTATGTTGTGAATCATATGCCAAAAAATCATATCTTTATGCTTTCGTTTACTGAGATAGAATGGCCGGGGTGGCCTAAACATTTTAGAACGTCTGCCATTTTACTTGGTAACCATGGCAACTAATAAATTTATTTTGCATTATTTAAAATCCTTTTATATAGTTGGTGTCAGGTCAGGAGTATGGTCTTCATGATCATCCTGCTACTGGTAACATGTAACTCAGTGCAACCTGTTCCATGTTCTGCTGCTTTGCAGGATTTGCTATCTAAACAAAGGCTGGAAGGAGTGTTCTTCCTGTCATCAGTACTATCTTATATAAGTCATGCCTATAGTAATTTTTTTTTTCCCCATATAGTTGGAGGTGCCTTAGTTACTGTATTAGCTCACCTGTAATCTACGTTATATGTATGTTTGTGTTCTGTCTGAACCTCTGGCGCGGTGTTCGCTCACCCGTAAGTTACTTTATGTTCTTTATGTATGTCTGTGTTCTGTCTGAACCTCTGGCGCGGTGTTCGCTCACCCGTAAGTTACTTTATGTTCTTTATGTATGTCTGTGTTCTGTCTGAACCTCTGGCGCGGTGTTCGCTCACCCGTAAGTTACTTTATGTTTATGTTTATGTTTTTGATGTTTTTTTATGTATGTTTGTGTTCTGTCTGAACCTCTGGCGCGGTGTTCGCTCACCCGTAAGTTACTTTATGTTTATGTTTATGTTTTTTATGTTTTTTTTATGTATGTTTGTGTTCTGTCTGAACCTCTGGCGCGGTGTTCGCTCACCCGTAAGTTACTTTATGTTTTTTATGTATGTTTGTGTTCTGTCTGAACCTCTGGCGCGGTGTTGACTCACCCGTAAGTTGATTTATGTTTGTTTGTGTTCTGTTTATACTCTAATGCAGCGTGAGCTCAGTAACTAACTACTTACTCCAACTAAAAAACGTACACTCACCTTAGACTCCTGTATTTTGTTAGATGCAGTGTTTTTCCTTATGCACTTGCAAAATGTCATGCCTGGTTTTTTCAAAGTACTGTTGCGGGAAGTAGCTCCTTTTAACTACTCCAGGTAAGGTCAGGATAATCGAGATCAATCTTGCTACTGGTATCACGTAACCCAGTACCACCTGCCACAAGCCCTGCTGCCTTGTAGAGTGTGCTTTTCTTATGCAAAGGCTAGGAGAAATAAACTCCGACTAAAAATTCCCCTGCCTTGGGGCTATTGGTTGAGTAAAGGCTAGAGATGGTGTCTCGATAAAAACACTCATCTTGGGCAGATGTTAACTGCATCCTGCTACTGTCTTGTAGAAGGCCTCCTAGGCAAAGACTTTAGGGGTAAGCAGAAAAATTCTGCTAACCAGCCTCGAACCCCTTCTTCATCTATTAGGCTGGCGTAGATGTAACCTGTGTTACATTGTTTCCTGCCTAGGATGATGAATGCTGGATCTCCTTGACTCTACTCATAGAATTTTGCTTATGCCTCTATGATAATGGCTATGCAACTCTTCCTGTTATCTCCATATGAGGGTACAGCTCTAAAACTCAGTTTGATGGTTCTGAGGCCGGCTGGAAGTAAGGTTTCCCGAACTCTGTGGTAGCTCTCAGAGAGGCTGATTCCATCAACAGCTGCAAAATATCAGAGTATTAACAGTGCCATGTTGCGCATGGATGGTGTCCCTGTTAATGCTTTTGGTGTGCATTGTCAAGGCCACATAAGGAGCCCTATGTCACGGCTTAGGGTTAATTAACAGGACTGAGACAACTGCATAGCTCATTGATTAGAAGGCTGTGCTCTATCTATGAATGAGTCAAGTTCTCATTAAACCCAAATCATGACCAAAGTAACCAAAACTTTAAAACCTAAAAAACCATCCTCACCACCTAAATATTTTAATATATCTTTTACAAATATTCGCGGTCTACGAAGCAACTTTCCATCAGTTGAGTCTTACCTCCTGCAAAATTCACCAGACTTGCTTGCACTGAGTGAAACAAATTTAAGTTCTGCAATTCCTTCTTCAGATGTCAGTGTTGATGGGTACTATCCTTTGATTCGTAAAGACTCCAATAGTCACATGCTAGGTTTAGGGGTATACATACGCATTAATTCCCCTATTTGTCGTGAAATCAGGTTCGACTCCTTTGACCATTCTTTTATGTGCTTTCGCCTAGCACCTCTTCACTCTATCACCTTTCTCTTTGTTCTTTATCGTTCTCCTTCCTCCCATGATTGCACTCTTTTAGATGTTATCTCTGATCAAATTGACCATGCCCTCTCTCTTTACCCCTCTGCCAATATTGTTGTTGTTGGTGATTTTAATGCCCATCACACTGAATGGCTTGGCTCTAACACCACTGATCCTGCTGGCACTAAAGCCTTTAACTTCTGCGTTTCTCAATCTCTTACTCAGATAGTTAACTTTGTGACTCGTTTTCCTGACAACCCTAATCATTTACCTTCACTCCTTGACTTATGTCTTGTCTCTGACTCTAGCTTATGTTCCGTTTCTCCCTTTTCTCCCTTAGGTGGTTCTGACCATGCAATGATCTCTATAAATCTTTCTTCTCGTACTTCTTTTTTGGGCTCACCTTATCATTGCACCACCTACTACTACCCTAAAGTTGACTGGGATTCCTTTCGTGATTTTCTTCGTGATGGTCCTTGGGCTGATGTTTTTTCTCTCTCAGCTGACAAATGTGCCTCCTATGTAACCTCCTGGATTCAGGCTGGAATGGAAGCTTTTATTCCTTCTCGTCGGTTTCAAGTCAAGCCTCATTCTACTCCATGGTTTTCTCCTTCTTGTGCGGCTGCTATATCCAATCGTAACCATTTTTTTCATCTTTTTCAAAAGAACAACTCTCTTGAGAACAAACGGCTATTTATTATTGCAAGAAATCGATGTAAAAAGGTGCTTTCTGATGCTAAACTCCATTATTCTCAGTTCACTAAATCTCGCATCTTATCGCAGAAGTTAGGCTCTAAAGACTTTTGGAAAATCTTCAACAGCATTGTTAACAAGGGTAGATCTAACATTCCATCTCTCATTCATGGGACTGATCTTGTTACCTCTCCCAGGGATAAGGCAGAACTGTTTGCAAAGAACTTTTCTTCTAATTCCACTCTTGAATCTTATGGACATTCTCTTCCTTCCATTCCAGTCAAACAGGTTGACCCATTGTTAGGCATTCAAATCACTCCGGCTTCTGTTGCTAAAGTCATATCTCAATTAAACTCGTCTACAGCTTGTGGTCCAGACAACATTCCTGTCACAGTCTTGCAGAATTGTTCTCCAGAACTTTCTTCAATTCTCTCTAAACTATTTAACAAGTGTTTGACTGAGTCTTGTTTTCCTGCTTGTTGGAAAATGGCATCTGTGGTTCCAATATTCAAAAACTCTGGAGAAAATTCTGACCCCTCCAATTATCGTCCGATCAGTCTTCTTTCTGTTATTAGCAAGGTCTTTGAGTCTTTAATCAACAAATTCCTCACATCTCATCTTGAGTCAAATAAACTCCTGTCAGACAATCAATACGGTTTTCGATCCTCTCGCTCTGCGGCCGACTTGCTAACTGCTGTAACTGAAAGATTTTATCGTGCATTAGATGGAGGCGGTGAGGCTAGGGCTATTGCCCTCGACATATCTAAAGCTTTCGACAAAGTTTGGCATGCTGGTCTTCTCCATAAGCTTGCTTCATATGGTGTTTCTGGGAAAGTTTTTGAGATTATCAAATCATTTCTTTCTAACCGGTTTATTAAAGTCATCCTTGAAGGCCAACACTCTTCTTTATTTCCAGTAACTTCTGGGGTTTCCCAAGGTTCCATCCTGGGCCCTGTTTTGTTTCTTATCTACATAAACGATCTTCCTGACAACCTTTCATCTAAAGTAGCTCTTTTTGCTGATGACTCATTTTTATACTCCTGTCTTGACAAAAAGTCTTCTCTTTTCGATCGCCTAGAACAAGCAGCTGATCTTGAATCTGATCTCACTTCAGTAATAGATTGGGGTTCACAGTGGCTTGTGAATTTCAACTCTAAAAAAACCCAATTGCTTACTGCAAACAACTACCGTAATATGGTCAACATTCCTATATTAATGAATGACAATCCTCTTACTGAGTCGTCCTCTTTACGTCTTCTTGGATTATCGCTTACTACTGACCTTTCATGGAAACCATATATACAATCGATTGCTAAATTAGCTTCTGCTAAGGTTGCTTCTCTTTATCGTGCTCGCCATTTCCTTACTTCTGATTCCAATCTCTATCTCTACAAATCTCTTATTCGTCCCTGTATGGAATACTGTTGTCATATTTGGGCTGGTTCTTCTAACGATTCACTCTCTCTTCTTGACAAGGTCCAAAAACGCATTGTAAATGTTGTTGGACCTGGACTATCTGCTAAGCTTGAACCTCTTTCCCATCGTCGTAAAGTTGCATCTCTTTCTCTTTTCTACAGATACTATCATGGTCACTGCTCAAAGGAGTTATCATCTCTAGTTCCATCAACTAAAATTCATTCTCGTTTTACTCGTCATTCAGCTAAGTCTCATTCGTTTTCTGTATCTGTCCCTGCATGCTCTAAAAACTTTTATTCATCTAGTTTTTTTCCCCGCACTTCAATTCTTTGGAACTCTCTCCCATCTTCATGTTTTCCTGACTCATACAACCTTCAACTTTTTAAGTCTTCTGTCAACCGTTTCCTTGCTCTATAACTCTGTTCTTTTTTTTTTCCTAGTAACTCCCAACTTAATAGTGGTTGCTTACAGCCTTGTTGGGAGTGAATGCAAATAAAAAAAAAAAAAAAAAGTTGTTTCTCATGATATACCGTAACACGGGGTTACTTTGTGCCTTAAGTTCCTACTTTGTTCCACCACTGAAAATTTAAGTTTCATGCTTCTCCTGTTCAAACGTCCTAAAAGTGGCGCGTTCTTTGCTATTTTTTAATTTATATGTGGCAAATACTGTCAAGAAACCATATTGCCTTTGCCGCACACTAAATAATACATCTGTTAATTGGATGTCAAAAAGTAACTGAACTTGTTTGTAAAATTTACTGTGCAGAACTTCTACGTGGTTTGCTTTTGTAGTACACACTACAGAAAAAAAAATCACTGAGTTTGTTAGACTAACACTTTGGTAAAAAGATTTGAGTATTTTTTTTACTGTTTTTTTATTCAGTTTTGAGAAAAAAATAACTTATCTTATTTGAGTGAGTTTTTATTTAAAAATGGGGTTACTTTAGGCCGGACTTAAAGTAACACCACATCATAAATAAAATCCAATCATTTTATTTACATTAAATGGACATATCATATGGTTTATTTCTTAATTTTATTTATTATTGCTATTGTTATTATTATTATTATTATCATTGTTATTATAACAAATATGATAAATTAAAGTTATTAATAGATATATTATTATTATTATTATGAAATTATATATAAAATATTTATATATTATTGATTTTATTTTTTGTTTCTTTAGTTGTTGTTTGTCTGTTGTTATTTTTATATTGTTTATTATATTAATTAGTCTTGTACTACTTGTCCCCTCACAAAAGTCTCTTTTCATAGTCTCTTCAAAAAGGTTTCTTTGCATTTCTTCTTTATAAAAGTAGTCTCTTCACAAAAGTCTCTTTCATAGTCTCTTCAAAAAGGTTTCTTTGCATTTCTTCTTTATAAAAGTATTGTATTAATTTTACTATGTTGTAAACTATTTTCTTTTAATAGTAAAATATTGATTGATTTATATTCTAGCTAATAAAAATGCCAAGAATGTATACTAGAAGACCAGGCTCCAGAAAATATGTGGACTATTCTCCAAAAAAGCTCCAACAGTGCCTTTCTGCTATTAATGAAGGTCGAATGAGCCAGAGAGAAGCATCAAAACATTTTGAAATATGTAGAAATACCATACAAAACAAACTGAAGCTAAAGCACAATCAAAACCCAGGGCATCCTACAATATTTACTGCTTCGGAAGAATCAGCTTTTGTTGCTCACATCGTGGCAGTGTCTGAGTTTGGATTCCCTTTGGATGAATTGGATTTTAGGTTTATTGTAAAGGATTACCTCACTTCGCAAAATAAAACTATTCCACAGTTTAGAAATAATTTTCCAGGACTAGAATGGAGTAAAATATTTTTAAAAAGACATCCTATGCTTACTTTGCGCTTGGCAGCCAATATAAAACGCTATCGGGCTGCAATTAATGAAAAAACCTTAAGTGAGTATATTGAAAACCTCGCCCAAGTTGTTACAAATGTGCCAGCAGAAAATATATACAACTACGATGAAACAAACCTAAGTGATGACCCAGGACGCAAAAAAATTATATGTCGTAGAGGCTGTAAATACCCTGAAAGAGTAATAAACTCATCAAAGTCCAATATTTCAGTCATGTTTTGTGGCAATGCTGCTGGAGGTACAATACCACCTTATGTTGTCTACAAATCAGAACATCTGTGGTCCACATGGACTGAAAACGGTCCCCATGGAACTAGGTACAATCACACAAAACATGGATGGTTAGATAATGCTACATTCGAGGAGTGGTTTACTGCTCACCTGCTTCCTATACTGAAAAAACAGACCGGAAAAAAAGTTCTTATTGGGGATAATTTGTCATCGCACATTAGTCAGAATGTTTTAAAACTGTGTAAAGAAAATAACATAGTATTTGTTTGTTTACCACCTAACTCATCGCATTTGACACAACCTCTAGATGTTGCCTATTTTAGGCCACTAAAAAATAAGTGGAAAATTGTTTTAACTTTGTGGAAAGAATCACCTGTAGGTAAAAAATCTACAACACTTCCAAAAGGACACTTTCCATCACTTTTAAAAAAAGTGCTGGAATTAATAAAAGACACTTCTAGTGAAAATTTGATATCAGGTTTTGCTAAGTGTGGAATTTTTCCCTGTGATAAAGAACCTCTTATTAATCGCCTACCACTGCAGGATCGATCATCTGCTGATCTAAGTCTTATTTCTAAAGCATTTATCAGTCATTTGAATGACAATCGTGCAGACCTTGGACCTTCAATGTTAAAGCGCAAAAAAAAACTAAATGTTCCACCAGGAAAAGGAATCTGTCCTGACTCAGAAGAATCAGATGTTATACCAGTCAAAAATACTGTAAAAGTGTCCCAGAAACGAAAAAAAGTTAAATGTGTTATCTCTAGTGCAACATCTAACAGTGAATATAGGTGTAAGCTACGTGCATTTAAATCTGACTGAAACAATTATTATTAAACATTATATGTTTATATAGAGTAGATGCCTACCTACTTGTTATTTAGTTATTGTTTATTGTTATTACAGAACAAAAAAAATATTTGATACAATATACAAAGTTTTTTCCTTTTTTTTTTTTGTCTTTATATAGATCAAAGGCCATTTGTTTTAACAATTTCGAGATATTTCCTAAAGTAAATATTAAGTTAGTATTTGTTTTAAGATTATGAAAGTAATTATTTAAGTAATTTGAATGTTAATAAAACAAAACAGCACACCAAGTATACATGGCCTAAAGAAACACCAACCCAGGGTAACATTAGGCCACTTTTTGGAAAACTAAAAACTATATCTGTTTTTAATCTATTTTATAAATTAAATAGCTCGAATTAAAGGTTAATACCTTTATTAATAATTTGAATAAAAAAAAGATTGAAAAAATATTTTGAATAGACCAAAATTGATCGTTAAAACCAAAAATCGCAATAAAGTGGATTGAAGTAACCCCATGTTACGGTACTTGGTTTTTTTTAAAAAAGATTTTTTCAATTAACTTTTTTTCGAGGGGTCTTCTACCTTAAATGGCATAACAACACTTATTTTAAAATGTATAATATAAGTGTATAATATACATAATTTTTTCTTAAAATTAAAGGATAAATCATATAAATATAATATTTATTATATTTAAATATAAAAGTAACCTCATTGTTTACGTCTGCTTTAATTGGGTATTTTATTTTTATTAATATTATAGAATATTTCTCCGTTTTAACTGTAGGATGTAGCAGGGTTAGATTTTGGCGTTTACTAAATTTACTCCTGCCGTTAACCAAACGGAGGCATAGGAATACGAGTTTATTTTATCGCTGGAGTTAAAACTGCCGTCTTACTTTTAACCAGTCGATAGCTTGTCGTAGGGTTTAACGGACGAACGGCTGCATTCCACTGTAAAATGAGTATTAAACTTTTGGGGTAACTTAGATCACCCTGTACAAAAAACCAGAATATTATGGTTCGATCCAAAACAAAATACTTTTTTTATCACATTTGGATCTTTTTCTAAAAAATAGATTGAAAAACAAATTTTTAGCTTTGCACAGACAACATTTTGTTTGATATTTTTCGTTGTATTTTATTTAGATGTAGTTTCAATTCTTTTTTTATAGAGAAGCATTTGCAATAAATTTCACCTTACAATATATGCAAGGAGAGTTGTATTTACAAATGAAATAGTTACACGGTTTTACGGTATGTAATCAAGCGTTTACTCATAAAAGTTCTTTTGATTTGCGTTTTTTGTTTTAATACTTTTTTTATTTTATTCTTACATTTTTTATAACTTACATTATCTAACCTCACGAGTAATCCATTGCCATTCATCTAGATTTGTGACGAATCTTAACAAATCTAGAAATTCACAAAATTTATGTCATCACCCGAAATAAAACTTAATGACAATTACAATATCTATGGAGGGATTCTTATAAAAGGTTCATGATCATTAAAACATGCATCAAAAACACTTTCAACAGTTGATCTTGCAGTATCCTCGTCAATTTTTTTTGATGCCATCATGTGCTTTACCGCCATATTACGAACACAAGCCTAATTTAAAAAAATAGCAGTAAAAATATTATAACCAATTATAGATAATAATAATAATAATACAAACACAACAACAAAATACTTGCTGCTGATATTGCCAACCAAATCGAAACCTCAAAAAATTTTCCTTCCAAAAAAAGCAATCTCCAGTTAAATTGGCAACTCGAATCTAAAATAAAATTTTATTCACATATATACATAAATACATACAAATACACGTGTATGTATGTATGTATGTATGTATGTATGTATGTATGTATGTATGTATGTATGTATGTATGTATGTATGTATGTATGTATGCATACATATATATATATATATATATATATATATATATATATATATATATATATATATATATATATAATGTTAAATAAATGTTAAAACTTACTGATGAGCAGGCTAAATGTTTTAAATTATTAAGGTCATATTTAACTCTGCAAACGTCATATGCATGAATAAGCTCATGTGTCAAAACATCGTCCATAACCTTTTGATTGGACAGGTCATTTTCACAAATCACTATCTATAAAAATGCAAGTAAATACATTCTTTTCTAATGCTTGAGATAAACCTTTTTACAAACCAATTGAAATTTCGTAGTCTCTAATACAAAAGTACGCGTTTCGTAGTCTCTAATACAAAAGTACGCGAGCTGCAATAATCACGCAAATATCGCAAATTCTGTTAATTCAATGTATATTGAGGCTACACATTAAAATTTAAAAAAGTTGAATGAAAAAACTATATATTATAAATTAAGTATTATAAACAACATATTGAAGTAAATGAAAGTAAAAAATTTCGCTACAGATGAATTTTCGATATTAGGACAATGAAAACCAGGTAAATCGATATTTAGCTGTACCTTTTTTCAAAAACAAAAAATCAAAAGGAAAAAATTATTAATAAATTTAACAGGTCAATGAGTCTTTTTCGTATCTACAAACGATACTCACTTTATATACATACAACAATTACGTTAGGAATAATATTCATTGTACAAGTGTGGATAATATATAACTTCTTATATAATTCGCAAAAGAAAGTTAAAGTCAAGTTTCCTAATTACTGCGTAAACAAATCAATTTCGAGAAGTTTGAAGACGTCGGTAGGACAATGCAAAAAAGAAGGTAGAAAAAACGCATTTGTATTTTATATTACAACATCTATGACTGTTTACGAATGTTATATTTACGTGTTATTACATCAACTTCAAATCATATATACTAGACAATGTAATGTTGACTATGTGATTTTATATGAAAATGGATACAAGTTTCAACCCGAAAAGCTTCAACAATTTGTTAATATTCGACTGAGAAAAATAAGACCAAAAAATATGATTTCTGCATCATACGACGATTACTACAAAAACTGTTACATCAAGTTGGAAGTATTTAGTTTATATAAGTCATATGAAAGAATTGTCTTTGTTGATGCGGATGGAATATTTTTACAAGACCCGTACAAACTTTTTGTTTCAAATTTGCATCCTTATAAAATAGGGGCTTCACTTTGCAATTGGTTTTTACCTAAAAAATGGCTTTCTTCAAGCATTTTTGTGGCTGATTTAAACGAAGAGCTTTACCGCAAAGTCAAAACAATATATAAAATGGATCTAAAAGAATTGTATCCAATGAAAGGAAAAATACTAGATATGGAGATTTTTAATTGGATTTTTAAAGAAGGTAACGAAACAAAAATTCTTGACGATCTTATGAGCTTAGATAGTCATTTTATAGACAAAGATTACATCAAGTGGTTTTATGATTCCAGTCCTCGACCACACTACGTACATTTTAGTCACTTTAAACCACATTTAACAAGAAAACATTCCTCTTGTCTCGATGAGAAAAGAATAGAAGCAAAACCTGAATTTTTTAAAGTTTACAGAGAATTTTGGAACTATTATTATATATACTGTTCTTAATAATACACACACACATACACACACAGAGATTTTTAAAAATACATACAGGCAGATAAAAGACTAAAAGTACACTATGTGGCCTCCCTACTTTGACCCATTATTTCAATTAAATCCATTTTTTTTTTACTGTAACATTAACATGACAGTTATTAGTAATAGACTTCATGATTTTAAAGTTTTTTTGCTACGATTTTAACAAAAGATGCAGCAAAAGTTTAAATATCTTGATAAAGTTTAAAAATTTACTGAACCATTAAAAAAGCTTTAAAATTGAAAATCTCTTGTAGTGGGGAAGAGGGGAAGGGTTGTTACTAAAACATCAAAAGTAAGCTTCTTGGAATATTAGTTGAAAAATGAATTTACAATAAAAGATGACAAAATGCAAAAAAACGTATGTAAAAAAATATTTTTTTATGAGAAACATCATGCATAGAAGAGAGATGATATTAAATTAAGAAAGAAAATTAAAAAAAAAAGAAAATTTTATTTTTATTTATGTTTGCACCCTATAGGATGCAAACATAAATATAAAATAAAATTTTCCCAAAATCAACCCCCCCCCCACCCCCAACACAGAACATCAATTTGATTGTGATATAGTTCAATAAAATCACTTTCAAATATCAATCAATAAATTAGTTATTATAGTTAAATAATGAAACAAAATAATAAAGTAAAATAATAATATCACTTTTACAAGACACACAAACAAAAACAAAATTTTTAATTCAAAACTCTAACATTTAGAAATTAAAGAAAATTTTTTTTGTTTAAAAATTAAATAGAAGTTAAACCTGGTTTTTTTCTGTATCAAAAGCTGCAACAAGTTTTGGAGTGCAGGGCTCACAGACAATATTTTTCTGCTCAGTACTTGTTGCACTAAAACAAAACTTAAATAAGTTAAAGTGTCACACACAAAAATCTTTTTATTTAATAATATAATTAATTTACCATCCAAGCTTTAGTAATCCATCCATCAAAATCTTAACATACTTTGCTAAATGAAATGTATTTTTTATTAGAAAAAATTATTATAATAATAATTCCATTATATTTATCTGTTGCTATTCTAAAAATTAAAAAATAAAAAAAAGCTTTTGTAAAGTATTGTGATTATTATGTTTTGGTTAATGATCGTTAATTGGTGAAAAGAGTCGTAAGTTGTATTTATAATAATATATATAGTGAACAACTTTTGTTCACTATATATATTATTATAAATACAACGATTGTTATATAAATAAGACGAGATTGTTTATAAGTAGAAAAACATTAAATACAAGATGGCTTTTGAAAGGGTTAAACAACAAGTTAACTGAGCATGTCTATTATCTCCTCAATAAGAAGATGGACAGCCAAAGCAATTTGTTCAACAGATGACCTCTTTGTTCATAAAAAACAATATAACTTCAGCATGTAGCATACTTACTTGCTGCTCTACTGCTGAAGACTTTAAAGACCATGGAAGAAGTAACAGCACCAGAAGTTCCAAAGGACATTTTTTTACGAAAAATCAGTGACAAAATTGGAAATGCTAGAAATAAGAAAATCATTATTAATCTCATAGTACGAATTTGGTGAAACTTATCGTGAAAATGAAGAATCTACACATATGTTTGCGAGTGATTCTCGCAGCTCAAGATTGCAAGTCCTTAGAGAGAGAGTTTCGTGATGTTTGTAGCAGTCTTTAGCAGCATAAACATGCTGCTAAAGACTGCTACAAACATCACGAAACCAGGAAAACTGGAAAAGTTTGCATTAGGTACAAGAACTCGTCCTGACTTTTACTACTACTGACTTGGTAATAAACAGAAGAAATACTACAGCGCTTATGGATACTGGTTGTTTGCAATCAATCATCACTAAGAAATTACTGCAATCTGACTATTAAGTGTAGTAGATGTTGCAACAATGGGCGGAATAATTTGATGTGAAAAAGTTTGTGTTAAAATACAAGATACAATAAATGGGTTCTTGATGGATGTGTTGGTTTTAAGCGTAGATGAAGTAATAAACAATTTTTTTTTAACTCTGATTCACTTCCAACGAGGCAAGTAACCACTATTAAATTGGGAGTTACTAGAAAAAAAGAATAGAGGTAAAGAGCAAGGAAACAGTTGGCAGAAGACTTGAAAAGTTGAAGGTTGTATGAGTCAGGAAACAAAAATGGGAGAGAGCTTCAAAGATTTTAAGTGCAGGGAAAAAAAATAAACAAAATTTTTTAGATTTTTTTATCAGGGATGATACAATAAACGAATGAGACTTTGCTGAATGACGAGTCAAGCAAGAATGAGTTTTAGTTGATGGGACTAAAAATGATTGCTTCTTTGAGCAATGTCCATGGTAGTATTTATAGAAAAGAGAAAGAGATGCAACTTTGCAACAATGGAAAAGAGGCTCTAGCCTCTTTCCCATTGTTCCCATAAGTCGTTAAAAGTCACTAATTTCAATAATGGAATGTGCATGTGGAAACACAATGCGAATAAAAAAAATGTGCAAATAAAATAAGAATAGAAAATTAGAAAACTGTTAAAAGAAAATTGAAACTGCAGAATATTTTTAATCTTGTGAAAATATCAAGATTTATTTGATTTATTGTTTGTAATATTCCACACATCGTTTATAATAAAAACAAATATTAATAATAGAGTAATATTTAAAATTAGTTTTTCTTCATAGTATAGGTTTTTTATTAACTATTATTTATTTTAATTCAAATTTAAAACGATTCTGTTGTTTAGAATGTTTGCAATCAAGGACATTCCAAAAAAAGCAAAAGAAATTTATTTTATTGACAAAAGCAACAACATTGATTACAAATCAAGTTTTTGATGACAATGATGAAATAGACAGTGCTGATAAAAAATGACTGACAAATAAGCTGCATTCAGTATCGAAAATGTAGAAGAGGAAACACCATTGACAACAGTTGAGGGGAAAATCTGTTATTTAACTTATAACGAATTGTTTTTAAAAAAGAAGATTTTCAAATTATTTTTGTGTTATTTTTTTAAGATAAAAAAAAAAACGTAATTTAAATAAGAAATTTTAGAAAAAAATTTAATAATTAATAATTAATTTGAATAAAAAATATCAAGAAATATAAAAACCTTTAACCATAAATTAAGTTTACAGCGTAACATTTTTAAATACATATATCAAAACAACGTAAGCAAAAAACTAAAACTATACTTCAATACTAAATCAATAAGAAGTTGTGTTTTTGTTTAATATTATATTTTTTTTAACATAAAAAGTTAAAAAAACAAATCACGATCTGACGCAAACAATATGCAAGAAGTTTGGAATTATAAAAATCTACTTTGTTAAAGTAGTTTCGTAAGCGTGATACTAATTCAAACATTTGTTGACAAAAGAATGATGTAACAAATAAAAAAAGATATGAAAAATAAAAAGCTTTTTATGAGCATCGTCTTCAGCAATTTTCACAATCGCGCTTGTCGGTGTTATCTCAAGCGCACATAATCACACTCGATTAAAACATATTCTAATTTTACCAGCGCGATATAACACGCTTGACGATTTTCTTTATCACAAGCCCTGATATATGGTTTCCATGAGAGGTCAGAAGTAAATGATAATCCAAGAAGACATAAAGAAGAGGATTTAGTAAGAGGGTTGCCATTCATTAATATAGGAATGTTGACAGTATTGCGATAGTTGTTTGCAGTAAATAACTGAATTTTGTTGGAATTGAAACTTACAAGCCACTGCAAGCCCCAATCTGTTACAGAACTGAGATCAGATTTAAAATCAGCTGTTCAAGATCAATCTGTTCTTAGAGATCGAAAATAGAAGACTTTTTGTCAAGGCAAAAAGTTGAGCAAAAAGAGCTTTAGATGTTGTCAGGAAGATTATTAATGTAGATAAGAAACAAAACAGAAATCAAACGTTGAGGTACCCCAGAACTTACTGGAAATGAAGAAGAGTGTCGGCCTTCAAGGATGACTTTGATAAAGCGATAAGAAAGAAATGATCCAATAATCTCAAAAACTTTCCCAGATAAACAATACAATATACCATACATAAAATTGGCACTGCAAAATTGAAATTCTGTAATTCTTTAATTTAATTGTCATTGACACTTCCTGTTATGACAATTGAAATTGGAACAAGCAAAGTTTAATTTGATGGTGAAAAATGGAAGTTGGGAATGGGAAAACGAACCTAACATGACAAACAGAAAAAGTCAATCTGACCAATTAAACTGACCATTGTCAGGCTTTTAACAACAAAATAAATGAATGGATCAAGGAAGGCATACTCATCATGGCAATAAAATTATGGGAAAAGCTAAAGGTTTACTATTTGCTATTTGCTAAGGTAATAGAATGGTACTGATCCACATTATTTAAAATAATAAAAATAAGATAAGACCTGGGCTTGATTATCGCAAGCTTAACGCATATGTAAAAGCCTCCACAAGGGATGCAGATGTCAATAACAATGCCATAAGGAATTGGAAATTCATGTACAAAAAAAGCAATAACTCAGTGATGGACCTAAAATGAGCATACCTACAAATTTATGTGCATAAAAGGCATTGGCCTTACCAAGCTGTCATTTATAAAAATCAGCAATATGCGCTTACATGATTAGGCTTTGGTTTGAATTTAGCACCAGTAATAATGAGCTCAATACTGTGATGTTCTCCAACAAAATTTTGCACTTCCATAATCAACAAGAGGATACATTGACACTCTGGCAACCAATAGAAATGAAAGATGGGGTCTTCACCTAAATTTTTTGGCAAAAAATCAGTCTGTCCATTAGAATTGGAAGTCACAGTAAACCCATTAACAAAGAAAATGATAAAATAGGATGGGATGAACCTATTATAAAAAAATATATTATTGAAATGATGCAGGAAGTTGTAAACAAAGTCTTTAAATGCAATCCGGCAAAAGGTGTATGGAATGTTAAATCAAATGCATCTCTAACTATATGGTGTGATGCAAGTTTGCTAGAAAAAGTTTTTTGACTTTTTAGTTTTTAAAAACACTTTTTTAATAAGTTGATTTTAAAGAAATTAAATTCAACTTATTAAAAAAGTTGATTTTAATTTCTTTAAAATGAACATTTTTAATAAGTTAATTACGTTCATAAAATCTAATCGTTGTTAAAAGTCATGTTAATAAAATTAGTCAAAAAATTCTTTTGATTAATTTTATTACTTTTGAGTTATGTAAATAAACATTGATTTTTTAAAAATTAGTTTAAACAAAACGTTTGTTGAAATTGGAAGATACTGTATTCAGAAAGCATCACTAATGACAATCAGTACTAACTACACAGGTTGCAAAACCGTCATTCCTGACGGGCAATTATTTAACAAAAGCAAAACAGTTTATGTTTTATAAGATTTTTCATTTAACCGAATAGTCGGTTAACCGCTAATTGATGGGAACTGTTATCTGGTTTTTTAAATGGATACTGAACAAATACACTAGATGCAATATATGACAACGTAGCCGAATTAGACTCATACACTGAAGGTCTGAATGTGACATTAAAATGGAACTTGAGTGATGTCTCTATTAAAACTGATTCTCAGAGTGTATTCAGTTGGTTAAAATCTGAACTGACTCATAATAAACCTGTAAAATGTGCTGGCTGGTCAAGGATATTGCCATAAATGTAATTGTTACATGGGTGCCAACTACTAAAAATATTGCTGATGAACTCACATGAGTGAGTTAAATCAAGTAACTAAATGGTTAAAAACAAAGTTGCAACGCAAGAATATAATAGCTTTTAAATGTGTTGAACAACATATAGGATAAAAATCTCCTTAATTACTCAGTTCATACAATATTTTACAAACTAATTTAAATGTTTGTGGTCAAATAATAACATATTATTAATATATTAACATAAATATAAATAAATTTTGCAAATTGCAAATAAAAAACTTTTTTTTAACTAGTTTTAAGAATAAAATAAAATAAGAAATTTTGAATATTAGAATGTAGTAAGTAAGAATAAAAGATCAGATAAAAAGTGAAAGTATAGAAATAGGGATTATCATACATTAGGCAGTAACATTTTAAGTCATTTTTGAATTTGTAGACTTTTTGTAAGATATCACAATTTACTAAATTATAGCAAAACTGTCACATTCAACAAGAGAGACATATGATTCAACTTTTGTAGTAACTTTAAATAATCTTTAATAAACTTTTATCAATCAAAATAATCTAACAATTGTTAGACTTCTCTAGAAAATAACATTTAACTAAGGTTTCCTAACCTCCATAGCGTAACCTATGTATTTGAACATTTTGACTTCAGATATCAACTACAAGAATATCTTTTAAAAAGTTTATAGCACAATGTAATGCAGCTAAAAAGCAGCAAAGATGATTTATTTTCGATAATAATTACTAAAAGCCTTTAAGAAATCATTTTATTAATTAAAATATAATATTTCTAAAATATCACGGTTAAATCTTCATCCTAAAAGACTCTTAGCACCAGTAGTTTTAGGATTGGATGCAACATAAAGTACAAGTTTTTAACTAGCATCAAAAACACTCAGACTCGCACATAAACATAACTGTTTAAATCATTATTTAGATAAAGCAGAATATATATATATATATATATATATATATATATATATATATATATATATATATATATATATATATATATATATATATATATATATATATATATATATATATATTTTAAGCATTACTATTTATAAATTAATGTCACAGATATCGCCGGTTGAAAAAAATTTATTTTTATAAGTTATATTATAAGTTATAATATATTTAGTTTTAAAGTTTATTCATATTTTAAAGTTCGTTATAATATAAGGAAATGAAAACTATATGAATAAACATAAAAATATATATTTTTATAAAATCTAAAATTAATAATTATTATAAAGTTAGTACTTTAAATACCTGAACATGATTTTTCTATCATCGCACAACATTTTAGATGCGCTTTTGTAGGCTGCTTTGAACTAATTTTTGAACGATGCAGCTGGCCATTTTCTCCAAGTGAAGTAATATTTTCCGCCGCATCCATTAAGACTGACATATACCGTATATATTTGCGTGTAAGTCGAGGTATTTATGTAAAAATTTTAAGTTTAAATAGCTACTTCAACTTTACACGGGTCAAAATAATTTTTTAACTCTAACTTTTTAATGTTGACGTTAGTTCTCGAGTAAAAGTCAAAATATTCAAGTAAGAGAGTTCTGAGGGTAATTCGACTTAAACGCAACGTCTAGTTATACGCGAACATACACGGTAAATATTTTGTTCCTTTTATTGACACCAATTTTACTTCGTAAATTTCAACAATTTTGTTGACGAGTCGATGTATCGCCGCAATATGCGTTGCTTGGAACCCATATGAGCAATAAAACTCAATTTTGGAAGATCAGAAACTTTGCATAATTATTATTATTTTTTATTTCGCCAATTAATTATATTTACACGTTAGAATATAAAAAAATTTGCGGGGTAAGAAGAAGACATTTTTTTGTCCTATCACCGCACAATGCGTCACTTCAATACAAAATGAGGAAATAGGATTATAAATAAAGAAGCATTCAGCCTATTGAGATGATTTATTTACAAGACATCGAATTTTAATTTATATTTCTATATTTAAAAAAAATATATCCGGTTTTTAAAAAAAAACAACAGTTTACTGTGTTTTTTTCGGGTAATGTAACTTTCGGGTACTGTAATTTTCCGGACTAATCCGGAAAATTACGAAATGCGGATATTTCTATTCAAAAAACAGTAGGCGCCGATATTTTAAAAAAATAAATTTTACAAATTATATTATTAACACAATTTAACAATAAACAGCATCATTGAATATAAACTTATTAAACTAAAGACAAATCTGCTATCAACTGATTCTTTGTTCTTTAGTTTCTAACAAAGTTTCTCCTCGTTCTATTATTGTATATTATTATGTTTTTAATAAGTTGGGGCTATGAAAAGAGTTTAAAAAAATTCAGCGCAGTACAGCTTATCAGTATAACATTTTAGTTCGTTATATAGATGTTTTTATATTAGTTAATTACTAGTTAAAATTTATTAAATTATTTCTTAAATTATTTTTAAAAACAAAAAACAACAAAACTTTGGATTGTTATTATAAACTGTATTGAGATTCTTTACCAGCAAAAACAAATTAACAAAAATAGCTCTACTTGTTGCACTTGTAGAAACGATCTAGTGAATTAAGAGAAAAAGCCCTGAAAGACAAAATTGATTTAATGATAAAACAAATTAATGAGTTGAAAGAAATAAAACCAACAGCCACACCATCATTTTCATCTTTGCTTAAGGACAAATCGGATGAGAGCAAACAGCAACGGCAGCAGTTAAGCACTTTTATCGCTGCTCAAAATAAAAATATTCGAAGTCGTGAGTTAAATATCATTGTAGTCGGTCTTAATAAGTCTAGTACTGTAGACGATAAAAAGCTTGTTGAGGATTTTTTTTGTAGCAACAGGATTGGAGGATGCTACTAGTATTGCACGTATTAACCGCCTCAAATCGAGCAAAAACAAAAAAAAATTGTCAAACTCGAACATTATCCAGGTTTCGTTATCAAATCTTTCATCTCGAGCGGAAATACTCAAAAAATGCGCACACCACAAACAAAAGGTATACAAGGGTGTCTAGACTACGCTAGCCGCACAGCCGCTCCTAACTTAGAAATCTCCACTGCCAACTAGACATCCTAGACCAATAACTAAAGCAAAAATAAAACCGATGCAATTCGACACTTCTACAGTTTCACCTAGCCATCTATGTTACTGGGCAAACAACCCATGTTCACTTTCAACAATGAAAAACGCCAAGAGCTCTTTGCTAGACTATCAGCTCTACATAAACTCAGCCGGCCACACGTCATTTTTTTTGCGAAAACTTGGTTCACAGATTAATCAGACGTTGCCATACCCGGCTACCAACCACATCGCAAAGACAGAGACAATAGGGGAGGTGGAGTTGCAATTTACACAAGAGACGATATCATAGTCAGCGAAGTTAGTTCTACTCAGCTCAACATCAATTGAGCAAATCTGGCGAAAAATAAAACTTGGTCAAGAATCATTTCTCCTCGGCTGCTTATATCGTCCACACGACGAAAATGATCAAAATCTTACTCAGTGTATCACATTGATTACTACCGCTCAAAAAATACTGCCTAATATAAACTGCTCTGCAATGCTACTGTATGGCGATTTCAATTTTAGTCATACATTTTATGAGCCTATCGAAGTTAACGGTGGCATTGCAACTGCTGCTCACGTGAGAGGTGAACGTCAAGGCGACATCAGGTTCCAGAAGTGCCTTGATAAATATCACTTAACTCAGCTTATCACATTTCCAACCTACCGTAGTAGTCGACACGTCGAGCCTACTAGCACACTCGACCTTATTATAACAAATGAGACCGTGTAATCTTCATTAAATAAGGTGATTCTCTTGGTGACACTTCAATAGGCCAAGCACACTGCTTCAGCGAAGGCCAATTTGCTGTTGCATGCCTCAACAACTCGCCTACTTTGCCGCTAAAACCTCGACTCATTTGGAGTCGAACAAACTACGCAGCAATATCAGCACATATTGCAGCTGTTGACTGGGAAATAGTATTCACTAGACTAAATGCAAACGAAGATTACCAACTTCTAGCAAACGTGTACAATGAAGCCACTAACCTACACATTCCGTCAACTACCACTCCCTTTACAGGAAAACAGGAGCAATGGGTAAGACTAGAACTTATTGAGGCGGTCAAAGCTAAACGCACCACTTGGGCCAAGTTTATTAATGCAGGTCGAGATACGCACAAATTTCTCAAAATATCGCACTGCCTGCAAAAAAGTTAAAAAAATATTCAAAGCTAGTAGGCAGAAATACGAAGAACTACTCGTCAGGGATTCCGAAAAGCAACCCTAAACGCTTACATGCATATATAAGAAGCAAGCAGAGCGTCAGTAACAACATTACATCGCTTGAAACAGTCAATAGCAACATCACAACCGATACCGGTGATATATGCGCATCGTTAAATAACTATTTTCAATCAGTGTTTGTTTTAGAGCCCGAAGGTTCAATGCCAGGCTTTGAAAGTTGTACAGAAGCAGTTTGTGTCATCAATCCAGCAATTTTCTTTATTGACATAGTACAAAAATGCCTAAACAGCCTTGATGAAAGAAAATCAACCGGCTACGATGGCTTACATCCACGAGTCCCTAGTAAATGTTCAGCTACCTTTGTCAAGCCTATTTCGCTTATATATAAATGCTCGTTTGCAACTGGTGTTGTTCCTGACTTGAGGAGAAAACTGAATGTAACACCTATTTTCAAGAAGGGAAGTAGGCTAAAAACATCCAACTACCGGCCAGTCTCTCTCACTTCCATACCTTGCAAAATTATGGAAAGTGTTTTACAAAAAAGAATAATGGAACACTGCGTTCCTAATGGTCTAATTTTTCCCAACAAGCATGACTTTGTTCATCGTAAGTGATGCGTATCAAACCTTTTAGAAACTTGGGACATCATGACGGAAGCAATTCACTGCAGACACGCAATAGACGTCATTTACACAAACTTTGCAAAGGCGTTCGACAAAGTACCACATAAACGCCTCCTTCATAAGCTGAGAGCATACGGTATTCAAGGCACGCTGTTAGACTAGATTGCAGTTTGGTTAAACAATCGACGTCAACGAGTGGTTATAAACAGCATTACTTCTGAATGGAAAGCAGTCACTAGTGGAGTGCCTCAAGGCCAGGTCTTGGGACCATTGCTATTCGTAATCTTTGTAAATGACCTGCCGGACAGAATTACTCATTATATCAAAACTGTTTGCCGACGACAGCAAAATAATAGGGATAATTAAAAAGGAGTCGGACAGCATCACTCTTCAAGATAACATTGACAGAGCAGTGGAATGGTCACACATTTGGCTCTTGCATTTCAACGTTGAGAAATGCAAAGTAATGCATGTTTTTTTTTTTTTTTTTTTTTTTTTTTTTTAACATCTTCACTTCCAACAAGGCTGCAAGCAACCACTATAAGAGTTGGAAGTTACTGGAAGAGAAAAGACTAAATCTGTAGAGCAAGATAACGATTGACTGATGACTTAAAAGATTGCAAATTATATGAATCAGGAAAGCAAGATGAAGGAAGCGAATTCCAAAGAACTGATGTTCGAGGAAAAAAACTAGAAGAATAAGAGTTTTTGAAGCACTTAGGAACAGTCACAGAAAAAGGATGAGACTTAATTGAATGGCGAGTAACACGAGAATGAATTTTAGTAGATGGCACAAGGGACGCTAGCTCTTTAGAGCAGTGCCTATTATAGTATTTGTAGAAAAGAGAAAGAGAAGCAACATTACGACGATGTGACAAAGGTTGGAGATTGGCTGCCAGAGCAGGTCCAACTATGTTTACAATTCGTTTTTGCACCTTGTCTAAAAGAGAAAGAGCATCATTAGAAGATCCGCCCCAGATGTGGCAACAGTATTCCATACAGGGACGGATTTGAGATTTATAGAGATAGAGAATAGAATCTGGAGTAAGAAAGTGTCGAGCTCGATAAAGAGATGCAACCTTAGCAGATGCTAATTTTGCAATGGATTTGATATACGGTTTAAAAGAAAGATCAGAAGTAAGAGTTAATCCTAGAAGATGAATGGTAGATGACTCATCTAGTACATTACCATTCATAAATATAGGAAGATCTAAGAGTTTGCTGTACAAGCCTGATCACCGCATTTAAAATCAGACATTATTAAAAAATATCAACTATTAAACACCTGTTCTATGAAGATTGACTCCAACGGCTCGGTTTACCAACTCTTGAAGAACGCCGCAAAAGAGCAGATCTTATTGAGCAATTCAAAATCACTCGTAAACTCGAGCTTGTCAGTTTTGTCGTCCTGCAAAATTTTTCAAAAAGTAAAGATAAGTATATTCTAAGAGGCCATAACCATAATCTAGAACGTCAGATGGTAAAAAACTGTAAGGAGCGATATAACTTTTTTTCAAATAGAGTTGTCGCCCCATGGAATGCGCTTTCGCAAGAAGCAGTGAACGCTCAATCCATCAACGCTTTCAAAAACAACATAAGAAAGTAACTTTATAGATACAACTGCTGCTTTGTCTGTAGCGTCTGTATTTTAATGTTCGTCAGCATAGAGGGGCCTGGTATAGTACCTCTTCATCAAATTATAAATGGATTATTATATTCGTATTTGATCACTGAAATTAATAATAATAATAATAATAATAATAATAATAATAATAATAGTCTAACAAAAATAGACAAAATTATTAACAATAGCATAGCATTTAAAAAAACACTCAATAGAGGTACATATAAAATGTCACAAACAAATAATTAGCTATAACCCTAATGTTTTCTGCCATGAAAGTTAGACATGCTTGGCTAACTCGTGCAGTTTTGCTTTCTTTGTTTCTAGCTTCAAAAGCACTCTGAGACAAAGAACCTATTAAAGAATACTTAAAATCAGGGATGTGTGGTTCCATCGATTTTTTGAGACTCCAGACTCCAAGCTCAAAAAATCATGGTCTCCATTGACTCCAATTTCGGATTCCGGAATAATTTTTTTATTCTTTATTTAAATATGGGTTTTTTATTACCTGGAACTTTTACGTGAAAATTCCGGGAAAATGAGAGGGTACTAATAATATTTTCTCTTATGAATTATATATATGTTTATTTTAGGTACCCTAAGAAGGACTTCTTAGGTCTTATAACAGAGCACCTAGGAAAAACAATTAACAGGAAATTCATTTATCCTTTCTAATCGATGTCGAAAAACCAAAGCTTGGTTTAAACCATGGATCTCTTATTTTTTTAGGAAAGTGCGCTACAAAGATTTTTATTTGATTTGTATTGTCGCACGCACAGATTTCTCAGATGTCGCACTCAATATCTTAGATTATTTAAAACTACATAATCATAAAATTATAAAAAGATTTAAATATTCTTTTATATTAATTACACGCTAAATAATAAAGTTAAAAGGACAAAGTATTACAATATCTACATCAACAAAAAGTATTTAAATAAAAAACTTGTTTGTTTGTAAAAAAAAGCATATCATCAATTAACTCAGATGTAAATCGACTACAATGGTCTGATGTCATGTTCCTTAAGACTGAAAACAGACGCTCGACACTGACTTTCATACTACTTTGCATCTATTCAAAGCATACTACTTTGCATCCATTCAAAATTTTATTTGTACGATGAAAATGTTTGTAGGTCGTATCTCATGCTTCGTCGCCATTACTTGTCAAGATTGTTGCGCGCGAATAAATAACAAATATTAATATGAAGAAAAAATATTATTATTGCTAGTTATTGTGAATATGTAAAATATTTTATTTCTGTTATATATGCTTCGCAAAATTAATTATTTGTAAAATAACCCACGAAAACAAAGTTAGGAAAGCTGTGACTAGTTATGAATCAATGACGTTAGTAGTTTTTCCGTAAAAGGAATTGTTGAGCAAAATAATTTTTACTTATTTTGTTGAGGTATTTTTATGACCTAGAGGGTACGTTTTTTGCCAATTGTCTAGATCGTTAGCTTGACTTTATAGCGCAAACTCACAGACAAACTTGATTTTTTATTGCATGTAATTAATTTGTTAGTGAAATTTGATAGCTTTTTGTATTATTAGGCGTTATTAAAATAAAAGTTTTCATTTTTATAGCAGAGTATACTGAAAACCAATGTACATAATTATATTATCTCACGCCATTTTGGGTTGAAATTAAATGAAATAAAAAGATATTTTTTTTCTAATAGTATTTACAAGCTTAATTTGTTTATAATTATAGTTTCCTACTGTAGTTTACAGTTTTAAACAGTGCTTACACAAAGCAAAAAACATATCGACGATTTTTTTCACAGGTGTCAAACTTTTTCAATTATGAACCAAAGTCCTTCATTATATATTTATATAGAAAAAACAGTATAAAAGTTTTGAAAAGAATTTTATCATATATTGTAACTGCTATAACCTACGTGTATTTATATACTCATTATATTATATATATTAAAGCGAATCGACATTTTTGGTTTCGAATTGAATCTTGCATTTGTATGCTTGCATTTGTATAAATTTATTTGAATGTTAGGTTAACATTGTAAAATGTGTCAAATGACGAAAAATAAAAATTAAAAAAAAAAAAAAAAAAAAAAAAAAAATCAAAGCGGGTTTTGATTTACGTAATATTTCTCAGATATATTAATATTTCAAAGCATATTTAATAATAGGCTTGTGAAATGATCTTAAAGTTATTAAAAAAGAGCATTACAAATACTCCTGTAGTTGTTAGATCTTTGGCTTCTGAACTGGAGGTCCGTGGTTTGAAGCCGACTCTATCCACATATGAATTATTGGTAAGGTAGAAGGCGTCAACTTTCTGGTTAAATGCTATTTGTGGTCTGTGATAAGACCTTGCTTCTAGAAGCACCTAAATAACTAATAAAAATTCTGATGACACCATTCATTACATTACATACATTACATTAGTTTACATTTTTGATAGATTACATTAGTTTACATTTTTGACGTTGTTTCCAAAAAAATCAAACAAGGCTTATGAAAGAAGATTATAATGATCTTATCATCAGAACCTTTCACAAGTTTTTTACATTAATTTATAAACAAGACTAAATAATTACAATAAATCGAGATATAAATTTAAAATATAAATCAAACCGCAAATGTTATATATAATTAAAAAAGTCTGATCTTATAGTCAGATTTTATAAAAACGCAAATATGAAAATACATATATAAATACATATATAAATATATATATATATAAATACATATATACAAAGTAAATATAGTAAGATATCTCTTTATAATAGGAAAGAGAAAATACAAAAGTCTTACAATTAAAAAGACAAATACATGGGTGTTATAAAAAGTATTTAAATATAATATCAATAGATAAAAAAAAGTCTTTAAGTTTACTTCTTTTACCCCCGTCAGCAAACTATTAGTTTACTTCTATTAGTCAGCAAACTATTAGGAATGGCAAAAACTCCAATCATTTAATAAAAACTAAAATAAAAACTAAAATACAATGAAGCAGAGATAATTATCAAAGTTATAAATTTACATAAATTTGTGTTAAAAGAACTTGATTTTGTTATATAACAAAATCAAGTTCCTTTAACACAAGAACCTGATTTTGTTATATAACAAAATCAAGTTCCTTTAACACAAATTTTATATATAATATATGTTTATATATGTTTAAATATAAACGATGAAGTATAAATACTTCGAAACTTTTAAATCATTATCAAAAAAAGTAATCAAAATCTAATATATTGAAGTCCATGTTAAACAAATGCCGTTTTGATTTAGCTTTAAAATTCTTTAAAGTTTACGAATCTTTGTTTTTTATTAAAAAATGAAAAAAAAAACTTTTTTTTTTCGCACATATGATCAACTTTAAGTAACTCATACATAAGTAAGTAACATTCTCATATATACATAAGTAAGTAACATTCTCATATATACATTAGTAAGTAACACTCTCATATAAACACAGGCCCAATGAGAGGGGGGTACAGGCGGTGCACTGCTCCAAGACCCATAGAACAATTGGGGCCTATTAACCAAAGCTTTTTTTTAAAATAATTACAATAATAATTACAAAAATTTATTAGTGACATACTTAAAAAAGATATTTATACACTTAAAAGATGGGCATATTTTGGTCCCACTGAAAAATTCTAAAGAGAATCTATCTAGAATTTAACTAGGTAAAGCGAAAATAAGGGGCACACAGAGAAAAAAAGGAGAAATTTCTAGCTAGATTTATACTATCTAAATTCTAATTAGAGATTAAAGTGCTATAATCTACTGAATCAGTACTTTAAATTAAAGTAATATAATCTGCTGATTAGGCAAAAGACTTCAAGTTCATTATCTATCAGCTGATACTCAAAATAATTCATTGCAGAATGCTCAGATTTGGTGCGACAGCATGTTTTACAAGAAAGAAGATCTGCTAAGTATTTCGCAATAATGGTCGATGTAACACCAGATTCGTTACATACAGAGCAAACAACATTCATATTACGATATGTAATATTAAAAGATTCACAATATAAAATTGTTGAACGATTTCTAACATATGTAGATTGCAACAATAAAACTGGGGATGAAATATCTGAAATGATAGTGGCAACATTTCAACATAACTCCATTCCTCTCTTAGATTGCAAGGCACAAGCATATGACAATGAATCAAATATGGCTGGAAAACACAACGGTGTGCGAGCCAAAATACTTCAGTTATGTCTATTAGCACTATTTTTCCATTGTGGATGTCACACACTTAATCTTGTGGTAAAAGATGCGGCAGAATGTATTCCTGAAGCTGTAACATTTTTTGGAACGATTCAAACAGTATATAATTTGTTCAGCTCAAGTCCAACACGATGGGAAATATTATCAAAACACATCAATTGCTCAATAAAAGGAATGTCACATACAAGGTGGTCAGATCGTGTTGAAAGTGTCAAACCTTTTGCAGCACAACTTCCTGGAATTAAATTGTCATTGGAAGAGCTTTTAGAATTAAATTTGACTTCTAAAACAAGAGCTGAAGTAGAAGGTGCCTTATATTATATTAATTCATTTTCCTGCATAATAATGTCATTGATATGGTACAAAATTCTTCCTCCGATTGATTTTTGCAACAAAGTTATTCAAGCAAGAAATGCAACTTTAGATGTGGAAGTGGACAACATAAACCACTTACTGAGACAACTTCTTGAGCTTTGGAATAAATGGAAATATGTCTGGTCAGAATCAAAGAATGTTGCAATTAATTTGGATATAGAAGTCAAACTATCAAGAGGACGTGGTAGTGCAAATTGCAAAAGAGCCAGAGTTGTTGGCGAGCCAGAGGATCAAGGGTTAACAGATTTAAATGAAGATGAGACCATGGAGGAATCATGCTTTAAAAGATTTGCTTTCTATGTGGTATTAGATAGTGTTATTGGTGGCCTTACTTAAGATTCAAAGCAGCACAGAGCATTTCAGATAAGTTTAGCTTCATGTGGAATTATCTCAATTTTGATTTGGATACATTGGAAATGAAAGCAAAATTATTAAGTGAAGAGTATTCAGCAGATGTTAGCGAAGATATTGTAATGGAAATAAAACAGTTAAAATTTATATATTATGCAAATTTTGGATCGAATCACTTAAGCCCCTTTGAACTCCTAAATTCGATTAGTCGAACTAATTTACATGGCCTATTTCCAAATATTTGTGTATGCTTGAGAATATTCTTAACAATTCCTGCTACAGTTGCATCCGCTGAACGCTCATTCAGCAAATTAAAACTGATTAAAAACTTTTTAAGAACTACAATGCTACAAGGACGGTTAGTGGATTTGGCAGTGTTGAGTCTCGAATCTTCAATATCTAGGTCAATTGATTTTGACAAAGTTGTTCAAAATTTCGTTTCAAAAAAAGCAAGAAAAGCACCTTTGTTTTGTAAATGAACTATTCTTGGAATAAACTATTTGTTAAAATTCTGTTTTTATTAGTACTTGTATATTTGTTGAGATTGATTATTGTATTATTGAACATTGTATTGTATTATTGAACGTAACAAATAGCCTGAATTTTTGTTTCAGAAATATCCTTTAATCCAATAATAAAAGAAAAACTAATAAAAAAAATAAAACAATAATTCAAAACAGTTAATAATTATTCTTTAAATTAATATTCTTTAATAAATGAAATAATTGTAGCTAGAAATAAAACTGTAAAGCAAGATTGCATCCTCATTGTGAACAATTGCCGATTTCAAAAACCAATGTGGAATTAAACCTTAATTTATTCAGCAAAAGCATACAGTAATAGTTTAAAATATTAGAATTATGAATTTATACCTATTCAATATGTACATATTCCATATTAACATCTCATCAATTTTGGGACATTTTTTTTTGCTTCATTAATCAATGTTATTTTGCTACGCTCTTTTTCGTTTTTCAAGTTAAAAGTTGTAACTAAATGTATGCTTTAATGAACTACAATGTGTGTAGTAATAATTGTAGTAACCTATTACATAACAGGAAACCGGATAAAGATATGCTTAAATTTAAAAATACACAAATAGCATCGTGAGATCCAAGAAAATATATAATTTTAATAACAAGACGTATTTTCAGAAATGAACTCTGTTGACGCTTTAGTAGTTTTTTCTTTTTATATCTTTATCTATTAGTTTTATCTATTAGATTTTATTTATCTATTAGAGCATGATAAATTTAATGCAGTTCATATAAATATAAGAAGTTTAAAAAAAAATTTTGAAAATCTTTGCAATAGTTTTGAGGAAAATTTAACTCTTTTTAGTGTAATATGCATAACTGAAACTTGGTGTAGTTCTAATGACTCAAGTTTAGATAATAAATTTAAAATACCGGGCTATAATTTGATTTCATTAGGACGGAAAACAAATAAACGCGGCGGTGGTTTAATTATTTATGTAAAAGAAAACCTTCAGTATTATATTAGGCATGACATGAGTATTTCTGATGTCAATAAAGAGGTTTTAACAATTGAAATATTGAACAATAAAACTAAAAACATTGTGATAAGCTGTTGTTATCGCCCACCTACAGGCGAAATTAAAACTTTTAGTACATTTTTACAAGATGATGTTATAAATAAAAGCAACCATGAAAAAAAATTACTTTACATATTAGGTGATCTGAATTTAAATTGCTTTGAGTATCATGTCAAAAAAGACATTAATGGGTTTTATAATGGCCTATTTGAAAACGGAGCAGTTCCTCTAATAAACAAACCAACTAGAATTACTCAAACAACAACTTCCTTAATTGATAACATTATAACCAACGATATTTTTAATAATTCGCTTAAAAAAGGCATTATTAAAAGTGATATATCTGATCACTTCCCTATATTTTTTTCAATTGATATTTATGCGAAAATTATATGTTACGAAAAAAAATCATTTAAAAAACGAACTTTTCATAATAAAAACCTAGAATCTTTTAAATATCAACTATCGTTAATTAATTGGGACATTATAAACTTTTCTGAAGACATTAATTCAATATACAAATCCTTTTTTAAAATTTTTTATGAAATTTATGACATCAATTTTCCCAAAGTAGAAGTAAATTACAAATATAAAAAAATTGTATCGCCATGGATTACCAAAGGTATTCTAAAATATTCAAAAATTAAGCAAAAACTTTATATTAAATATTTAAAATCAAAAACAACTGAGAGTAAGACTATTTATAAAAATTACGTAAGATTATTTGAACGCCTAAGGAAAAATTCAAAAAAAATATATTTCACTAATTTACTTGAAAAATACAAATTAAACTCAAAACGCACTTGGCAACTAATAAACGAAATTACTGGCAACACTAAAAAAATTTCGCAATCTTTGCCCTCAGTTATTAAAGTAGATGATAATCTTCTTCTTGATCAAAAATCAATTGCTTCTGAATTTAATAAATATTTTGTATCTGTAGGACCAAACCTAGCCGAAAAAATTCCGAACCCTAAAAAATTAATAAAAGCAACATATGACCCTCTAAACTCGTATCTAAATTCTTTTGATTTGTCTTTTGAAGAGTTTGAAAGTGCTTTTAAATTGTTAAAGTCAAATAAAGCAGTTGGTCCTGATGATGTCAACGGAAATATTATTATAAGCTGTTTTGACGTTTTAAAAGACATACTTTTCCAAATTTTTAAATGCTCTATTAATCAGGGAGTTTTTCCTGATGATTTAAAAATAGCAAAAATTATTCCTATATTTAAAGAAGGAGAAAAAACTAATGTAAAACACTACCGTCCAATTTCCATTCTCTCTGTTTTTTCTAAAATTTTAGAAAGAATCTTGTACAACAGAATATACAATCACCTTTTAACAAACAAATTATTATATAACATGCAATATGGATTCAAAAAAAATAATTCAACAGAGCATGCAATTATTCAGCTTACAAGAAGTATATCAGACTCATTTAACAATTCTAAATTTACATTTAGAATTGTTAAATGAGTCTGAATCAATCGCTAAATCAATAAATATTGGGAATATTTATTGATTTAGCGAAAGCGTTTGATACAATTGATCATCAAATTCTTATTAAAAAATTAGAATATTATGGTATAATAGGCAATGTTTTAAAATGGTTGAAAAGTTATTTAACTAATCGTAAACAATTTGTTTATGCTGATAAATCATTTTCATCAAGTTTGTTAAATATTACATGTGGAGTTCCTCAAGGATCCATATTAGGACCTCTTCTCTTCCTTATTTATATTAATGATCTGTACAAAGCCTCGAATTTAATAACAACTATGTTTGCTGATGACACTAATTTATTTATGTCTCACAAAAGCATTCCTACTTTATTTCATAACGTGAACATCGAGTTATTCAAAATATCTGACTGGTTTAAGACAAACAAACTATCCCTGAACATTGATAAACCTAAATGGATTCTTTTCCATCCTCTTACCAAAAAACATAAACTGCCAATTAACATGCCTCCACTTGTTATTGACAATATACAAATTAAAAAAGTAACAGTAACTAATTTTCTAGGAGTTTGTTTAGATGAAAATCTTACATGGAAAAACCACATTAAAAACTTATCAAGTAAAATTTCAAAAAGTATAGGAATATTGTACAAAGCGAGAAATGTCTTAAATAAACAAACTTTAGTACAATTATATCACTCATTTATTCATTGCCACATAAACTATGCAAACATTGCTTGGGGTAGTGCAAATAAAAACAAACTTAAACCTCTTTATTGTCAGCAGAAGCATGTAGCACGTCTTATATATTTTAAAGACCGTTATACTCATGCCAAGCCTCTTTTATTTGAAATGAAAGTTTTTAATATATACGAGATTAATATTTTTAATATTCTTTGTTTTATGTTTAAATGTAAAACCAATTCATCCCCGATTTCTTTCCATAATTTGTATTCATCAAAAGATAAAAATAAATACATTTTACGTAATAATAATTTTATTAAGCAGCCCATTTTTCAAACAAATCTTTTTAAATTTTGTATTGATTATCGCGGACCATTCTTATGGAACAAAATAGTTTTAAAAAATTTTACTGAGGATTTTATTAATCAAAGTAACTACTTTTCTTTTAAACAAAAGCTTAAAGAACTCATTTTTGCAATCGATGATTTAACAATATACTTCTGATATTTTTTGTGATCTTTATTTTTACCATTTATTTAAACATGAACTTATAAAAGTATATGTGTATCCTTAACAACTATAATTTACATATATAATAGATAAAACGCATCTTGTATTTATTATGGATTATTTTAAGTTTCTTACTTTTGTTAACTTATTTTTATTTTTTAACCTTGTAATTATCTTTTTAATTTTAACACGAACATTTCTTAGCGGTGCTCGACGACAAGACCGTATGGTCTTCTACGAGTCCCCGCGTTCTTTTATTTTTTAATAACGACCATTATATTTATATATAATCTTATTATTATATATTTGTATTTGAAATATTGTAACGAAATGCTTATTTTACATGTAATAAAAGAACAAAAAAAATATATATATATATATATATAGTTTTATGGTACTCGTGACAAGTCATAAAACTATACTGTTATAATGTCTTAAGTTTATTATTAATAAGATTTGATGGAATTTCAAAAGGATAAATACTTTTTTTGTTAAGTACAGTAACAGACGGAAGCCAGCGGCCACAGCCACAAAAGTTGCTCTGCCTACCGGGAAATTTCCCGGTGTCCCGGTGGGTTCGACCAACCCTGTATACATAAGTAAGTAACACTCTAATATATACATAAATCTTTAAAACTAAACTTTCTAAGCTTTCCTGAGCCCCCTGAGAAGTCAATTATATAAATGATATCCAATCACCCATTTTGTCTTCGTTCTAAAAAAGAACGGTTTTAGAACTTATTGTTTACTTAAATCTTGTTCAAAGCAGGTTTCAATTTTCTTATTTATGCTGACCCAACATTTTTTTTGCAACATGCTTTTTTGTCATTAAGTAGCAATATCTAACGAACAAAATGAAGTATTGACATGAAATTCAGTACATAGACGATCTTTCACACGGCGGATTTAAGTATCTTATTAATTTACTACCTAATTTCCAAGCTAATGATCATTTATTTAATAGATTAAAAGTTTGTTAAAATAATTTCAAAACTGCATTTTTGTTTCAGGGTAGATATGTCTGGAATATATATAGGCAAATATGTTCTGCATCTTTTTAAGGACATATTTAACTTTGCAAAATGGAAGGAGATGTTTTGAACTGTTTTTTTTTTTGGCTTCATCAATTTGCTGACTTTTAATATTTTTTATGAAATAGCTGATATTTAAAACTTTACGATTCATTAAAGTAAATTTTGTTATGGAAAAGTAGATCTGATTTGCTTTCAAACAATATATAATAAAATATTCATCATTAATCAACCACATATCAAAAAAGCACCTTCGATGAGACCAAACTAATTTTTTATTAAATTAAATTTTTTTTTTATAAAATTAAAAACTTTGAATACCGCTATCTTTAGAACTAGACATACACGAAACTAATATTTTTTTATCTATAGTTTAAGCTTTTAACATGCCATGTTTCATCCGTGTTAAATCCAATTTTATTATTGATTTTTTGCCACCCTGCGTATGGGAAGAAATTTTTTGAAAAAACTTGACATTTACAAAATATTATTATTATTCTTTTTTTTTTTAATTTTTATGCTCATAGTACAATGCTCTTATACAATTCTCTTATATCCATAACTTAGCATAGGAAAGTTAATAGAAAAATTGTAATCGTAAAGAATATTTTAAAGTAGCGTCAGTTATTGTCCAACATTTTATTTAATATTCAGTTTTAGAATTCATCACTAACAATATATATATATATATATATATATATATATATATATATATAAGCATTTTAATTTATTGATTGCTACGTGCGCTTCGAGTCTTACTTTTTTTTACTGTTTTGCTATTCGAGTATAATATAACTTTTCTAGTTCATCTTCTTTCTTTTAAAGATTTTTTTTTATTTCAAAAACGCTGTACGTAATTTTTATAAATTGTCTCACTTTTATATAAATATACAGTATTTTTTTTTTAACTTTTTTTATTTTTAACAGTAATATTTAATATTTTTAACAGTATTTATTACAGTATTTAAATTTAATATTTTTAACAGTATTTATTTTTAACATTTCCGAAGCTTTTAGCAATGCATATTGTCGCGACAATACGCATTGCTAAAAGCTTCGGAAATGTTAAAAATAAATACTGTTAAACACTATATCCCCGACATGTCGGGGATATAGTAACCAATGTTATTTAGGCGGTTTTTCACTATCCCTAACAATATATTATTTCATGCTTAATTCTATTTCCACTGTTAAAAGAATGCTCTGTAGAAAGAAATTCAAATTTCTCTTTTTAGTTTAAAAATTTTATAAAAACAATTTCAGCTTATGGTTGGTAGGCTCTCTTGTCAAACCCCTGTTCCGACGTTGAGCGTCCTTTGCGTCTACTAACTTGGATTTAAGATTTGGGTCAATTGGGATATATATACATATGGATAGAGGCAGCGAAACGTTCATGAAATGACTGATTCAAATGAGGATAGATGTGGTGAGTGTACATAAATTGGCTGAAGGTTTGGGCAGGTAGTCTTGGAAATAGTTTTTTCGTCTTTGCGGACTTGAAGGACAACGTCGGAATAGGAGTTTGACAAGAGTCTACCCTTATGGTTGGTTAAAACTTTAGATGAAAAAACTTTCAAGTATAACTTTCCCAGCAAAACCTAATTTTCTTTTTTGCAGATTTTGAATCCCCTTTAACTTCTTCACAAAAGCCAGAAACTTAGACTTACACTGATTTACTATCACTATTTGAGCATATATTACTGCTGACAAAGCATATATTACTGCTGACTAAGCATATATTACTGCTGACTAGGCCTTGTTAAACTCGCAACTGGAATTAAAAACGATTCACTCATTTAATCCAAGGGATTTATCATATAGCTAGATTAAATTCTTAGGATGGGATATATGAAATATATAAAACACAAAAATTTTACTGTGGCAACCATTAAAAAACATGATTGTCACAAAGTTTATAAAGAATTGTCCACAGAATTGCAACCACTTTTAAATTTGCAGTCCGTGCTCAATTTTTAGTAGGCACCTGGACCTAAACTTAAAAGTGGAGGCATCTGTAGTGCTTACAATCCAACGTATAAATTATGATTTATTTATTGACAATGATTCAATTTATCAAAAATAAAACTCTGACTCGCCCGCACCAATGTTTAAAGCAATTTCCCTCATCTAAAAAATGCTCGCCTATAAAACTGACAGAAAAGATTTAGAAAAGGAAACTGCACTAACAGAGAGAGAGAGCGAGTACCAAACTTCAAAGCGGGATGCGTTAGCAAAAATATATACATAGCATATGACCCTTCTTATATTACAAAGCAAGTCCACGTCACCATATTTACAAAATAATTTTTAGATTAAAAAAAAGTTTCACAAGCGCAAGGAAAAAGTTCGATTGTGCTTTAAAAGCTCGATATTAAAAAAAAATTTCGCGAAGAACATTTGCAAAATATCAGTTAAGTTAAAAAAAGCAACGCCTACTATTATCAGAAAAAAACTATCAAAACTATCACGTTGTTGTAACGTGATTCGGAAGAGTCGTTATTTGCCACATTTTCTTTAAGCTTTTAATGGCATCTTTTAACTTAGTGATTGGACCAAGTTTGTTTTCCGTTAACGACTCTAACTCATCAAACGATAACAGGAACAACGCCTTACCGTCGATCTCCTAAAAGCAAAATAATTTAAAATTATTTATCTTTTTAAACTTTTTGCAAATCATTTCAAACTATGAGACACAAATTATAAGGCAATTGATTCATAAACTTAACACAAAACTAATTTACAATAGATACTAGAAATAATTATAATTGTTGGAAAAAACTATCTGGATCTTTGGATTTTGAAAAATATTTATTAGCTGTTTAATTACAAAGTACAAACAAAGATAAAACGCAAAGAACAAACTAAGTTTGAGCTTATCCAATAAAAACAATTAAAACCAAGAAAACTATCAATATACTAAAAGCAAGAACATTATCAATATACTATATCAACATATGTGCTGCATTTCAACAATTAGCTCGCTACTCATCTGATGTACCTTAAGCAACTTTATTAAACTTAATTGGTTAAAAGTTCTAATTAATTATTTTAACCAAAACTTTGAAAATTCATAAACTGTATTCTGTAATGCAACAAAATTAAGAGAAAAGAAACTTCCGTTGAAAAAATTTGATTGCCCTACTATACACACAATCAAGTATAGATTCAACACAAATATTTCTATTAGACAAATACAAAATTTCAATACTACTTTTTATTAGATAATTACCTGTTTTTGAAACGATGGGGCGTGAGCAGGACATCCAATAGCAGTCATAAAATCCATAACCTCTTGTACGCTCCATTCGCGTGGATCCTTTGAACTTAAAAACTCTTGATCCAGTAAATTTAGAGGATCAATACCTCTATCAGCTGATGACGAAGAGGGGTTGCAAGGTGAATCTAACGATAAATGCCGTTGCGAGCTTGTAACAAAAGAATTAGAAGTCACTAATTTGTCAGATTGAGGAGAATATTCTTCCATTTTAGCATAATCTTTTTCATCGTAATCATCCATATTGTCATCATCAATAATTTTAACATTATGTTGAGACATCCCATCAATATGTAATACAGATGAAGACCCATCTCTATCTGTAAAAACAACAATAAAAAATTACTGTAAAAGGCTGCAAACTCAGTGCTGCAAAAGTAACTATAAAAATAATTTTTAAATCACTATAAATTAATAATAGAATTTATAAACATGATAGTGTTTATAATGATTTCTAATATAACTTATTATTAGGGAGCTCTTATCTAGACTAGATAAAACTCACATATATTATGACAACCAGTGAGACATTTGCCTGACGGAAACCTCTCCTCTACAATCATATTTGGACAACATTGAAGCATTTCACAGATACGTCGCAAGTATTTGGAAAGAATACTAGATCTGCTAGGACCTCTAACACGCCTTAAAAAGCGTTTTCCATTTTTGCCCGTTATTTCAAGACATATTGAATTGTCTAATTTTAAATCCTTATGTCTTTTTGATTGATAAAACTCTCTACTAAATAATTCTAATAACTGGTTGGGATCAACCGCTGCATTAACGATTTCGTGTAAGCTTTTTCTTATACAGTTTTGATGAGGAGGTCCATTTAAATAACCACTTATTGAATCTGGTAGTTTTCTAATTTCATCTGGGTTCAGAAATGGACCGCAAGCACAATATTGATTAAAAGCAAATTGCACTTCTCCTCCTTTTCTCATTTCTGAAATTAAAAAAATAATAATAACACAATGAACAACAAAAAAATATAAATAACACAACATAAAAATATATATATATATATTGTTATAAACAAAAACAACATAAAAATTACCTCGTAAATTTCCAAACCTTTGTTTCTCAAATGGAATATTTGAGCCAGAAGGAGTACGCTTTAGTTTTCCTTGTTTGGCTTCAGCTTTTCCACCTTTAGCTCCCTTACCAGAAGAATTTCTTCCGGTTGAAGTTCTAGTAGTATGACTTTTATTTAAGGAGCCAGGAGGACGCCCAATACGTCCAGGTGTAGTTG
The DNA here is from genome assembly GCF_022113875.1 of Hydra vulgaris. NCBI lineage: Eukaryota > Metazoa > Cnidaria > Hydrozoa > Anthoathecata > Hydridae > Hydra > Hydra vulgaris. The sequence continues at coordinate 76,395,321 of NC_061157.1, forward strand.
TTCTGCGTTGAGATTTTTTCCCTCTGATTGCTTCAAGAACTGGGTCTGGCGACAGCGATCTATTCAAAAAAAATTTATGATCTAACTTATTAAGGTTTTTGCCTTAATTAAACAAAACAAATAAATAAACAAAAAATAAAAAATTGTTTTGTACTTTTAAAGTTTAATAAAAATAAATAAGATAAACAACCAAAAAAACTACACAAAGATTGCTTTGTACCTTCAAAGTTTGTTAAAAAATCAAGCATTGTTTTAAATATTGTTAAAATTAACTCATTAACTCAAAAACAATAAATTTAAAAAAAACTTTTAACGGATACTGCAATGGATAAAATTACAACAAAAACTTCTATATAAACTTATAGAACATTAAATTTTTTTTCATGTTAACCTGCCTATAAAATGCTCATCTTGAAAATGATTTGAAATTTGAAACAATTTTTGATTAAAAAGTTTTAATTTTATCATAAGTTCACAAGAAAATTTTGCATATGAAAAGGAGTATTCAAAAGTCAAGCTCTTTTCTAATGGAAAAAGATTTTCTCTAAAATTGCATTAATAAAAGATTAGTGACAAAGATAAAATATTTATTAGATAATGTTTGTAAATCAAACAAAAATAAAGTGTAAACATTTAAGTAGACTACTACTACTACAACTACAACTACAACTACTACTACTACTACTACTACTATTACTACTTTCGTTATTACCAGTTAACATGTACAATTTACTGGTGCTCATAGCTATAAAGCCCTGTAAATTCTCTTAGGATTCTCTTAGAATATATTACACTGTTGGTTAACTTCTCTTAGAATATATTACACTGTTGGTTAACTTTTCTTAGAATATATTACACTGTTGGTTAACTTTTTTATAACTAATTATTGGTTTTTTTTAGTTTGATCTTTTTATGTATGTTTTTGTTTAAGTATATTTTTAAAGTTTTAAAAAATATAAATCTCATTTTAGACTCGATTACAAAAATTAAACCATCAAATGAAGTAAAAAATATAAATTGTATCACTCACCCTGGTGGTTGCAAAGATTTTCCATTTCTTTCACACCAATTTACTGGAAACAAATCATATGATTCATGGCTAACCCATTGATCAAAAGTTGAATCCCATCCATCAAAGTGGACACGAAGTAAACTACCATGTATGGCAACAATAGTAGCAGGACAAATAAAAGAAGGTTCACGCAAATCCACTGCTTCAACCTTGGTTCCGATCTCAAATGGATATATTCTTTTTTTCTATTAAAAAAAAAAAAAGTATATATAATATATATATATATATATATATATATATATATATATATATATATATATATATATATATATATATATATATAATATATATATATAAAATATATATATACACAAATTGTACACACTTTAATCATAAATCTTTTAATTGTACACACTTTTATCATCTGTGATGGATCCAGGGAGGAGAATGCATCCCCCTCTCCATAATCTTTTGGAGATGCAAAAGTGATAAAAAAATATTTCAACCCCCCCCCCCCCCAACAAAAATTCCTGAATCCACCACTGCCAAAACTAACTATGCAACCAAAAATAATCAAGGCAAAAATACAACTTATGCAATAGGTACAACCGTACAACCTATGCAATGTCACTAAAATAACAAAACAAAACAAAAACAAAAATTCCAGAAAACCCAACTTCTCTCACTACATCAAGGTTATACATACAATTAGAGTTGCAACCCCAAAAAAAACGGTGTTTTTTTTTTAAAAAAAACACGTTTTTTTTGCAAAAAAAACAGACTGGTTCTAAAAACATGTTTTTTATAGTTTTTTTTGCTTTTTTTTAGTATTCATTAAATTTTAGATAATAATAATACTTGAAACAGTTCCAGTGCCCTTAAACCTACAAAATACAAATGTTTTCTATTTAATAAAATGCATATTAACTTATATAATAGCTGTTACAAACTAATCACCAATATTAAAAAAAAACAGTATTAAATATTTAAAAAAGTAATTTTTTAAATAAATCTCAAAAAAACTATACTATTAGCTACTAGTTGATTGTAAGTATAATACTACTGAATGAAGGAAATAAAAATGTTATTTTAGCAGTGTTATTTCATTCATAAAAATGAATGAAATAACACTGCATTGCAAAATACAAAAATGAACCAACTGTTAAATAAAATTTACTTTAATGTTTTATTTACTTTTGTATATTACTTTTTTAAATTTTTAATATTTAATTTCTTTATTTTATTTTAAATTGCAATTAGATAGCTAAAATTTTATTTATTCAAACAATATTCAAGTAAATAAAAATAACACAATGATTAAATTTGTCTAATTAAAAAACATTTATATTAAACAATTTGTAATCTATTAATTATTTTTAATTAAAAAAAAAAAAAGGAATTTAAAAAAAAGAAAGAAATGTTTTGTAGCTACATTGTTCAATGAGGCACCTTTAGAATCTGGAGGTTCTAAAATTCAACAAGTTATATGAAAATTTTGCAGCTTAAAGCTATCAAAAAATGGCACTCGAATGACTGAGTACATTGCAAAATGTATGAAATGTGGCGATCAAATAAAAAACAAATATTTGAACGATATTCCTTTTAAACAGAAGAAAGTTCAAACTGAACTAATGATGGAAGAAGATATTCCTGAAAACTTACCTATTCAAGATATGAAAAAAGAGAAAAAAAAATGTTTATCATCTGCTATTCCACAAGTTCCAATTGAGTCTTTCTTTCCAACACCAAGCTGTTTTGGAAACCAAAGTAGGTCTACAACCCCTAAGTTTGGAGACTGTAAGGCAAATAAAACCAAATCAGATAAGCCTCCTTTAAAACAATTGTATTCTTCAACAAGAGTTCCATTCACAACTCAGAAAAATAAAATTTTAGGAGAGTACAAGAGTTTAGAGTCAGAGTTATCAAGCGACTCTGAAGAATACGGATTTGACTTTACAATAGAAGACCTTAATGAACAAGAAAGCCAGAATACAGAATCTGTTATTAATTAAAAATAAATCTTTTAAATGATGTACTATATATTTACCATATATCATGTTATTAATATATATTATATTACATTTATAATAAAAATAAAAATTAAATAAAAGTAAAAATTTTTTTTTTTTATCTAAAAAACAAAAAAAACCATAAAAAACACAAAAAACACAAAAAAAACATGTTTTTTTTGCAAAAAAAAACACAATTAAAAAAAAACAGTTTTTTTTGCAACTCTACATACAATCCTATTTTATTATGTATTTAATTGAATTAAAAAAAAATTTTGTTCTTGAAACTTTCAGCACTTATTCGTTGAAATTTAGATTTAAAAAATAACTAGTAGAGTCAAACTTTTAAATTAAACTTTTAATTAAGCTTATAATATATAACCTAGTTTTTTAGAAATATTTATTCCAATCAAAACATTCTTGAACACTTTAAAATGACACTTTAAAATCATTATGCATAAACAAGATACTTTTTATTGAATTTTAATATCAAATTTTCTACCAGCACTTGCAATGATCATTTGCTTTAAATAAAAGAAAAAAGCTGCTAAGAGTTTATGCTTCAAGAAGTTTATGGTCAACATGCAACAACTCAGCAGAATTGAAAGTCAGTTTTTAAAGATTGAAAAGTGGAGACATTGTTGCCGGTGATAAAGATTGTGGAATTTTGAAGAACTTACCAGAATTCAGCAGAAAAATTCTGGTAAACCAAATAGTTTGAAGATGATGAATTGGATACATTATTGAATGAAAACCTAGCTCAAACATTTGCAGAATAGTTAAATGTCACTCAAAATATCACACAAAACTTTTGTTTTAACTTTAAACACAAAAAATTATTTGTTCATTTAGAGATGAAAATTAAAATGAAAACCAGCAAAACATTCATGGAAGTAAGGTTATGCTGTGCATTTGGTGGGATCAGTTAGGAGCAGTTTACTATGCTGTTAAAGCCTAATAAAACTGTTACTTCTGAAAGTTACCAACACAATTATTAGGACTTGAACCATGCATTGAACAAAAAACATAAGCCTCCAACCAATAAACAATAAACTAATAAATATAAATATATAAATAACCTGTTTTAAACTTACTAGGTGCAAAAATAAATGAGCAGGGGCTGCAATAGAGTCACATTTAAGCAAATATTTGTCCCAATCAAAAGGCTTCCCAATCATATCTAAACATATTAAAATAAAATATTATTACAAAAGACACAAGGAAATACAAGCACAATGACACTGAGGAATACAAATACAATGATACTAAGGGAACACAATTGCCACCCATAAATTTGCCAACAGATAGGTATTAACTCTTTGAGTTGTCAATTTTAAACATAAATACTGACACAGATATTTGGTATTAATAAATCATATGTACATGATTTATATAATATGGGTGATCTGAAATAAGATATATCTTATTTCAGATAACCAATACTTCCTATACCAAATGCCAATATGCTTATATATGCTTTATATTTAAAACCAATAAATGTATGCTTATTTGCAATATAAAAAAATACCTTTGGGTGGAGTTAAAAACACTTTGTGTTGTTTAGACCAACCAACAGGAAAAATGCTATTGCTACTAGAATGACAAATAAAAAATACTTCTTGACCATCAAGTCCCACTACAAAATAATTAAAATGAAGTATTTTAACAACACTCGCAACTGTAAGACACAATGGATTGAATGGGTCTAAAGCTTCTAACTTCATTCCGATTTCAAATGACCCATTACTTGAAGGTGGAGTACCCATAGACTCCTAAAGAAAAAGCATTAGAATAAATGTATTTTGTTTTTGATAATAAAAGCTTGATAATACTAAACTATTATCAAAAACAAGGTTCTATATTTATTTTTAGTATTATTCATATAGTAACAATCAAAATTACTTTTTATGAATGTGAATGTGGCAATGGTATACATACCATTGCAAACATACGCATATAAGTTTGATTATGTATATATATATATATATATATATATATATATATATATATATATTTTTATATATATATATATATATATATATATATATATATATATATATATATATATATATATATATAAAATCCTTTTGATATCTCGAACCTTAATATCTCGTACTTTTTGGTATCTCGAACAATATTTTCGGTCCACAGGGCAATTTTCTCTCGTTATCTCGAACTTTTCAACATTTTTTTTTCAAAAATGTTTTAATAAAATTTAATTTTTTTAAATTCCAATTTTCGAAAAAAAAAAAATTTTTAATTCGATTTGTAAATTTTTTTTAAGAATTGAATTTCTGAAAAGTTTTCCTTTAATATATTAATTTATTCTTTTTGTCAAACGCAACAACATGCTGCTCGTTAAATGAAAACTCATGAACAAATCTATAATAGAAAAATGCAAGGCATTAAAAGATCTAGAGACAGGGATGTCTAACAAAGAGGTTGCCAAAAAGTATGGAGTCCCAAAGAACACATTATCAACCTGGATTAAAAATAAAACCAAGTTATTAACCTCACTGGAAAAAAATGGCACAAAATCTAAACGGAAGAAACTTCGTAGTGGTAATTTGAAAAATGTAGACAAGGCCATATACATGTGGTTTGTTGCAAAAAGAAGTCAACAAGTACCAATTGATGGTACCATACTAAAAGAAAAGGCACTAAAATTCGCAGAAGCATTAGGAGAGTTGGATTTTAAAGCATCTGATTGTTGGTTCATAATTGGAAAAAAAGGTCAGTTAAATTTTATCAAATCTTGTTCAATCTTAATATAAACAAATAACATGTATCTGTTTATATTTAATTTATTTAGTTTTTTAAACGTGTAATTAAAATTCAATTATTCTGTTCCTATTTTTAGGAACGGCATTAGCTTTAAAATAATCTCAGGCGAAAGTGCCCCCGTGACAAATAATGACTACTTCGTGGAATGAAACTACACTTCCAACATTGTTTTTGAATTACAAACTTGAAAACATTTTCAATGCCGATGAGTTTGGACTATTTTACCAGTGCCTACCAAACAAAACATACCATTTATCATGAGAAAAATGTTTTGGGGGAAAAAATAGTAAAGTCAGACTAACAGGCATAGCAGCAGGGAGTGCAAAGGGAGAAAAATTACCTATGTTTGTTATTGGAAAATCTAAAAACCCACGGTGTTTTAAGCACATTAAACAACTTCCTTGCACATATAAAAATCAGCTAAAAAGTTGGATGACCGGAGACCTTTTTACAGAATGGGTAATGAAACTTGACTCATTTTTTCGTGCTCAAGACAGGAAAGTAGCACTCCTGGTAGATAACTGTTCTGCCCACCCACACATTGAAGGGCTAAGTAACATCAACCTAATATTCCCCCCCTAACACCACATCTGTCCTTCAGCCCATGGATCAAGGCGTAATACGAAGTCTTAAAGCTCATTATCGTCACAAAATTGTGCGTTTGTGTATCAAGGCTGTCGATAATAACGAACCCATCCCAAAAATTTCTATACTTCAAGTCAAAGTCAAAGGAGACTGTCATCAACTGCTTTAAAAAAGCTGGTACCAGCAAAACAAACAAGAGTATTGAAGAAGCTGATGATGATCATCCTATTAAATTTTTGAAAGAAGAACTTAACCGTTTGCGAGAGTTAGATCCTCGTGCCGTCCAAGAAGATCTCTCAGCAGAAACTTACATTGGTTTAGGTTGCGATGTAGTAACCACCGGTTCACTTGCTACTGATGCTGAAATCATTGCTCAGATTTTAGACCCTAATTTTGGAAACAACGATAATGAAGTTGAAGATAGCGTTGACGAAGCTATTGACATCAAAGCCCCGCCACGCCCATCTGATATTCAATTACAAATTGCTTTTGAAACGAATCAAAATGCTTCGCTATACAGCTCAAAATACGGAAATGAAATACAATCCCTAGCACTAAAACCTGAGGATTTAATGAAGATGGAAAAGATGGATAATTTAAAGCAATATCAGATACAGATTTTTTCCAAAAGTTGTAGTTTTTGTTGTTAATGATTTTTGTCAGAAAAATAACTTGTTTTAATGAAAGTCTGGCAATTTTATTTATTTTCAACCCTTTTCTTGATATCTCGAACTCTCAAACTTTTTTACGGTCCCCTTAGTGTTCAGATATCGAGTCGACCGTATATATATATATATATATATATATATATATATATATATATATATATATATATATATATATATATATATATATATATATATATTAGTGATGTGCCGAGTACCCGGTTCGGACCCGGGGACCCGGCAATTCGGCTGTTTTACCGTGTACCTGGTATCGGCCATTTTGTTGCAGTACCCGGCACCGGGTATCTTCAAATTGATTTTTCCTTAAATTTAAACTTTAACCATTAAACTTCTTGATATAAGTCTAAGAATGTTATGTAGTCGATAACCACAAAGTTCTATTAACTTGAAACAATCTCACCTAAAATATTTTTAATACATTTTTGCAAAAAAATTTATACGGATACAAAAACTGCAACGCTAAATGAAATAATTCGAGAATACAAATAAAAAGAATGGGAAAAAAAGTTTTAGAATAGCTTCTTTTTATTCTGTTAGAACACAAGATAATTTTTAGCAATTTAGTTTTGAATGAAACGCTTATAATGCTTCCGAACGCTGATGCCACTTTTCATTCGTATCAAGCAAAAATCATAAAAGTAGAGATATAAGGTAAATATTATACACATTTTTCATATTTTAATTTCGATAATAATTATAACAAAATATTATTTAGGCCCGCTCCACCAGGAAAGAAAAATAATTTTAAACTAAATATAGTTAATAAAAAACTGTTGCACAACTTTTGAAAAAAGTTAGGCCCTACAACTCAGGCCCCTTACCCTGCATTGCGGGGTTTTGCTAAATGGTACTTCCGCCACATAACCTTTGGTTAGTTAGCGTAAAAAGTGTATTTTGTGTGAATAGTTCAGCGCTAGAGATTTCAAGTTTTTATTCTAACTTTTAAAAAAATGGACTCGGTGCCGAGTACCTGGACCCGGACCTCGGACCTGGTTTTTTCAGCCGGGTACCCGGAATCGGAGACTCGGCATAAACTGGTTCCGGCACATCTCTAATATATATATATATATATATATATATATATATATATATATATATATATATATATATATATATATATATATATATATTAGGGTGCATCAAACGCCCCATACTTTCAAAAATTGATCTGTCCCTATTCTTAAAACCTTCTATTGGTAGTCACAAGACACTCTGTTAAATTTTTTCAAAATTGAATGAGATTTGGGGGGGGGGGGGGCCACATCAAATCTGAAACTTGCGACAAGACCCTAAACAGAAGAAAAAAAAGTTTTTCAAATGTATGTCATGCTGGGTCTCAAAAGAAGCAAAATTTTATAAAAAAATTTAAAAACAACAAAAATTTTAAATAATATTTATTATTATAAGTTTTATTGCATAAAAATTATTTTTTAGCAAAAAAGTAAAAAAAGCTATTTTTTCATGGTTTTTGGTCGAAATTTTTTTTCAAGGTATTTTTAACAAAAAATCATAACTATTTGTAAAATTTTATAAAGTTTCGCTTCTTTTGAGACCCAACATGACATACATTTGTAAAACTTTTTTTTCTTCTGTTTAGGGTCTCGTTGCAAGTTTCAGACTTAATGTGGCCCCCCTAAATCTCATTCAATTTTGAAAAAATTTAACAGAGTGTCTCGTGAAAACCAACAGATGGTTTTAAGAATAGGGACAGATCAAATTTTGAAAGTATGGGGCGTTTGATGTACCCTAATATATATAGCCTCCTAGTTAACGACTTTCGGGGATATGTTCTTTTTGTTCTCGTTGTATTGTTTTTTTTTACTTTTTTTATACTATTTTTATCATATTTATATATATTTTTTTAATTTTTATTTTTATTTATACATATTCAAATTTATTATTTTACTATTTAAATATATTTTTTATATTAATTTTTTTTATTTTTATTTATTTTATATTTCATTTTTAACTTCATCTATTTACAAAAGCGATTAATTACAATAATATAATCAAGGTAAATAAGTAAGAAGCTTTTTTGTTTTTACCCTCTCAATTTTATGACTCTGAAGCACAAACCTTGACAAACAAAGCTGCTGTGCAAAAAATATAGGAATGACAAATAAAGGCGTGATAGGTCACCCAGGCAAAAATAAATGTTACAAGACCCATCCCTAACTAATCACTTTTATCAGAATCACCAAAATGTTGGTCGGAGTTTCAATAACATTATGAAACTTCTTAATTCTGATCTTTTAGCACCAATACTAGTTTGTTTTATATGATTTAAATATTTTCCATCAAAATTGAGAAGCCAATTTTTTTAATTTATTTTTAAGCTATATGCTTCTCTTATAGCTGCTTTGTGTATTGATGACTAATCAGTCTATTGATTAGACTGTATACATCTAATTAAATTTCCTTAACAAAAATATACCCATTACAAAAAACTTTCTTGACAATAACTTTGCAACTATTTTACAATAAGTTTATCACAGGTGAAGATTTACAATCCTTTTTTTTCTGGGGTTAATATTAGGTGTGTTAAAACATTCTGCTCTTAATTTTCATAGTATGAGAATCAGTGCTGTCTTCTATCAGTCAGAATCTTCTATAGGTAAGTCATAGTTTCATTTTCCAATTTCATAATTCTCTTTGATTGATGAAATTTTGGCAGGTCAGCTGCATTTAAAGTAGAACAAACTCTTTTAATCGTTTCTATGTGCATATTATGGATTTTTTGTCATCGCTTTTTAGTCACACACCCTTTAAGTCAATAAATAGTCAAAAGATTCTTTCTTGGCAGATTATAAAGCTGGTAGGCTTTCCTTAACACTTGGTTGCTTTTAGATAGGCTGATTCTATCAACAACTGAAAAATATCAGAGTATTAACAGTGCCATATTAAACATAAAAAATGTCCTTGCTTGTTCCTATGACATGGATTGGGGGATAATTAGCAGGTATGAGACAACAGTTTATTGTCTAGGCTACCATGTACAATCTGTGATTAAGTAAAGTTTTTTATTTCTATGATTTAAAACATAAACAATGAACCTAAAAACATTAAACAAAAAAATCCCATCATTATAACCAAAATGATTCAGTCTAATGCTAACAAATATTTGTTGTATTTGAAGTAATTTTTCATTCATTGAATCTTACCTTTTACAAAGTTTATCAGACCATTTTACTCTTTGAGAGACTAATTTAAATTCAACTGATTGATCTTTGGATCTCAGAGTTGATGCTTATTATTATTGATTGGAAGACTTCAATAGTTACATGCTTGACAGATACTTATGTATCACCTTTTTGTCATGACATCAGGTTTGAATCCTCTAATTATTCTTTTATATGCTTTTGATTAGTATCTCTCCACTCAATGACTTTACTTTTTGTTCTTTACCAATTAATGATAATCAGAGAAGATATGGAAAAAAATTTAGTAAGAGTGTTACCTTTTATAAATATAGAAATATCAATCCTATTAAAATTTTTTTAGCAATAAAAAACTTTTAATAGGAGTTTTGAGCTAAAAAAAGTAGTTAATTAATTGTAAGACATCCAAATCAAATTGCGGTTGTTTATGGTTCGCACAACATTTTCAGTATTACTAAAGTTTTTTCCAGAATTCTTTTTAATGCATTTTAAACAAATGCGTAACTTTCCCGATGGACAGATAAAAATTAAAACTGTGGTTTCAATTTTTAAAAATACATGAAACTGTTTTGATTACTCTAACAATCTCCCAAACAGTCTTTTAAACATTATCAGCAAGGGCTTTAAACCTTTAATTAACTTCCGATATCATGAGTTTAATAACTCTCTGACAATCAGCACAGATTTTGATTGTTCTATCAGCACAAATTTTGATTGATCTATCGTTGACTTGGTAATCATTATAAAAAAAGATTCTATCATGCATTAGATGGAAGCGGTTTGGAAAAAACTATTGCTCTTAAAACATCAAAAGATTTTCCTTACTGGGCAGACATTTTAAGAAATATTACAACAATCAAAAATTCCACAATAAAAGTGAATATTATATTTAAGTAATTAATATATAAAATATATAATTCAATACATAAAATAAAAATTATTAAGCAATAATTTAGAGTGTAATAACTTTATATTTATCAGTTAGTCTAATCTAATCAAAAACATTTACATTGGTGCCTTTTTTTAAGGTTTTTTTTGTTGTTGCAACAACTGCATCTTTCATTATGTTTATTATGCAATTAATTTTTAATAAAAATGACTTTGTGTTTTTATTTTAGTTACAATGATAATTATACTTTTGAGAGACAAAAAAATCTACTTTTGCAAGAGCCGCAAATTGATCCCTTGAACCATTTTTATCGGAATGTAATTAGTGTAAATAATTGTATTGTATATAAACTATTAACGTGTTGCGTCAGAAGGAATGTTGTAGGCGCGTCGTATATATTATATTGTACATAACGTTTATACTGTTTATTATACTTTCGGGGGTATTTTGCAAATGTATAAATATTGAGTAAAGATATTCAGAAGACAGTAAGAAAAAACAAATATATTTTATTATTACAAGCTATTTCGGCAATGAATATTGTTATAAAGTTTGCGGATCTGGTTTCACAATACGATGGTTCGGGTGATTTTTCAGAATGGATACAGAAATCGGAACTGGTAGCAAAACTTCAAAAAGTTGACGAGCTGCATGTGGTGCTCCCCTTATTTCTTTCTGGTGGGGCGTTTGCCGTTTATCAAGGCCTAAGTGATAAGATAAAAGAAGACTACAATGAAGTGAAAACTGCACTGACTACTGCCTTTTCTGCTTCTCCGCTAACAGCATACAAAGAGTTTGTAAATCGCCGTCTTAAAGAGAATGAGTCCGTTGACGTATATCTTGCAGAATTAACAAGACTGAGCAAGCTAATATCATCTCACGTAAGAGAAGAGTGGATAAGGTGCGCATTTATTCTTGGATTACCTGACAAAGCAAGAAAACAGCTGCAAACTGCATGCTCATTTATCAACAATGTCGCTGTGCCAGATTGCTGAAAAGTCCAGAAGTTTGGTAATTTTATGTCGCAAAGAATCGTGTTTTGTCAGTTGCATGAATCCGGTTGCTATTAGTTCAAAACAGGTTCCTAAAGGATGCGGAAAAAAGATCATAACGTGCTACCGTTGCGGTGAGGATGGACATATCAGTCAAAATTGCAGCAAAGAGATTGAGAAGAAGAGGTGCTTTGCGTGTGGAATGGACAATCACCTGGCCCAGTACTGCTATAAAAGGTGTACGATCTCAAAAAATGTGGAAGGGAAGCCACGCGTTTTTGTGCGAGCGGCTTCTCACAAAATTTAAAACCTTTAACTCTCCGCATATATGTCAATGGAAGAAAAATAAAAGCATTGTTAGATACTGGATGCTCCAAATCCAAAAAAGTCGGGATATTATAAACCCAAAAAATGTCAAACATGCAAGCGAAAAGGTTGTTATGATGAATGGAAAGCCAATTGAAGTACAATACCAGACTGTTGTTAATCTTTCTGTAAATGATACCACCATTGATTTGGAATGCCTAGTTGCCAACATTGTTCCCGAATATCAAATGCTACTTGGTATGGACGCAATACGACTGCTCGGAGGTGTCCAAGTTGGGAGAGACAGTGAAACCATAAACTTTAATGTGGAGCAACTAACTATCGACGCTACTGCAGTCTCTCAAGGAAAAACGAATGAAGTATCCACGCCTACTGTTCAAAAGCTGATTGATAAAAACTTCGTAGCAGAATTCAAAAATGGCAGCTGGAGCGTGTCTTGGAAATGGCTGATGGAACCACCAACTTTAACAAACAAAATTCCAAACTATCACATCTTTGAAGACGTTAAAAGTGAGTACGCAACGGAAATAAGTGAATGGATAGCACAGGGATGGCTGAAACCGTTTGAAGGGAAATGTAATGGCATCATTCGGTTGATGGCAGTAATTCAACGAAACAAACTAAAAGTACATCTGGTGATGGACTACCGGGAGCTGAACCAATTTGTATCCAGTCATACTGCAGATGGCGATGTTTGCAGTACCAAACTTCGCAACTGGAGAAAGTTGGGAGAAAATCTTGAGATAGTCGATTTAAAAAAAGCGTACCTGCAGATTCGTGTCGACGAAGCCTTATGGAAATATCAAGTTGTGGAATATGAAGGGCAGAGATATTGTCTAATAAGATTGGGTTTTGGTTTGAATGTGGCGCCCAGAATAATGACAAAAATCTTAAAAAAGGTATTATCCTTAGACAAAGTTGTCGAGTCTGGGACGGATTCATTTATTGATGACATCATTGTCAATAAAAACATAGTGTCAAGTTGTAGAGTTCAAGAACTCTTGAAAAAATATGGCTTGGATTCTAAGCTGCCAGAAAAACTTGTCGGTGGGCGTGTGCTTGGATTGCGAGTGTACAAACAAAACAACCAAGTGCGTTGGAAACGTGACAACATACCCAAAGTTCCTGAAGGAAAAATGACGAGTCGGCAAATCTTTTCTTGGTGCGGACAGCTGACTGGACATTTTCCAATTATAAATTGGTTGCGCCCTTCGTGCAGCTATCTGAAAAGGGTTTCGAGTAGTTGTGGATGGGACACTTTGGTGAACGATCGTGTTGTCAAATTAGTAAACAGTTTAGATGAAAGACTTACAAAGGAAGATCCCGTTCATGGGTCATAGAACGTAAAAAACATTTCTGAAGCAACATTGTGGTGCGATGCAAGCAGTTTAGCTGTTGGCATAGTTCTGGAAGTGGCTCGGGAAATAGCAGAAGACTGCTCGTGGCTGAGAAAACAAGATGATGCGGCTCACATTAATCTTGCAGAGTTAGAAGCTGTGATAAAAGGAATCAATCTAGCAACAAAATGGGGATTCGAATGTATTACCATAAAGTGTGACTCGGCTACTGTTGTTGGCTGGTTGAAATCCTTAATCATCGGTGACAAGCCCATTCGAGTACATGGTCTTGGGGAACCACTTGTCCGTCACCGGTTGTTGTTAATTGAAGACCTTGTGAAGGAGTGCAGTATACAATTAAAACCTTTTCTAGTTAAGTCAGCAGAAAATAAAGCCGATACTCTTACGAGGGTACCACAGAATCGGCTGCATTCAAACCATTCTGCAATGACAGCAAATCTTGTACCACCTGATGTGAAGTCGTTTCATAATCTTCATCACTTTGGAGTAAATCGAACCCTTTATTTGATGAAACAGACATATCTGAAGGAGAAAGTTTGTAGAAAAGACATTGAATCAGTCATAAAAAGTTGCGAAAGATGTTTATCGGTAGATCCTGCTCCAATCAGATGGGAAGAAGGAAATCTTGAAGTTGGAAAGAGCTGGTACCGTTTAGCTATTGACGTTACCCACTATAAATCAGAGATTTGTTTGTCTATCATCGACTGTGGCAAAAGGAGCAAGTTTGCAATCTGGAGGAAGCTGCAAAACGAGAAAGAAGCAACAGTGTGTTTCTATCTAGAAGAAATATTTTGAGAAAGAGGATAGCAGCAAGAAGTGGCAAAGATCCATTAAAAATTGGTATAACGTGGCTCCCAGAAAAAATGGCGAGAAAACATCGCTCCCCTACAAAGCTATATTTTCCTATGAGTGGAAACCACACACAATTTTTACCAAAATTAACAAGGAAATTCTCCACAACTACACACAAGGAAAATAAGTATTTGTAAAACCACCTGATTCAAAATGTACAAGCGAATGGAATAGAGGAAGAGTCTCAGATATAGGACAAGGAGTTTCAGTAGAAATCAATGGATTTCCGAGACACATGTTGGACGTCCGTCCAGCTCCCATTGTAGCTGACTTGTCTACGAGAGAACCGGAAGAACCCACCGCAAACAACCTGAATCTCAGAAGATCGACGTGAGTGCGGAAGTTTCCAAATAAGTATGCGGACTTTGTGATCTAGAGATCAAGGGGTGTTGTAATTAGTATAAATAATTGTATTGTATATAAACTATTAACGTGTTGCGTCAGAAGGAATGTTGTGGGCGCATCGTATATATTATACTGTACATAACGTTTATACTGTTTATTATAGTCTTGGGGGTATTTTGCAAATGTATAAATATTGAGTAAAGATATTCAGAAGACAGTAAGAAAAAACAATATTTTATTACTACATGGAGCATGGAGCCAAGGTCTGCACATGCATTTTGATTTAACAACTAGATCACTTTGCTTCAATGTTTTTATTCATATGGATCATAATGACATCTATAAATGCAATGTTTAACTCTGGCATAAATGCATCCACTTAGCACCACCATTGCCATACTAACACAAAATGACACAGAACAATGATCTGATATTTTTCTCCTTGAGATCTTCCTTTTACATTTAGAACACATACTTGAATAAAATCTAGATATTTCTCTTTATCAAAAATGTTTAATTCTTCTGCATCTCAAGGACAGATATTTATGATCCCTCATGAAAATTAGTTACATGAAAACTTTTTGTTTGTATTAAAAGCCACAAATATACCATTATACCAAAAAATTTACACTTAGCATTTTTTTATTCATATATTTTGCCATAAAAAAGAGACATATTAACCAGACATGTTATACAGTTTACAATAGCAACAACAGATCTTCTAAAAGATAATAAGGACCTTAATATGAAACCTTTACAATATACTTTATTTTTAATTTATTAAAATTACAATCTTTGCAGTGAAATAATAATACATTTCGATGTATAAAATTTATAAAAAAATTATTTCTTAACATCATATACATCAAAATGTCATTTTAATTGATTTAACAATTTATAAAAAATTTAAATCAATATACAAAAACAATTGAAAATAAATATAATTTCTACTATAATAAGCACTTTTTAAAGTTTCTGCTTGAATAAAGCTCTAGTCAGTTTAACAGAAAGATCAAAATTTAATAAAACCATTTTGCTCCAGAGATAAAGACCAAAATAAAAATATATTTTTGGAAAAAATAATAAAGGGGCAATAGGATAATTATTACTGTATAATTGTTTTTAGTTTTCAAACTAAAAAAAGTTTGAAATACATTTAATGAAAAATTTTCTTTACATTTAAACATAAAAATTGAGTTTCTATTATTTATATTATAGCAAAAATTTCATGAATTTGAATCTTTTTAATTTTATTTGTTAGTTTAAATTATATATACATAAAACTTTAATGACTTAAAAATTTCAATTTTTTTACTGCAGAAATCAGAAAATCACTCAATGAAAGTTCTTCCTTTTTTTAATTGAAGTTTTTTTTACCAATTGTCTAAATGTTTTTAAACTGCATTTAAAATAATTTGAAAAATTCTCTCAGTTTTAAAATAGTGTAAAACCCTTAGTAAAGAAGATTTATTTAATTATATATAAATATATATAAAATTAAATAGTATATATATATATATATATATATATATATATATATATATATATATATATATATATATATATATATATATATATATATATATATATATATATATATATATATATATATATAATCTTAATAAATACTTTACATTTATTACCGAGTTTTAGAAGAAAATCTTATATTTAATAAATAAAAAAATAAATGTAAATCTACTTTAAAATAATATAATAAACATACAGGAACAAAACAGTCTTGTGGGGCATCTTTTGAATCATGCAAGTCTTCAGCAAGAAATTCATTCCATTCTGTTAATGAATGCTTCCAACCTAATAAATTATTAAAATTAAACTAAATTACAAAAAATTTAATGTCAAATTTATCATTGCGTGGTTTTAAATTATAATCCTTAAAACAACTCTAAAATGATAATAATAATAATAATTATATATATATATATATATATATATATATATATATATATATATATATATATATATATATATATATATATATATATATATACATATATATATATATATATATATATATATACACACACATTGTAGCTCACGAAGCAGGATGTAATTAAAACTGACGGAAAACAAATGCTTAGAGACAGCTAGCAACCTTTCAGTGGTTTGAACAAGGGTTGTTATCAAGGGTAAACACATAAAATTTGTTTGGTTCTATGCCCTGATTTCGTAGATTTAAACTATTCTAAAAATAATTGCTGATTATTCAAATTTTTATCAGACCAGTTGTGGTCTCTTAATCTAATATTCTGCCCATTTCAGAAACATTAACAATATTCCACCAGCCTAAAATCTGCTGAATAAAAGAGAATGTTTCATAAGCTCCTTTTAGTTTCAAAGCAGCTACCAATTTCTCATTAAATATTCTTAAAACATGTTACCCATTCTGTAGTTGAAGTCTAAAAGGATGGGATATAGGAACTATTTTCAAAATGTTATCTTTTTCATATTGATATAGATTTTTGACATCAGAAAAAGAACCAATGGTTTTATTGTCACGAGATAACTTTTTGACACTTTTGAGAAACCCAGGTGTTAAGTAAACATTTATGAAATTGAACTGTATCAAACAAAAGTTTGGTACAGTTCTTAAATGTTTACATTCTAATTTACAAAAATTTCTTAAATGAAAATTTTGCACTATTGCTGATTGATTTAATGATTATCTCAGGCCGCGGCATTACGTCATAAAGTTCTCTAATTTTTTTTTTAAAAGGCATTAACTTTTTTAAATTACTGCAATAATATAAATTACCGCAAAACGAGTTAAATGTTATTTAACGGCTTTTTTATGCCCAATGCTTTTATTAACTCGTTGTATGTATGCAAAATTTGTCTCAAATTTTGCATACATACTTTTACTTGATGACAATACAATATTCAATAATTAGTTTTGCAATAAGTCAATTAATTTAGTTACTTTTAATTTAGTTTATTTTTTATATGGAAAGAAGAAAAATTATTTTTAAAATAAGTATATTATTTGTTTTCTGATTATACATTATATATTTGGATAAGGTGTTGACTTCGTAAACGGAATGTATGAGGTTTGAGACCGGCCTCTTCCTAAATTATTTTTGTTTTTTTACACACGCATGCAGCCGAATGGCAATAAAATAAAATAACAATATCAGAAAAAATCGATTGCAAAACTTGTATTTTAATAAATATAAAAGCATTGGGTTTTAAAAATTTGTTTTTAATTTTACTTGTTATTACTATGTATGTTTGGGAATGTTTGTTTTCTTTTATTTATTTTTTTTAATATTAAATAATTAAATTTAATATTGCGTTTTTGAAAATGTTTTATAGTTACAAATTTCTTTATTTTCTCAACATTTGCATAAATGAATTAAAATATGTTAAATTTTTGAGTTTTTAAATTGATTATTTCTTAAATTTCTAATTGTGGCTTTGCAACTACAAATGATTTTTTATTTAAAAAAAAAATAGCAAGTAACAAATAAAAAAATCACATTAATTTATTTACTTTATTTATTAAAAGTATATTAGTTTATTTTTTTTATTATTAAAATTATATCGCTGTATATATCATTTATTAAAAAATAATTGTTGCGATTAAACTTGTGTTATAAAAAAAAAGTTTAACTTACATTTTGTGCAAATTTTTAATGCAGCTATTTATTTAAAGTTTGAGTAAAAAAAAAAATGTTTAGGAAGGAAAACTGAATAAACAATTGCAATAAAAATTAGCTGATTTTTTTTTAAGAACAAATAAAATTTAAAATTGAATATTTAATAATATTTTTAAATAGATTTGACAGTTAAGTTAAACCCAAGCATTAACTTAAAAATATAATTTACTTTTGATTTTAAAAAAATTTTTAAAATCAAAAGTAAATTATATTTTTAAAATCAAAATTAAATTATATTTTTTTTATTAGAATAAAATTACATTTTTTTACTAAATTAGTTTTAATTTTTTATCAGAATTAAATTATGTTTTTATGATCTTTGCTTTAAGCTTAAAAAATCAATCATTACAATCAAATAAAAAAATAAAAATAAACTTTTATTTTATTTGAGTTTTTTTCATTAGTAAATAGCGCTTATATCAAATATAATTGTCATTCAAACTTTAGTAACAAATATTTTAAATAATTGTCATTCAAAAGTTAATCCGACTTTTAAAAATTCATTACTTCTTCATTACTGCGTATTGAACAATTTAAAAGTTAAAAAATGATAAAAAGTTGCTTAGCCGAAATTGTTTATTGCTTACATAAAATTGTTTAAGGCATACGTAAATCACTCTATGCATAATGCTTTAAAACAAGGCCTGATTATCTGTTACAGATCCTAAAATAATGGCACCATTTTTTTCAACTATAACAGCAGTTACAACACTGAATTGTACATTGATGTTAGTTTGTGAACAGGTGCAACAGAAACCATTAAACTAGGTCCACCATATAAGCACTTCATCATTAAACAGCATAGGAGTTGCTTTAGACTCTGGATCACTTTTTGCCATCCCATATAAAACTGTCTGAATAAGCAACTGTTGGTCTGATTATTACCTCATCAACTATCTAAAAAGCATTTTTCTGATAATCGTTCTTTACTTTTTTAAATGTAAACTTTTTTGTAATACAAGATAGATGTTTGTGGCAGAAATTATAGACTGCAGCTTTCGTTTACTTGGAAGCACTAAAAAATTAATAAGTTGATTGTAGTTGGAGTTATAAAAAGACTCAATAGCAAAGCAATAATCAGCTATAGAGAAACTATTGTTATACAATATTTTAAATTGTGTTGTAATAAAATTCAGTTTTTTTTACTTGATAACATCATTGATTTTAAATTCATATTCTGAAACAATAGTCACCTTTTCAATATCATTAACATGCAGATTATAATTATTAACTTTATTAGCTTTAAAAAACTGTGAGTAGTAGACTAAGCCATTGTTGGGATTCAATATATTGCTTAAAACGCTAATACCATGTTTTTTTTAATTATTTATTTGTAATTTAGGTGCTCCAAAAAGTCCTAACGGTCTTATTACAGAGCACAGCGGAAAAGCATATAACCAGGAAGTTCACGCCTCCTTCCTTACCATGACACAAAATACGTCCAAAGCTTGTTTCGAACCTGGATCTCCTGCTTATAAAGCAAGCGGTCTAACCACTGTGCCACGACCGCACTGTTTAAAAGCGGAAAAAGTCAGTGATGAACACAATGTATATTTATTGTAAACAATTATTGTCATGAAGCTCTTTTTAAAATCCTTCGACATAAAAATATATATGAATTTATCTTTTTGCCAAAATATTACAATATTTTCATACCTTTTTGTGTAATTCTTTGCTAGGATAGAATTCAGAAAACGAATTTATTTTGTCTTTTTTAAGAAAATAATTAATTTGCTGATCCTCAGGCTTAGATAGGTGAAGCACTGACTTTTATTCGTAAAAATAGAAAAAAAATAAATAAATAAAATGTGCCTAATTTGAGCATTACAACTTTATTAATAAGCACTTCATGTAACGAATTTAAAAATTATTATAAAAGATTTGAATCCATTTCTATCATAAATGAAAAAAAAAAATTTTTTTTACAAAAATAAAATGTTTAAAAGATTTAAAAAAATTATAAGTTTGATTATAAAAATTAATCATTTGAACATTACAAAATGTTTCAAAACTTTTCCATTAACTTTCCATTACAACAAAATACATGCTTTTATAAGTAAATAAAGTTGTTTTATATTCTTGTATAATTCACATAAAATGTGTAAAAGCTAGAAGTCACAAAAGGTTTTGAACTTACTCATAAATTAAAGTAACTTAAAAAAAAACTCTTTCAAAAAATAATAGTTTAAAAGATTTTTGAGAAGAATAAAAAAATAGTTTCAAACGTTTAAATTTGTCATAAAAAATACATGCATAAAAAAATTTATAACATCTTTTAAAAATTTACACATGTGTTTATGAAAACAACCATTATCATAATTTTATGGTTTTATTTAAAGCCTTTTCTTAAAATAAAAACATTAAAAAAGATCAATGAATAAAAGTTATTTGTAACGTTGCACTTTTTCTATTGCATTTAAACTGTTAAAACATCAAAATAGCTGGTCAAGTTATAAAGAAAACAAAAAAAAAATAGGGTGGTCAGTTACAGAGTGCAATCACACACCATTCTTGTCCAAGCCTGCAATAATATACACATAACAAGCATCATTTATTGGATTGTGAAAAAATTCTTTAGACACTAAATTTTTTTTTTTGCAAAAACCGTACCTGTTTATTATCCGATGAATTAAATTTCTTTGACTTCATATTTTTCAATTAAATTACAATGATAATTATACTTTTAAAATAAATTTTTTTTTGCAAGAGATGTAAATTGCTCCTGTAAACCGTTTTAGGGGAGTCTGGCCTGTATATACATACATACATACATATATATATATATATCAGGGTTGGCAAAAAAACCCAACCCAAAAAAACCCAAAAAAACCCACCTTAAAAAAACCCAATAAAACCCAAAAAAACCCAAAATATATTTAGGTTTTTTTAAAAATGACCTATTTTACAACTGATAACTCTGATTTTAACACTTATAAATGCTTTATTATCACCAAGTGCAACCTTTATACTGTAATTACTCTTGTAAACACTGTATTTATATACATAATGGTCTTTAGGATATACCCAAAATCGATCAATCTGTTTTTGTAGCAAGTTGGTTATTTATTATTTTTTTAAAACATTTAGCAAGTTATTATAAATGTTATTGAAATATGTATTAAAACATTAAATTAGTTAAATACTTATAAAGGAAATAAAAATCATTCTATTAACTAAATTTCAAGACATTACTAGTTATTTAGTATCTTTATTCTCCTCTCGAATGTCTGTATTCTTTTATATTGGTATTTTATTTTTTATTTTTTAAAGCTTATGTTGTTAACTGCAAAAAAAAAAAAAAAAATACAAAGCCACAAGCAAAATACTATATATAAAAATTAAACTTTATTTACAGTTTAGAAATGGAAAGTTGTCAGGCAAAAAAAATGCTACAGTTTACTAGATTTGTCCTTCAGTGCATACAACTTTAAAACTTAAAAAAAATTAAGTTATGTGTAAGCAAGCTTGCAACATGTTTGCTCATTCAATGAGAGAACATGTTGAAAACTTGTATGCATTTCACAAAGACAAGATTTGTTGGTAAAAATGACACTCGTGCTCATCTGTCTTTTGAATATTTAACAGGTTTTGAACATTTTGCATCAGCTACAAGTTTACAACATGTACCACCAACAGGGGTGACTATGAACAGCGGGTTGAAAATTAACATCAGTATCAAGTTGCTAAAAGGTGAAGAAACACACACAATAGAGCTATATAATGTGTTACTTTGATTCAGTTTGCAATTTGCATTGCAAAACTGAGCCGGTAAAACATCTTCAAGGAAAAAAAAAAAACTTGGTGGCGAAGACACTGTAATGGTTCTTTACAAATTTACTTTATATATATTTAGAAACAAAGTTTAGGCAAAAATCCATTTTTTGCCAGTCCAGTTGATCAGGCCGATAACTTTTCCAAGAAGCTAGACAGTATAATGTTCTGATAAAAAAAAATGTAGTGATTAGGCTAGCAGTTTTCTTCTATGATACAAAAATGTTTAAAAAGTGTTCATAGTCATCCTGATTGATAATAACTTATAAGGTTGCAACATCGTGTTGCAAACTTGTTGATTACATGTTGTAAACTTGTGCAAAGTAGTTTTTGAACATGTTAGTAAAAAAAACTAGTTTGCAACATTTATATTGTCTTACCAACTTTGAATAACTCAATTGTCATAATTTTTACGCAGATTTTTTTTTTGTCAAAGATGTTCTGAACGTGTTTTTAATTTAGAGCAATTAATTAACATCATTTATAGTTGATGGAGTCCCTTTTTGCACTATAGGTAAAATGTGCTAGTAGACTAGTAGTAAAACATTTGGCTCGCAACCAGAAGGTTGGGGTTCAAATTACTTCTGCTGAAATTACTGTCTCAATCTATTTCTCCACACAGCGCCTTTGTTTAAAAATTTTAGTTGTTAATGTTGTTTGTTAGTAAAAATGGTAATGTTAAGGATTGAGACAAAATATTTTTAAAAAATGAGTTGCTCCCTTGACTGAAATGGTCATTGGAGCAATAGGGAGGTGAATTTATGAAATTAAAAAAAAAAATTATTGTACTCATACAATTATAAAAATTTGGTATTTTGATCGATTTTTAAAAAAACCCAAAAAACCCATAAAACCCAAAAAAACCCAAAAAAAACCATTTGGGTTGGGTTTTTTTTAAAAAACCCTGGGTTTTTACCAACCCTGATATATATACATACATACATACATACATACATATACATATATATATATACATATATATATATATATATATATATATATATATATATATATATATATATATATATATATATATATATATATATATTTTATTTTTTATTTTTTTTTATTTTACTTCACCTCCTCAAGGCCGAGAAGGCCACTACAAACGAGGAGGCTACTTATTTTGTGGCTATAACCCTCTCTCAACTCTATAACTCCGAAACACGAACCTTGACGAACAAGGCCACTGCGCGGAGAAACAAGTTGAGCGCGGTACTACCAGGGACGTGGTGGGGATCGAACTCGGAACCACTCGTTTATGAAGCGAGCGCTCTACCACTACACCACTACCGCATAAAAAATATATATATATATATATGTATGTATGTATATATATATATATATACATACATACATGCATATATATATATATATATATATATATATATATATATATATATATATATATATATATATATATATATATATATATATAATGCTGTCACAAAAACTAGAGTCTATCAATCTTACGATTACCTCATGATTGCAACTTCCATAAAACTTATAGTTGTTTAAAAGAAAAGAAAAAAAGAAGTTTTTTTTTGTGAAATATTATGCTCAGATTACGCAATAGTATGTTTTAAATACAGACAATTAAAGTCAAGAAAATTACAACACATTACAAATAAGAAAAGCATATTTAAAATTGTTATACATAATGATACAATGCTTTCTAAATCATCTTGGAAATAAATTTTTTTTAATACTGAATAGCGTACCTATTGGTGGAGATAATGTGTGTCCTACTAATTGAGACCAACCAACAGGATGAATGTCACTAGATAAAAAATGAGCCCATGAATCACTAGGAAACTCATCATCCAAACCATCATAGCGCAACCGCAGTCTATCTCCAACTATATCAATAATTGTTGCAACGCACATTGATAGCAAGTTCCGTTTATCACACACCTCAACTTTACTCCCAATCTCAAATTTATTATAATGTCCTTTCTGTACTTGTTCCATAAATTCTGCAGATAAAGTACGACAACCTGAAAGCTCTTGAAATATATATTTTTGCCAATCTGATATTATGTTTCGTATCTCTAAAAGTAAGAAGAAAAAAAAATTAAAAATTTTTTTTTAATTTGATTGCCCTGATATTATAAGTGAAGTTTCAAGATCGAACCATGTAAATGAAAAACATTTATGAAACATATTTATTTGTTTTATATATTATAGATTTTTAAAGAACATTGTTTTTAATATTTAATAGTAATTGATATAATAAAGAGTACAGACCTGCAGGGGGTACAAGACGATATCGAGCTCTATAACACCAACCAACTGGGTGCAAATGCTTTGAACGTACATCGAACCAAAAATCTGAAGTATCATCAGGACAACCACAATATCTTAACAACATCATGTTGCAATCTGTATTGATGACAGTGGCAACCCAAAAGCACACATCTGAGTCATTGTTTTGTTCAGAATGATCATTTATTACTTCAACTTTCAAACCATGATGAACTTCTGATAGCCTTGGAGCTTTTACCACCTAAAAAATTTTTTTCATCATATTTCAATCATAATTTATTACTTAATAATAGAAAATTTCAAACTTATCAAAAAGTACAAAAAAACTTTAAAAGTAAATAAAGCAAAGTTTAAATTAAAGCAGTAAATATTGTTACTGTTGCCTATGAAAATAGATACTATTAGTAAATAATTTTTTTTAGCTGTAGAAAACTGTATGATATGCAATAGTTCTATATACAGACTTTATTTTCCAATTTTCAACAAGTGCTATATAGACATCTATTTAGACAGAAGTAACACAACTACTAATCTTAACTGACATTTATGGTAATATATGACATTATGTAAGCTTAAAACCATATGTATATATGACATTATCTTAACCGGAAACAAAAAACGTAAAAATAAAATAAAAAAAACTGAAATGCTTAGAATTAGTATTGATGCTTTTTTTTTTAAGTTATTAAGGTGTTCTAATATGACCTAATGGTCTTATCACTGAGCACCATGAAGAATCATTTAACCAGGAAGTTCTTCTATAATGTTGCTTATCGGTCTAAAGCTGGTATCAAATCCTAAACCTTTTACTTCTGAGCCAGAACTCTAACCACCTGCTCCACCCCTGCTTTAATTATAAATCTCTTATACATCTCTGCATGAAATTCCATTAAGGTTGCTTTTTTTGTCTTAATTTTTCTCTTTTTTCTTAAAGACAAGATCTAATAACACTTTGTAAGTGTAGTTAGACTTGTTCTAGCTGCTTTAATGCTTTGTCAGAAGATTGCATCTCTTTCAAATTTTTTAAGCATTCAGATAACAGGATTGATATTCTTTATATTTTCTTCTTCTTTCTTCTTCTTTATATTTTCTTCTTCTTTCTTCTTCTTTATATTTTCTTCTTCTTTCTTCTTCTTTATATTTTCTTCTTAATGTAAATAATATCACCTGCAACTGTTATTAGAAGTAAACATTGAAAGCAAATTTGTTGAATAAAAAAAAAAGAAAAAAAATTAAATTTCCCTACATGTTTAAAAAGCCGTTCTGAAGCAGGTTTGTCACCAGTCTGCTCCAAATAATCTTTCCAATTAAACTCCTGATCAATCCAATTTCCACCATCTTCATTATTTTCTTCGTTTCTAGTAGAAAAATCTACAAAAAAAACAAACAAACAAACAAAACATCTTATAATGAAAAAGTTTAATCCTTTTTTTAAAAAAAATTCAAATTCACTTATAACACAGGCATCCACTCCAATAAAATGAACTTATAATACCTGGAAGCCATTATATAGCTAGTTTTTTTATGTAGCTTAGCTAAATGTAGCAACATTAACTTTACTACTGTTGAGCTTAATAGAATCTTTAGTTTAAAGAAATTATGCATGATCTTTTTTAACTATGTTGATGTAATAATCTTTTGATTATGATGTAATGGAAAAGGAAAATTTGAAACTTTACAAAGCTATACATTTAAACTTACAGAACTTTACAGAATACAAATATTTTGTTAATAATTATATAGGTAAAATTTTGGACTTTCTACAGGATGTACAAAAATATCAAAATGAACTTAACAGACCACTTTATTAAAACTGATTCATAAGATCTTCACAACTGATTCAATAAATCACATCAAAAATAATCTAAACTAAACCCTTAACATTTAAAAACATTCTCAACGTTTCAAATCACAAATATCTAATATTTAGTGAATACACCCTGGTTGTACATTTTACAAAAATCAAATTTATAAAAACATAAATATAACAAACATCAAAATTCTGTTTATTATTACATTTATTTTATAAATGAAGCCATCTATTTAAACTTCCAAAATACATGTACAAGCCTTGACAAAAATACTTAAGCTATCGGTTCAAGAGGCGACCTAAGTGTTTACAATGGCAAATTGTGATGGGCCAAAGCCACTTAGCGATATTAAAAGTATATTATTTAAAGCCATATCAATCACTTATTCTTATATTTCTGGGTATAAATTTTGATGAAGAAAGATTTCATTGTGTTTTAAAATGATGTCTATACAAAATAACCTGGCCAGATCAAAACAACTTTTGATTATTTGGCCATTTAATAGGGGGAAAGCTAATTTTAAAATTAACCTGTGTACTTTTCGGACCACGAGTATCACTAATAAATGCTTGTCTTTTTAAAAACTTTTGGTATATAACAATAAGTTTTATTCTGTATTTGTAATTTCTGGATTTGCATCTGTTTATAAAAATAGTACAAAACATAGTGAAAAACATATTTATACAAATAATATTCAAAACAAGCTTGTAGAGCCAGAGCCATGTTGAACCTGTTGTTTTTTTGGTGAAGCTGGAGCAGCAAAAACCAAGCAGCTTTTATGTTTGTTTTTTCAAGTTGTTGTTTTTTTTTGCTTATGAAAAAGTATTCCTTTATTAACCAATTTTGTTTATTATGTCATGGTTCATATTGTTGTGTTTGATTAGTCATCAATAATAAAGTCAATGATTGGTTAACAGAAATTTATTTTATTTATATATCAAATCACATGATGTGTTTTAATGTTTTTAATCAGCTAAAACATTTCAAAAATCTGTGTACCTCTTAATAAATTGATTTATTCCACAAGCCTAATTCAAAACATAATAACTTTGAGAGTTCTTAATAAATTGATTTTTTCCACAAGTCTAATTCAAAACATAATAACTTTGAGAGTTCTATAAAAAAACTTTGCTATTTTTGTTGCAGTAACTTTGTAGTTTTTTGAGTTAATTCACCCATCTGATTCAAATCAGTTATATTTTTATATTGCTAATGACATTTAATGTAATGTGAAATTTATTCACAAAACACAATGAACTTGTTTAAAAATTACATAATAAATATTACATAATAAATTTTACATAATACATAATAATAATATTACATAATAAAAATTACATAAAACTCATAAAAAATTTATTTAATGATAAAATTTTATAGAATTTTATATAAAATATAGAAAAAAAAAATTATATATGTTTATACCAATCTCAAAACTTTTTAAAAAAATTTCAAGATTGGTATAAACATATATAAAATAATAAAAATACTAGGTTATATTTTTATTGCGAACAAAAAAAATTTATTCAGAAATGATTTCCCCAATTATGATATCAAACTCATTCAATTAAAGTTTAATTACATACAAACAATTTTTCTTTCTCTCATCATCTACCTTATTTATAAAAAGAAGTGATGCAATAAAAATTCAAACATCTTTTAAATGCTATAACGCAAAACCATTGTGGAAAAAAAAAAATGAAATTATTAGGACTCACTAGCTTGAGATTTGAACTCATTAATCGTTACTTGTTCCAAACTTGACTCTAATGTTGACAACATACCTGGGTCACTTGCTTGTTCTAGTTTAATCTGCATTTAAAAATAAAAAAATGTGATATCTTAAACCATGGTTATTAGAAAATAAAAAATACAAACAAAAAATTAACCTTTTTTAATTTAGACTGAGGTCTTTCTTTTTTTCCTCTTTTTTGTGGCAGATTCAGTTGCCTAGTACCAGGTCCTTTTTTTTGGAATAGTGCTGAGTACTTTTTTGAGCATTCCATTTTGCAGAAACGTTTGCTTTTTGAGTAAAATGAATCCTGAACTCCAACAACCCCACAGTATTCACATGTTGCTGAAAAAACAAGCATAACATTTTATAACATTGCTCAAGTCAAGTGGTCAAAAGCACAAAACATTTGCTGTATTTTGCATAATTTATGATATGTGGTATATCACAACATATCATATTTATGAAAGAAAAATGTATTTTTATAGTTTCCTTGGTTTTTTGAAAATTAAAAAAAAAAAAAGTTCCTAAAGTTTCATGCCATTTGATTAATAATAATAATAAGGAATAATTTTACATTAATGGTGTTATTATAATGTGTATTATACATTGCGTTACCATGATCAGTTTAAAATTTAATGTCATCTTAAAATTTAATTTATCATAAAATAAAAATGTTGACACCCAAAGAAAAAAGATCATTCTGACTAGTTAAACCAATTGTTAGCTTTTATTATTTTTCAATTCATTATACGAACAAATAGTAAAGATTTAGATGACAATAAAAAGTTTGAAAAATGGCTGATGACAGTTAAATTTAGCAAAGTTGTAAATCAACATCAAAACAATTTTTTGATTAAAGTCTTATGATAAATTATGATACAAACAAAGTTTTATTATGCAAATAAAACATTGGTGAACAAAGTAATTTCTCCTAAACATCATTTTTACAGAAAAAAACAAAACAAAAAACATTAAATAACTTGTTGTATCAAGAAAAATAATTCACAAATATAAGTAACAAGTTTTCTTTTAATTAAATTACTTTAATTTTATTTACTTATTTTCAAATAAAAGTAAATGGCAAGACCTCATAAAAAAATATTTCAAAAATTGCATGTTATATTCTGACATTGTTTACTTAAATACAAACACACGTATAAATATATAGAGGTTGAAATAGGTATTTTAGTATTAGTATATTAAGTTACACGAAGCAATACTTGAACTGCAAGCTCATTAACTAGCAAATTAAATTAACTAGCAAAGCAGAAGTAGTAAAGCAGCCACAAAAAATTATGTGCTGCAGTAACTATTTTAGATGGTAGTCTAAGTTTACTTTAAATTTAATGACTGAATAGGCATTTATGACATTGTCTGGCAAGGCATTCCATGTGTTAACCAGATGGTTAATGAAAAAGTTATATCCAACTCTATGCTACTGGATGCCATATCCCTAGCTGTGAGAAAATTTAATTGAAATAATAATTATATAACAGTTACTAAAATTACTTATCATCTAAATTAAAATATAATTTGTCATGTATCTTTTGTCACAGGTTTTAACTAATTTTAATAGTGCCTATTAAAATAACCTGCAATGATTATTTTGGTGGACACTGTTTTATTCTGTTCATAAAGAAAATTGTATAATGATATAAAATTTTCTATAGCAAAAGAGTTATTATTTCTATGCAAAACTTAATAACAGAAACAATTTTAAATCTTTTTTAATAACAGAAACCTTTTTAAACCTCTTTTAATAACAGAAACTTTTTTAAGCCTTTTTTAATAACAGAAACCTTTTTAAGCCTCTTTTAATAACAGAAACCTTTTTAAACCTCTTTTAATAACAGAAATCTTTTTAAACCCTATATTAATAATAAAAACCTCTTTTAACCTTATAATAATTAAAACCTTTTTTAACTTTGTAATTTACCTTTTAAACACTTATTAAATGATGCATATTTTTAAAAAGTCCTTTGAGTGAAGATTAGAAATTGTAAAAAGAAATGACATTTTTTTAAATTTAAATTTACAACTTTTTTACATTTAAATTTACAACTCAAAATTTAAAATCAATAATGGTGTTTACACAACACTGTTGTATAGTGTTATTAATGCAATAATAAAGTCAATCAATTCTTACCATTTCCATCAAAAGATTCAGGAGACAAATCATTATTCTCTTCAAAAATAAGTTCATCCTAAACAAGCAAACAAAAAAATTAAATAAATTTAAAGCTCTGTTTAAAAACCGCAGATCTATTGCATGCAAACTCCCATTTTTTATTTATTTAAAATAGAAAATATAAATTTTATTTATTATTTATTTTATTATTATTTTTTATTTATTTAAAATATAAATTTAAGGACAATTATTTTTATTCTAAAGCATTAATAAAAAAATAAAAAAAATTAATTCTTGTGTATGTAAAAACCAATGATTTGTTGTATGCAAACTGCCCTTTTGTTTTTAATTGAAAAAATATAATTTCTTGATTAAAGTATTAATTAAAATAAAAATAATTAATTCTTAAAAAATAAAAGCTTTAAATAAAATTAATTTTATCTAAAAATGTAATATTCGATTTATAACTCAAAAAATAAAAAATAAAAAATACCCTTTCAAATGCATGACTATTGTCTTCTGGCTCAAGACTAATGTCATTTGTTTCACTGATCATAGATAACTCACTTTCATTGGAAACCATTTCATTATGATGTGACATTATCTCACTGTGGTGCAGTGTATTGCTATCAATATTGTACAAACCAAGCACATCATTATCAATGTCAGAAAGTGGAGCATGAAACTATAAAAAAATCTTATAAAATTTAATAAACAGAATTTATTATTATTATGTTACCCGTCACAATTTAACCTATAAATGATTCAAATTGAATCAAAATTGCCAGTTTTGAAAAAAATATTCATTTTTGAAAACTTTTTTTTATTACTTAATTTTTATTGAATTATTTCACTGATATATCATAAGTAACACAATAGTTTGGAAAAATCTCAAAGTCCAACTAACCATGATATTTGTATCTCTAATGTCTTCATGATTGCTTGAACTTAATCGTGTATTTCTGAGGACATCATCTAAAGCAAATTTCTGTTAAAATTTATTAAATATTTCCAGTTAAATCAAGTTTTATAAAATAGCTTTATAAAAAGTGCAAAAATTTAATAAACAACATGTTATCGTATTTATTACTTTAATGAAACATGAAATTATTGCACTATTAAACTCCCCTCCCCTATTTTTAAGATTGGTTATAATAGAATACATTATACTGATTCAGAATCATATAAAAACATAGATCTGAAAACTTGAAGAAAATACTTTAATTTGATGTTAAAGTATAAAAATCCACATTAAAAATGCTAATATTCGCCATCGTTTTTATACCCAATTATAATTAATTTCCTTTTTAATAATAGAATAATTTTTAATGATTTTCTTTTTGTCAATAGAAACCAACTTTAAAAAAGCCTGGTTTCTATTGACACTTTAATGCAAAATGCATTTCTGATTGATCTCTGACCCTAACTCTAACCCTGACCAAAATGTATGTACATGTAAAATCGATGTATGTACATTTCCAGATGTGGAGCCTCAAAAAGGACTCTGGATTCGAATGTCATAAAAAGATTACTTCTTCCTAGTTTTTGGTATCCAGGAGCTTTAATAATATAAATAAAGCTTATGGACTACTATTAGTGAAAAAATTAAGACTTTTTGCTTAGAGGAACAATTACTTTTTGAAACCGGAGTCCTTATGTATAATGGCAGCAAGGACTCCGGGACTCCGGGCTTAAAAACAATATGTTTCAAGTCATTAAATTTCATGAGTTTTCTTTATATAATAGATCAAAAGTCAACCAACATGTTCAGAGCTTTTGAAAACCAGAAACCAGGAAAAAATAGAGATATAAAGCCAGAGTCCTTTTGGTACTCCACATTCCTGGTATTTATGCCAATCCCTATTTGTCAGTCAATTTATGTACATCTTAAAAAGTTTAAATATGTTAAATTTTGACAAGAATAAAAACTGGGTTGCATAATTAAAAAAATAATTTCTTAATTTTTAAAAACAGTGTTAAAATGTTTTTAAAAAAGATGGTAGAATATTAGCGCTTTTAGTATAATTTTTTATTCTTTAATATCACATTAGAGTACTTTCCTCAAGTTTTCAGACCTATGTTTATACATGATTCTGAATCAGTATAATGTATTCTATCATAATCAATCATAAAAACAGGGGTAGGGGAGAAAGTCAAATAGCGCTTGAAATTACTGCACTGATCAACATTATAAACAATTATAATTAAAGTTTGTTTTTTAATTAAAAAAAAATTGTATAAAAAGAGCATCCTATTGGGTTTTATTTTATAGCATAATAATTAGTTCATTATTATAAAGTTACAATCTTTTACAGTATTTAATTAACAAGCTACAAACTTTTACAGTATTTAATTAACAACTAATGGCAAGCCAGTAAAGATCATTTTGATTAAGAGGACAAGATTTTATGTTTAGCTAATCTTTAACTATCATTACACATTATAATAAATTTTTTTAAAATTACAAAAAAAGTACATATTTAAAAAAAATATATAAGCACTTACCTAAGTTTCCATTACCATTAGTTGATTGTGGGTCAAGCTAAAATAACATTAGGTTTATAAGTAATACAAAAAAAAAATCCACTGTAGAAGAAACAAAAATCTGATGAAAAAAATTATATATTCTTTACTATATAATATTGACATATTCTTTTCTATATAATATTGATATTGTTCTGTTCTGTAAAAATATTACATATGACAAACAAAAAAAAAAATATATATATATATATATATATATA
Organism: Hydra vulgaris; assembly: GCF_022113875.1. Taxonomy (NCBI): domain Eukaryota; kingdom Metazoa; phylum Cnidaria; class Hydrozoa; order Anthoathecata; family Hydridae; genus Hydra; species Hydra vulgaris. The sequence continues at coordinate 76,428,446 of NC_061157.1, forward strand.
TATATATATATATATACATATATATATATATATATATATATATATATATATATATATATATATATATATATATATATATACACTTACATGTATATAAATACATGCACACTACATACATAATTTGAGGAAAATAAATATCTTGTTGATATATATATATATATATATATATATATATATATATATATATATATATATATATATATATATATGTATATATATATATATATATATATATATATATATATACATAAATAATTTTAACTATAAGTATATATACTACAATATAAATTTCCTTAAGTATTATATTGATGATAATATAATTTAAAAATATAAGTTTTAAAATTATAGTTTCTTAAAATATAAGAAACTATCATTTTATAAATACTGTTATAAAATATAAAGAAAATAATGTTGTAAAATATAAAAATATTTATATAACTATGAAAAATATAAAAGACAAAATTAAAACATAGAATATAAACAAGTTATATAAAAAATATAAAATATATACTGTTGTAAAATATAAAAAATATAATACTGCTGTTGTAAAATATAAAATATAAAAATACTGTTGTAAAATATAAAATTGTAAAATACAAGAAACTATAATTTTTATTATTATTGTTGTTGTTTATTATTTTATAAAATTTTATACTAAAATATAAATAAATATTTCACTTATAAAATTATTGCTAACCACAAAATACTTTTTAAAACATCAAATAAATATATACTAAATTTTACTGCATTTATTTTAAATATTTTTATTTAATGCAGTATTTATGTTTGTATTTGATAGTTGGTACCATACCTGTGCATGATACTAAATATCAAATATATAAAAAAACACTAAAAAATTTTTATTTTCAAAACATTATAAAAATAGTCTATATATAACTTATAAGACTAACCATATCTTATATTATTTAGATTGTATCCCTTTACAATTAAGTAATAATAAATAAACATGAATGAAATTCCTAGCCGGTGTAAATACCTACTTATACAATCTGAAACTATACAATGGTCGTGCTATGGTCTTACCCCTAATGCATCAGAAGCTCCTAACGGATCCATATAAAAAAAAGGGAATTATGTTATTCACCATCGCTTAAAGGTTCATGAGCCGTAGCGAAGATTTCTCATCATCTCATGCAAGGTCGTTGTCTCAGTAGATTCCAAAACAGGTCAAAAGTTTTTAGCTGCCATGTTTATCCACAACACTAAAATTTTTAAATACCTACTAAGTAAAAGTTCGAAAAATTTGTTTCGCAGTAAATATTGGGATTGGAACATTTAACTTAACATTTATTTTGTAAAAGTATTTCCCATAAAACAAAAACATTTTTTATCGCCTGTGTTAATTTAATTTAAAAAAATTGAATTTTAAAATGAAATATTGTGTGAAAGACTACTATTTAGCGTAAAATCATAATCAGTAATCACGGCTTTCCTCAAAGGTTAAATAAAAATATGTTAGTTTTACGGATTTATTGTTGATTCATTTGCGTAAATACTTCTTGGAAAATGTCATAAAAAAAGTCAGCTGTAACAAAAGTGTATTTTGAAATATAGGGGATAGGATCTACTATGATTTTTTTGGGTTATTTTATTACATATTTATGTAATAATTACATCATTAATATGTTGTGTGAAACTGACTGTTCTTTTATCATCTTTGATGAAACGCGTATTCCATTTTTAAAATATATATATACATATATATATATATATATATATATATATATATATATATATATATATATATATATATATATATATATATATATATATATATATATATATATACATATATATATATATATATATATATATATATATATATATATATATATATATATATATATATATATATATATATATATATATATATATATATATATATATATATATATATATATATATATATATATATATATATATATATATATATATACATATATATATCTTCTGCGGCTGGAAGGTTAATCTTTACTAAATAATTATTATTGTTTTTATTTTTTTGTACTTTTGTCATTTTGTATTTTTGTACTTTTTAATTTTAGTCTTTTTTTCTCTGTTTTCTTTGTTCCTTATCGTACAAAATGACTCTAGAGACCCAAAATCTTTTTTTACCACATGTATTTTTCAATACTATTATCTTTAATTGACCATCATTGTTTACTTGGGTAAAGTCATTAAAGTAGATTGACATTTTCCTTCAACAATTGATTTAATTAATTTCAGATCTGTTCTTCTATTTGTTAGTGCTTTAAAATTAAGTTCCTCTATGAATGGTGCTGCATGAGAGTTTCTTGGTACATAGCAACTGATTCTTTTGGTTTGTTTTTTGTATGGTGTACTATTTTCTTTATGTAAGTGTTATGTAGTGAAATGTAAAGTGAACTAACAAGTTTAATATAACTGAGCACCATTCCATAAAAAGTTAATTTTAATAATTTTCTGAGTAGACTTGCTACTGCTCTTTCCCACATTTTCAAAGAGGCGTGGCATTTTCTTTCTACAGACTCAATTTGCTTGTTGAATGTTAGATGCTGGTCCAATTTTACCAGTAATAACTTCACAGGCTTTATTGTTAATTCGTCTAATAGAAGTTGATAATCTTCAGGCATTTGCTTACTAGGAGGTTTGAAAATAATTAATTGGGTCTTAAGTTAATAGTCAATTTTATTTTTTCACTGTATTTTTTGATATTCTGGAACAATTTTTTCAGTTTTTATGCAATTGCTTGAAGTAATTGATGGATGTGGTATATTGCTAAATGCTTTGGATAGGTCTATTAACAGAGTACCTATGCATTCACCATAATCAATTGCTTTATACCATGTTTGTTTGTAGTTTGTAGCAGTTAGTATAGCAGTTTCAACTCACAAGTATTTCCTGAAGCCAAGTTGTTGTTTAAGAATTAGTTGTTACCTATAACTGAAATTTTTGAGATTATTAATTTTTGAAAAATCTCTTTTCCATTTTTTAGTGACTTGGTGAAAATTAGAGTGAGATTATATGAAATCGATTTCAAAATTTTTTTGATCAATGCTTGAATGTCATCATATTGTCATCACATGATGCTGAATTTGTTTTTAATGCATTTAGCAATTTTTCTCTTTGATTTATTTTCATTGTCTTGTACTGAAACAAATTAGAAATATCACATGCAGTTGGCCATTCTATTTTTTTTTTCTCAGGTTCAGTTATCCACAAACTACTGAACATTAAATATTTATTAGTCATTAAGCTTAATTTTTATGGATTTGATGTACAAGTAATAGCTTAGATTTTATCAACAATTTATCAACAACATTAACTTAATTTATTTTAATTTTTAAGACAAAGAGTAGTGTAAGATAGTGTTTATTCTGACTAGGCACAAGTAACAAGTGAATCTTTATCACTATTAATTTTAATATATTAAGCATGTGCCATAGATATTCAAGAATTCTTGTAAGCTTTTTGCAGATAATACCCAGCACTTTGCTATGATTAAAAATGATCCAGATATTTTATCAGTTTGAAGTGATCTTGATGCCATTACAGATTAGTCCCAGTTATGAGAGCTGTCTTTCAATATTTTATAAATGAGAATTTATTGAATGAGTAACATGAGAATAAATTTTAGTAAATGGCACTAGAGACGCTAGCTCTTTAGAGCAGTGCCCATTATAGTATTATAGAAAAGAGAAAGAGAAGCAATATTAAGAAACTGTCAAGCACGTTAAAGAGATGTAACTTTAGCAGATGCTAATTTTGCAATGGGTTTGGTGTATGCTTTCCAAAATATATTAAAACTCCGAGTTGATCCTAGAAGACAAAAGGGTAAATGACTCTACAAACACATTACGGTTTATAAATATAGGAAGATCTAGATTGTGTGAGTAAGCTGAAAAAATTGAGTTTTATTTGAGTTAAAGTTTACCAGCCACTGAGAGCCCCATGCTATAGCAGAAATAAGATCTTTTTCAAGCTCAAATGCCCCCTCCAAGCAATCAAAGAGTGTTGGTTTCTTATCTGAAGAAAAGTCTAAGCAGGAAATCATTTTAGATACAAAAGCTAGAGTGATGTAAATGTCAAGCAATCGATCAATTAATTTGTCGGCTTCATCAGGTAAGATGTGATTAGTGGAATCACGAGATGAGATTGATGAAAAGTTAGAGAGAAAGTTAAAAGTTGACAGAAAACCTAAAATAAAATATTATTGTTGCTTCTCATTTGAACAGCAACCATGATAATATTTGTGTATATAGGATAGTGTCTCATGCTTGGCAGGAAGAGCAGATCCAACTATTTTTAAAATACATTTTTGGTATTTGTCAAGAAGATATCAAAGGGCATCAAGAGTGTTATATGCAGGGGTGAATAAAAGTTTTGTAGAGGTGGTGAATGATTATAGGAGTAAGAAAATGGCAAGCATAATAAAGAGAGGCAATCTCTCTTTACAGAAGACACTCATTAAGAGTGTTGTCATTCATCAATAGGAATATTGGCAGTATTCCAATAATTTGTTGTATTAAATAAATGAGTTTTTCTGGAGCTAAAATTCACAAGCTATTACAACCTCTGACTGTTTAAGAAGAGAGATTCAAAAGGCTGCCTGTTTTAAGTGATCAAATGACTTTTTGTCAAGATAAGAGTATAAAGAAACATCATCAGAAAATCAGAGGTAACCAAGGTAACCACTTTAGAGCTAAGATTATCTGCAAGATCATTAATGTAGATAAAAAATGATACAAGACCATGAATAAAACCTTGTAGTACCCTAGAGTTACAGGAATTGAGGAAGAGTGTTAGCCTCTGAGGATGTCTTTGATATTACAGTTTGAAAAAAATGATTTAGTAGTTTCAATAACTTTCCCAGATACCCCATATAAAGTAATCTTATGGAGAAGACCAATATGCTAGACCAGCATGCTAGACTTTATAAAAAGCTTTTGATATGTCAAGAGCCCAATAACTTATATAAATTCAAAAATTGATTTGATAAATTTATTGTTGTCAATAGGTATCTGCTAACGTGTGCTACACATACTTCATAAGATATATTATTTTCTGATTGCAGGTTATTGTATTATTATGTTAAGTAAAAATAAAGTTGTTATATATTTTACTGATATAGATATAGTTTTACTATCATATTTTAGGAAAATATTTAAATAAAAAATGTATGCACAGTTTCATTAATTTTTAAAAAGGACTGTTGCTAGTTTGTTTAAATTTCTTACTTATTCACTTATATATGTATTCTCAAGATATGAGCTAAAGATGTCGTATGAAAATGTTATTGAAGCTGGAATGTCAAACAATGATTCTGCTGATGAAGATGATAAAGATGTAATGTTTTATAAGTTGTATGTGAATAATTTTTTATATTCTACTCAATATTTTATTGTTGTTGTTATTATTATTATTATTATTACTATTATTGTTATTATAATTATTGTAATATTTGATTTCTGTTGTTTTGAAATTTTTATTATTTATGTTAATATATTCTTGATTATTATTATCATATTAAATTTTTTTCTGATCCCCTCGCCCTAGATATTGAAGTAAGGGCAAGACAAAAGTCTACTTTTATATTATATCATTATTATTTTTTTGTTTTTGTTAAGAATTTTGATGAAAAACCTGGAAGTGCAATAAATGGAGATTGCCCTTTATATAATGGTGAGAAGATTATATGCACAGGTAGTTATGGATTCTTATTTGTAAAATAAATGTTTGATTAATTAAAGTAAATCCTTTATGTAAAATATATATTTGCTCAATTATTAAATTAAAATTAAGCAATACCTTTTTACCTTTCATAACGTTTTAGTTGTAGTTTGACTGTTGAATGTCAAAAATTCGCAAAATCTTGAAAAAAATAGTTTTTGACTTTAACAAATAATCAAAATAGTTTAAAAGTATCTCAAGTAAACACCCTTTCTAAAAACCAACATTAAAAAAGCCTGCAATTTTTTAATAGATTAATCTAGTGTATTTTTTGGTTACTAATAATTACTATAATGCTAAAGTAGTTTAGTAAGTTAAAATTATTTAAAATTAACATTCATTTTTTATATACATTAAGTATAAACTTTTTAGTTGTATTTATAAAGAAGCACAAAAATAGTTTAATTGCAATAAAGAAATAAAATAAAGAAATACATTGGAATAAATAAAGAAATACATTGGAATAAATAAAGAAATACATTGCAATAAAGAAATACATTGGAATAAATAAAGAAATACATTGGAATAAATAAAGAAATACATTGCAATAAAGAAATACATTGGAATAAATAAAGAAATACATTGGAATAAATAAAGAAATACATTGGAATAAATAAAGAAATACATTGCAATAAATAAAGAAATACATTGCAATAAAGAAATACATTGGAATAAATTAAGAAATACATTGGAATAAATAAAGAAATACATTGCAATAAAGAAATACATTGGAATAAATAAAGAAATACATTGGAATAAATAAAGAAATACATTGGAATAAATAAAGAAATACATTGGAATAAATAAAGAAATACATTGCAATAAATAAAGAAATACATTGCAATAAAGAAATACATTGGAATAAATAAAGAAATACATTGCAATAAAGAAATACATTGGAATAAAGAAACATAAAAATAAGTCCATTGGAATAAATAATTTTTTCTACAGAAATGGTAATCTAACTGTTTAATATATGGTAGCAAACCATATATTAAACAGTTAGATTTAGTTTTTACTCATTGTTATTTGTTAGTCCATTAAATACAAATCATGCTGTAATGTAAATTATTTATGTAAAAAAAATAGCTACCTTCTCTCACTCATATTACTTGCTAAATATATCTGCATTTAGTATGTCAGATCTTTTGTTGGATCAAAACAAAATGATTTTTAAAATTGCAACATCAATTATTAAATTAAAATTTTTGTTTATTTTTCCTTGATTGTCTTTATCAGGAAAAAAAATTGTTTTTAATAAGACTTTGACATTTAATTTTACAACTTATTAAGAAGAAAGAATTTTTTTTCTAAGCCAGCTCACAAAAACCTTGTAAAAAGCTTATAAAACTACCTCAACAAACAAACAAAAATTGCTCTGCTCAACATTTTTTTTAATGAAGGACTCTTAATGAGTATCTAAAACATATACATGTAGTTTGTAATGTATGTGTATTTAAAGTATACATTTAAACATGTTTGGCAAGTGTGACAAGTAACATCTTGCATTTTATTTTATCAATGTGTTCAATGCACATCCCAATGTGCATTGAACGCATTGATAAAACTAAATTCGTTATCAGTTTAATTCCAGTTATTAGAGATAGCCATTGGAAACACTTTATAGCATTTTGTTTTAATAATGTGTTCAATTTATAACTAGTTCAGATAAAGATTTTCTGTTTTATAGATTGTTATACAAAATTATAAGACCAAAAATGTTTCAGTCTTATGATTTTAAATAAAATTATTTTACAGTCATTTATGATTTCATTATTATTTATAACACACAAACCCTTCTTTTGAACTTAAAGAAATTTTTTTTACATAAACAAAGTAGTAATGATATTTTACAGCATAAATTTTTTCAAATGCATTTTCACTAGTTTAAAAAAGGCTTTTAAAAGACCTTCAATTTAATAAATTAGCGCAAAAAAATAACATAATTTTTTACTTTTCATTTTGACAAAAAGTTGTTGTTGGTGAATAAAATAATTATGATTATTATTTAAAACTGATGCATCTAAAAGAGTTATTTCACAAATTTGTGTACCAATAAATCATTTCATAAACTATTTAATGTCATTTCATTTCATTGGGAACATTTAATGTTGTAAAAAAAATGATAATAGCATTACTATTATCATTTTTTTTACAGGATATTTTTTATATAATTTTTTCTATTTTTAGCTTCTGACATAACATATTTTTGTCCATATTCTGGGAGAATTAAAGGAATCCTTTACATAACTAATTACAAACTCTTTTTTCAAGGAAATGAGGTTTGATATTTTTACAAGTGTTTTTAATAATGAATGATAACTTGTAAATTACATTTAGTATTTTAATTTGATGCACTATTTTTTTTTCTTTTATGCAAGGATTATGTATTTTTAGGGACTTAGCATCCCTGGATGTGACCATATATATATATATATATATATATATATATATATATATATATATATATATATATATATATATATATATATATATATATATATATATATATATATATATATATATATATATATATATATATATATATATATATATATGTATATATATATATATAAAGATATATATATAAAGATATATATATAAAGATATATATATATATATATATATATATATATATATATATATATATATATATATATATATATATATATATATATATATATATATATATATATAAAGATATATATATATATATATATATATATATATATATATATATATATATATATATATATATATTGTTTTTGTAAACATAAAAAAGAGATTTTTTGCCTGATAGTTAATAGCTGATAGCTGACTTTTAATTTATTAAAAAGTATGGTAGTATTTAATAGAATAGATTGTTTGGAATTTTATTGTCATTGAAAATGAAAATGTGTTTTTAGGAGAATGGTATGTTTACTGTTTCATGTCCATTAGGAAATATTTCAAAACTAGAAAAAGTAGGCAGCTCAGCTAAGCAAAAAACAGAAAGTGTATATGGACTAGAAATGTATTGTAAAGTATGTTTTTTTGTTTAATATGTATTAAGATGCAAAAAGATAGATTATTATCTATCTATACTTATTGTTATCTAGACATATTTTAATTTTTAGGATATGAGAAACTTAAAATTTGCTCTCAAATATGAAAATACACCCAGAAGAAAATTGGTTGATGCTATACAGGTATTTTCAAGATCAAATATTTGAAAAAAAACTTTTTTAATTCAAGTATGATATAAACAGTAAATAAAAAAGTAGAAGTAGTTTTTAGAAATAAAAAAAAAATTAATATTTATTTAGAATAATGCTTTTCCAATATCAAATGGAAGGGTGAGTAGTTATGTTTTGAAAACATATTAAATATATTTATATAAATTTAAAGTTTAGAAAAACTAAATATTTTTATTTTATATTATACATTTGTTTATACATTTATCTTTTATTAATATGACATTTCATACAATACAGAGTTCAATGAATCGCTAACTTGAAAAAGAAGACATGTCCTGCAAAAATTCACATAACATGTCCCCTTTTTCAAGTTAGCGATTCATATATAGATTTACTTTTGCTTACTAGCTTGACTATCTTTTATTTTGAATAACAATAGTTTTATGTTCGATAAACAATTATGTCACCAAACAACTGGTACAGCCATGGGTACAGATTTCGCACTAGATTATGTTTGTCTCACTATCGGGTTTCTAGAAGAGACTAAGCTTTTTCCAATAATCTTACCTCAGTATTTTTCAAACCGTGAAGTAGATGTTATAAAGAAATTTTATTTTAGATATATTGATGATGGTTTTATAATCTGGCCAAAACACCTTGACATCATAAATTTTTAATTTTCTTTTACTGAATTAAACGAATCAATTAGTTTTACAACTGATTTTGGCAAAGAGTTTTCTAAAAATGATAACGCCTACAGTGTAAATAACTTTTTAGACATTGCAATTACTCTTGAAAACTACAAAAAAATTCAAACAGACATTTATTATAAAGATACACTCATGACTACTTAAACTATAACAGCCATTACACATCAAAAAGAATACTCCTTATAATTTAGCTAAAAGAATAATTGTTTTTACATCTAATTACGAAATTGAAAAACTTCGTCTAGCAGAACTAAAGTCATGGTCGAAAAATTGTGAATATCCTGATGTAATTATAGATAAAGCATTCCATAATGCAAAACTACAAAGACCAGCACCACAAAACCATTCTAAAGAAATATTTCCTTTAGTGACAACATTCTATAGTGATCTCAATTGTCAACCTTTAAATTTCAGAAGTTTAACTTTTGCTCAGAGTGTTTACCTTTTTATCTCTTAATGAAAGAGTCAAAAATGTTTTTTCTAATATTCATCCAGTATTAACTTTTAAACAATCTCCTAACTTACTAAGAAGACTTACTTCTTCAAAAATTGAAGCAAATAAGAAGAAGATTGGCATATTTAAATGCAAAGACATTCGGTGTAAAATATGCAAACTCTACCTTCAAGAAGAAGATGAGTTTGAAACTTCTAATGGCATTATCTGGAAAATAAAAAGTCACATCACATGCTACAGCCCAAAATGTAATTTATTACTTTAAATATTTGGCATGCAAAAAACAAGCCACATATATTGGCAAAACTGACAATTTAAGATTACAAACAAACGGACTTATTTCTAGTTGCAGAACTTGCCTATCAAATAATAGATTTGACAACCATGTTTATACTTGTCAATGTTCCCACCAAAATGTAATTGAACCTTTTTTTTAACTTTTTGTTTTCCTTGAGCTTAACAATGAAAGTTTTTTGTTATCATACAAAAAGCATCTGCACAAACATGATACTTTTAATTGATACTTCCTGTGTATTATTAGAATTTAATTCATCATAATAGTTACTCAGCAACAATATGCAATTAAAATTATTTTTATTTTGTATACAAAAATCTTGCTACAATACTAAAACAGCACTACTGATAATTTTTTGAAAGGCCTCTAGTGCTTAAAGTTTATTTAATTAATTATATAAAAATACTTTGTATTAATGTATTTTTTGGAAATTAAAAAAAATATTATTAATAATAAATATTTTGAGAAAAAAAGATTTACTTTTGTTTACTGTCTTGACTGTCTTTTGCTTTATATGTGTATATATATATATATATATATATATATATATATATATATATATATATATATATATATATATATATATATATATATGTATGTATGTATATATATATATATATATATATATATATATATATATATATATATATGTGTATATATATATATATATATATATATATATATATATATTATATATATATATATCAACCCTCGAAATTAGGAAAAATAAGGCAATAATTTGCCGAAAAATGAGGCAATAATTTGATCTCCAATTTGCTCTCATTTAATTCTAACCTATATAAATATTTTTTAAACAAAGAATGATATACATTAGTAATGTTATCAAGGAATAAATTAAGTTTAAAGTAGAATCATGCACAAAACAGAAAAACTCAAATTTTAGTTACTAAATAAATAAACTTTAGTTCCTTGGAAAATATAAGTTTCAGCGTTATATATATTTTTTTAAACAATGTTTTAAACATTAGTAAAGCTTTCCAGAAAGTTACAGTATTGCACTATGTATCATAGAGTCACACCAATCATTTAAATGCAGTTCATAAATGATCATGCACGGAATTCACGCACGGAAGTTGCATAATTGTTAATTTCATGTAGATATTTTTAAGAAAATAAATTGCTTGTGAGTATTTTAAGTGAAATATTATACTTCTACGACTCATATTTAATATATTTTCGATGAGAAATGGCAGTCATCAATTATTTTTCGCTAAGGTATAGCGTTTTGAGAATGGTTGTTTATTTTCAAACTGTAGCGATATTATGTAATAAAAATAAAATGATCAAAATATTTATATATTTAATTTATTCAGGTAGCCTGAATAAAATCACACACAGAAATGGAAATGCCCATATATATATATATATATATATATATATATATATATATAATATATATATATATATATATATATATATATATATATATATATATATATATTAGGGCTGTTCATGTGAACACAGGAAAAAAATTTTTCTCTCGGATTTGAATGCATAGTTGTTTATTTTGTGCCATTTGACATAGTAATTGACTGTGTAAAAAATCTTTCCAATCAGATAATGTTTAGGGGGTGCTCAATGACCATAAAGTTTTACGAAAAACGTCAAAAATGTGGAAAAAGTTCCAAAGTTCCAAAAATTTCTAGAACCTGGTTAGTTAGATTTTTTCCACTGAAATATTGTCTGATTGCGTGCTATATAGATTAATTAAAGTGCAGCAGATTATCTGTCATCAGGGCACCAGACTAAAAAATGTCTGCTAGTGTTTAAAACAACTGTGTTTATATCATTTTGTTAAAATTTGTATTCATAATTTTAATACTATTATTTAACTCAATTTAGAATTTGTTCAAACAGAATAAAAAGGTTTACAAGTATAAATATTATTTTTATTTGGAATTTCAGTTTGACAACAAATGTATTAATATTTTGATAGTACCTAACCTTAGTAAACTATTACAGAAAACTAGCATGGTAGTCTGGTAGTGTATTGTTTGTTATTAAGTGCAGATAATAATAATTTCTAATTTGAAAATATTTATTTAATTTCTTTAGTAATAATTATTATTATATATTGCTGCAGCTGCATAAACCAACAACTGAATGATAAGTTTGTATAATATGGTATTGAGTTTTGATTTTCTCATAATTTTTCAGTTATCATTGAAATGGCAGCATAATCTCGTGTTGCTATCTCTACACGACTTCAAACCGAAATCTTTTTAATTGGACAACTAGAGCCAAATCTTCCAGATAAAGTTCTTCCCTTAACATCTGATGTTTTAAAAACATTTTTTTATCATCTTAATTCAACCAAAAAGTCAGTGCCTGAAAGTCTTAAAACAACTGTTGATGAACTGATTATTATTTGGAATAAAGCCCGTATTCCGACAGCATTTCATCCGAATGTAGTCTTAAAGTTGAAAACTTTAGTCCAGGAATTTAAATTAATAAAAAAAAAAAAATCCAGATTGTCAGATTCTCAGAAATCAAGAGAGAAATCATTTACAGACACCATTGGCCTACTTTTTGACATTGCCCACAAGGATGCTGAAACCATGATCAGAATTGAAGAAGATAAAGAATTTTTATTGGATCAGAGATGTCAGAGAAAAATGGTGATGTTTGGAGAGGACAAAGAACTTTCAAAATTAGAAGCAAGAAATGAAGCAAGGAAACAAGCAGAGAGAGAACGAAAGCTAAAAGAAGAGCAAATCTGGTGCGAGTGCAATAGTTCCTGTTATTGAACCTTTACATGACGAAAGTTATAGTGATGACAATGATAACGATGCTGTTGATAATGACAAAATGGTTGATAGAGATTTTGAGATAGAAATCCCTGTTTATTACAGACAACAAGTCAGTAAAGCAAGTTCTTCAGGGTCAGCTGAATCAAGTTTAGCAAGTACTCCAAAACGGCAATGTATCTTAGATACAATTCTTGACTCGCCTGATGTTTCATCAACATTAGACAGAATTAATCTATCTGACACAAAATTTACTATACTAGCAGCAGCAATTGCAAGGGCTGGTGGACAGAACCTCGATGATGGATCATTGTCACATTCTACAGTCCGTAGAAAACGAACCTATCATCGATCAAACATTGAAGCCACTGTTTGAACTGAATTCTGCGATTTGGACAAACCACCATTAATCATCCACTGGGATGGCAAACTGATGATAGATAGTACAAATTCTGCAGACCCTAAAGCAAATGTTGACCGGCTATCTGTAGGTGTGACAGGTCACAATGTTGACAAAATACTGAAAGGTTGATCAAATTAAAGAACATTGAAAGTCTAGAGAAGAAATCTCTGAACATGCTGGTGACATCAGTTTCAGCAAGTGCGTTGCGGTCAATGAAGGTTGATATTGATTTTCTGTTCAACAACGATCCAGCTACCTGGAATGATTCCCCAGAATACCAAGAAGGAAAAAATTTAGAATATTCATTGAAAGTAGTAAATGATGCTGCCGAACGATCTGTGGCTTTAATGTCGATGTTTAATGAATCGATTACAAGGAATGAATCTGAAATGCAGAGGTTGATTCAGGTGGTTGAGGATCACAGAAAGCGAGTGCCAGATGCCAGAAAGTGTACTCTGAAGAGTTATAGTCCTCGCTAGCATTAACATTGCACGAACTATAACATTACGATAATTAAATGTTAATTGCTCATATGTTTTTGAGTTGACCTACTTAGTAGTTGATAACGGTTTGAGAAACTGTTACTCCTTTACAATAATTTTTTTTGTTTATAATTCGTATTTTAATCAATGACAAGGAGTCAAAAATCTTAGTGTTTTATTTTGGAAAAATTCTGATATAACAAAAACCGCAGAACTTTAGTCGTATTGCAGTATTTTATTTCATTAATTTCTCTGCTAATAAACCAGTATAAAGTGGATGTGGATTGTAATTTGTATTCAGAATTTAATATTTAGAGATAATTAAAACTGATCAAATCTGAAAAATCTAATTAACCGGGTTTTAGAAATTTGTGAAATTTTGTTACTTTTTCCATGTTTTTCACATTTTTCGTAAAACTTTATGGTCATTGAGCACCCCATAAACATTATCTGATCGGAAAGATTTTTTGCACAGTTAATTAATATGTCAAATGGCACAAAATAAACAACTATGCAATCAAATCTGAAAAAAAATTTTTTTTTGGACAGCCCTAATATATATATATATATATATATATATATATATATATATATATATATATATATATATATATATATATATATATATATATATATATATATATATATATATATATATATGTATATATATATATATATGTATATATATATACATATACATATACATATACATATATATATATATATATATATATATATATATATATATATATATATATATATATATATATATATATATATATATATATATATATATATATACTCAAGGAAATTTCCATAGTTCCCTTACAATTTGTACATATAAATAAATTCACCAAGTATATCCATTATTTTTTGTGTGTTTATTACAGGAATTATTAGGAATAAATAAATAAGCAAATAATATTTTAATAGGATATAATTATTAATTTATTTCGTAAAACTTAAAAGTTAAAAATATTTTGAAAAAACAGGCGAAATTTCTATAGTTCCATCAAAAGTAATCCATTATAATTTTAGTTCTATATAATAATTTTTTAATTAGTTTAGTTTTTAATGTGTGCTACCACCTTTTACACTAATTAATTTGAAGATTCTGTTTTTCATACTTTTTATAAGATTTTCCAAACAAACCTTTGAAATATCGTTCCATGCTTGTTGGATAGATGTTTTAAGTTCTTGTATTGTATTATACTGTCAAGAATTTCCATAAATAGTTCGCGCCAATATTCCCTATAAATTTTCAATAGGGTTCAAGTCAGGTGAACATGATGGCCAATCCAAAACATTTATTTTTTTGTCAATGGTGGTTTTGTGATCATTCTTTTCCATTGGAATCGTCCTAATTTTGACAAAATTTGTTAAACACCTCAAAATTTGTTAGTCACAGGTAATTCAAGTTCAGTCCTTATTTGTCTTGCTGTTCGTACTCCAGATAAGAATGTTGCCTTTTGGTTGTTTTTTTATTTCCACCATAAAAGTGATTTTTTTTGTAATTTTTATTCAAGTTTATAAAATTGTTCTCTGCATGATGAGACCTTTTGATTTTCTTTGCAGTTTGTCGGTTAGATAAATTCATATCTTTGTAAGCAACATTTTTTGCTTTTTCTTCCTCATTTAACACCTTTCCGCGCGGCATTGTAATAATTATATAACAAATCTTAATTAAAAATACAAAAAACTTTCATATAAAATAAAAAATATAAAACAAACAAATTAAAAAATCTTACTCAAACTTCAACTAACTTTTATTAAGTGTTCAAAACAAACGAATGGAACTATGGAAATTTCATCTGTATATATACAAATTTTTAAAACATTCTAGAAAATTTAATTTCAATTGTTTTAGAAACACATAAAATTGTCATAAACAATTATGTGAGATTATTAAATCATTTCTTTCTAACCGGTTTATTAAAGTCATCCTTGAAGGCCAACACTCTTCTTTATTTCCAGTAACTTCTGGGGTTTCCCAAGGTTCCATCCTGGGCCCTGTTTTGTTTCTTATCTACATAAACGATCTTCCTGACAACCTTTCATCTAAAGTAGCTCTTTTTGCTGATGACTCAACTTTATACTCCTGTCTTGACAAAAAGTCTTCTCTTTTCGATCGTCTAGAACAAGCAGCTGATCTTGAATCCGATCTCACTTCGTAAATAGTTGAAAATAAGGACTTCATTTTTCTAATAGTTGAAATCAGGACTTCATTTTTAGATATAAAACATTTGGATTCTGGAAAAACCCAAGGTATTGAAAAAAGTTTTAGAAGAATGCTTTCTAAATTTATTAATACCTATTAAATGTATTGGTTTTACTTCCGATGGCGCTGCACTAAATAGCGGGGATCAAAATAGTGTAAAAACCATACTTCATGAAAAAAGTCTGTGACTTGTGTTTATTTGGTATGTTGCACATTATTTAGAATTAGCCATTGTAGATGCTTTAAAAGATACAGAATTCGATTTTGTGGATGAAATTATATTGCAAAGTTATTGTTTGTACTAAAAAGCACCAAAAAAGCTCCAACAGCTTCGCGAGTTGTAGACAGGATGGATATGTATGATGAAAGTTGCAAGTCTAAAAAAGCGTCTGGAACAAGATGTATTTCATATATAAAGCAGGGGTTTGGAGTCGTAAAAAAAAAGTAACGACTTCGACTCCAGTTGTTAAAATTTTTTGAGTACAATTCCGACTCTGACTCCAGTTGTTAAAATTTTTTGAGTACAACTCCGACTCCGACTACAACTCCAAAGCAAAATTTTTGAAAAATTCTTTAAATTCTTTAAAAAATATTACACAATAAGATAAAAAAATTTTGTTGACAAATTTACGAAACTTTCTTTGAGGTTTAGTATGAATGTAAGGTTAATTGCATGTTTTGTACATGCACGTACAATACCGAGAAGTTTTACTAATAGAGTCAAAGTCGTGATTTTATTTAGCGACTCCGACTTCGCTAAAAATGTTGCAACTTCGACTCCACAGCCCTGGTATAAAGTTAACGCCATGAAGTCTTTCCTTGATAAATGGAGTTTGTACATTACATATCTTGAACATTTAGCTGAAGATCCGTCAGTTTTAGCTCCTGAAGAAGCTAAAATGAAAATCAAATTCTACAAAAGCAAAGAAAAGATGGGAATTATTTGAGAAAAAAAGTTTAGAAAATTTGCCTAGAGTTAAAGATTTTCTTTCAGAAATAAAAAAAACAACGGCAAACATTATTATCATGGCATTGAACTTAGAGACTTTGAGCATGAGTTTAAAGTTTTTAAAATAAAAACTGTTGAGTATGTTACTGTAGTCAGGGGCTGCATTATACAACGTATTGAGAACAAAAAAGAAAGTACTCTCATTTTAAAGTATGGTTCCCAAGTATTGAATTGCAACAGTAGGCTTCGGGAGGTTATTGGTGAAAGTGGAACCATAACGCGAACTTTAGATTTTGCAGATGAAGCTTTAAATTATATATGCAAACACTTTGAAGAGCTGTTACACTTTGCTGCTGTTGTTTTTCCAGACATCTTTCAAGTTATCAATCAAGTTATGCTCAAGAGTTTTTATCCCAGGTTGAAACGCAATACCCCATTACCTGGCGACGCATATTTGTATCACCTAGAAGTAAATCAAGGACCTCTATTTTAACAATTGTTGAGCTATTGTTTACTTTGCCGATTTCTAACGCTAAACTAGAAAGAATGTTTTCTAAGATAAAAAGTGTAAAAACAAATTATCGCACCTTATTGACAGTCTTGTGTTTCGAACATTTTTCTCATTTTGGAAGATGGTCCATTGCTGAAAGAATTCAATTTTCTTCCTACTATTGAATTGTGGTGGAGTAATAAGAAAAAGCGCCTAAACCAAAAACCAATAGGAATTTACAAAGATCGGGTTAACAAAAAAAGAACAATTACTTCCTTTAGCGACAGTGAAAACGATAGTGGAGAGGATCATCTTTTTGATGATAATTAAAAGAAAAAGTTTTTTTGTGTAAAAATCTTTAAATTTTAAAATAAGTACAAAATATATGGTCTTGCTTTTATAACATATTTCTTGTCTTGAAAAGTTGCGTTAATGTAGACATCTGTATGCACAATAAATAACGTTAAATAGAAATAGTTGATACCAATATTATAAAATAAAATTTAGATGATAGCAAACAAGACATATTAATTATTTTTATTTTAATAAAAACTGTTCAAGATTCTTTTAGAAATACTGTTTTTTTTTTCCTAAAAGTCACATGTTTTTAACTTGTAAATCTAACCATGAAAGTATTATAAGTATACTTTTTATTTACATACTTTTATACTTCCATGTTCTAATTAACACCTGTGGCACATATCAGTTGTAAATATTAATTCATATATATGTTGTGTATTAAAAATAGTTTTTCTTATAATTTATCAGTCGTGTTCGACAAACCAAATTATTTATCAGACAAACTGTCCAGAATATATATATATATATATATATATATATATATATATATATATATATATATATATATATATATATATATATATATATATATATATATATATATATATATATATATATATATATATATATATATATATGGTTGTGTTTATATTCATATATGTATGGCTTCACTTTACTTCTCAAAATAAATATCATTTACAAGTGTAAAAGGTTGCTAAAAACCATGAATTTTCTAGTGTGTGTATATATATATATATATATATATATATATATATATATATATATATATATATATATATATATTTATATATATATGTCAGTCTTCTCCATTTACCCAGCGCTTTCGTGCTCAAGCCTTTTTGCGCTATCCCACACACCTGCAAAAAAAGCGCTTGCCAAATTTTGTTTTTAATTACAAACAACTTTTTGTTCATTTTTTTTCAACTTTTATGAAAAATGGCTTTTTACCAGTGTTGTTTTAAATTGTTTTATCTAGTATTTATTCAAAGCATTCTTTTTGCTGATTTTATTTCAATTTAAATAGCAGAAAAAATGTGTTTTTTAAATCGCGCTGGATAACTTAAAAATTACCATCCTGTCAGCATTTTTTTGTACACTGGCATAAAATTTTAAATATAGAGAAGACTGATATATATATATATATATATATATATATATATATATATACACTACCGACAAAAAGTTTGAGGCAGGTACTAAATTTTTTAAAATTGCTAAATAAATAAACTTTTTCTAATATGATTTGTACTTTAATGATAATGAATACAAAAACTAATAAACATTAAACATTTTTTTATTATAAATTCTTAATTATAATTGTTATTTTAATTAAATTTTTGATTCGTCAAAATATCCTCCTTTATTCTTTATTACAGCGGCACAAATCTTTGGCATTCTATTGATCAATTTACGTAGTATTTCGGGTTGTATTGCATTCCATTGTTCTTCCAACATGTTCCAAAGGCTTTCTCGAGAAGATGGTTGCGTTTCTCGCACTTTTCTGTCAAGTTCTTCCCATATAATTTTTACCCTGCCTCAAACTTTTTGTCGGTAGTGTATATATATATATATATATATATATATATATATATATATATATATATATATATATATATATATATATATATATATATATATATATATATATATATATATATATATATATATATATATATATATAAAATATATATATATATGATATATATATATATATAATATATATATATATATATATATAATATATATATATATATATATATATATATATATATATATATATAATATATATATATATATATATATATATATATATATATATATATATATATATATATATATATATATATATTCAAAATGTTTCTTAATCCTAAATCATATATTTTTAAATTAAATCATATATTCTTTTACATTCAATTTAATAAAATTCAATAGTTTAATAAGGCAATAAGGTTAACAATTAGAAAATATCAACTTATTTTAGAGTTTTTTTGCATTTGAATATCAAGATGAGTTTCGATTAAATGGTTGGGAAGTTTATGATGCTAATCGGGAGATGACACGATTGGTTAGTACTTAACATCATGTGTTTTGCTCTATATTTTGATCTCAGTATTAACTTATTTGTATATGATATTAAATGGATAAGTATTTTTATATCAAAGTATTTTTAAAATGTTTTTCTTATATTAGCATAAAAATTTATAACATTTTTTTATTGAAATGATATTTTTTTATCAGAAAGTTACAGGATACAATTATAAGTTTAATTTTTTATAGTTAAAATAATTAGCGTATAACAAAAAAGTTTTTTTTAATTTTTGCGAGTTGTTTATTAAAAAAGAATATAAAAAAAGGTTTTTGAAACATTTATGGGACATTTTTGAGGCTAATCAATCACAATCCATGATTTTTTTTGACCGGTCTTTATATTCAACCCTTGGAATTAGGATCGGCATTCACCGATGCTGACCTAACTGCTGACCTGAAAGTGAAAAAATCGCCAACCTTGTTTCTATGTTTTATGGTAACTTGTTTCTATGTTTTATGGTAACCCCTTTGTTTCAATTTTGTTTTGCTGACCTCTAACAGTTTGAGGTCAGCAATTTATTGTCAACCTCCTTTTTCCTAATTCTGAAGGTTGTATATTATTGATATTTTCTTACATTTGATTAATCCTATTTTTTAACCCAACTTAAGTCCCTAGAATAGGGACTTAAGTTGGGTTTTAACAATAAGGAATTGGGAGTTGAATTGGGAGTAGAAAAAATTAAAGAGCAAGAAAAAATGAAGAAGACTTGAAAAACTGTAAATTGTAATTCTTTTTTTGTAAGTCTTTGATTTTTTTTAAATTTATTTTCACTAGTTGTTAAAGTTAAGAATAAACTACAATTCAGTTGAAAAAAACTTTTAAGGTTTGTTAAAGGGTTTTATTTATTGCAACAATATTTTTTTGATCTGATTTTTTAAGACAATTTTTTATGGAAGTTTAATGACTATGAAAAAGTAATGAAAAATGTTATTGTAGAAAAAAAATGTTGCTTTAATTTACAATTTTTTTTTTTAATTAAATATTAACAAATAAAAACTCTTAGTAATAATTTAAATATGTTTTCTAAGAAAAGTTTAAAAAACAACTGTTATTTATAAGTTATTCTTTTGTCTTTAAAAGTAGAAAGAAAAAAAAACATATATACATACATACATACATACATACATAAAAGTGTAACAAAGTAATTAATTAAATTATATTTTCCAAAAAATATAACTCAAAATGTACTACATAAAAAAAAATTTAATGTTTAACCAAAAGTTTAATGCATCAAAAGCACTTTTTCAAAGAGCAACAGAGCAACAAATGTTTGGTTTGTAATATCTCTTGTTAATTAAATTTTCCGATAAAAAAAAAGCCTAGTTATAATCTTTTATTTTTTATAATTTCCTATTTGTTAAATAAAGCAATTATTTTAAATAATAAGTTATATTTAATAATATCATGTTTATAATTTTATAATAATAAATTAGTAATAATATTTTGTTCTTTAATACTAGTACAAAAAAACAATGATAATAAATTATGCAAAGTTATAAAATCTATTTTGAATACAAAGTGTTTTTAAATTTACTTGCACTACACTAAAAAATAACTTAACAAAAAAGTCTGAATTATAATTTTTAAAAGTGAATTTTTTAAATATATTTGCCTGAATAATCAGAGCTGGGTACCTGACTCATATATTCGCAATACCCAGGGAAACTGCCAGAATAGAAAGATAATAAGTACCGGGCTCTGCCTGGGTACCCGGAATACAAAAGTGCCAGATATCTGGCTCAGTTGATTCCACCATTTTTTCAGGTATTCAGAATATATAGATGTGCAGGGTGCCTAGAAAAACGAGACTGAGGGAGGTATCTATTTTTATCTCTTATTTATTTATGTTTATTTATCTCCCTGAGGTTAAGGTGACTATTAAAATTAATTGAATTTAGTACTTCTTACTTCAAGTTGCAAAATTTGTGGATATAAAAACATTGAGATTAAATTTTGTTGAAATAAAAATTAAATATGTTCTGTTTTGTTTATAAAAAAGAAAATATAAATAAAATTATAAAATAAATGTTGTATTTCATTATTAAAAGCAAATTATTCATTTTACAATTAAAAGTAACCCAAATCATTCTTGTTGCAAATAAAACTTCTTGGCACAAGTGCCAAAACTCAAGAACCATCACTGGGTGCATCCTAAGTAAAATCATAAAATATTGCAAAACTGTTAATGCATGCATCCATAAAAAAACTTAATGACCACAAAACGTTTGTTGCATTATAAGCAAAATATTTATATACAAAACTGTTGGTAGTATATAAAACTATCCACATGAGAAAAATCTTTAAATGCAATTAACTGCGTCCTAAGAAAAATCTTCATATACTGACAACCAAACTGCTTTTACATGCATTCTGAGATAAATCTTAACAAAAAATAAAAATAACAACAAATATTTTAATATACTATCTGTGAATCTGTTGTTCCTAAAAGTGTATTTACTGACTGTAAAACATTTGTAACTTGCATCAGAAAAAATATTTCATCTTCACATACTGTTTAGACAGTTGTTTAGACAGTGTGTCAAGATAAAATTCTTGACACACTGACTACAAGTAGTTGCCTCCATGCAAAAAAGTTTAACACACTGGCTACAAAATTGTAGTACCTGCATACAATAGGTCTTAACAACGTTACCTGCATACAATAGGTCTTAATAACGTTACCTGCATACAA
Organism: Hydra vulgaris; assembly: GCF_022113875.1. NCBI lineage: Eukaryota > Metazoa > Cnidaria > Hydrozoa > Anthoathecata > Hydridae > Hydra > Hydra vulgaris. Next base: position 76,451,223 of record NC_061157.1, read on the forward strand.
TAGGTCTTAACAACGTTACCTGCATACAAGGTCTTAACAATATTACCTGCATACAATAGGTCTTAACAATGCAAATTTTGAATTCATTTAATTCAGCAGCAACTGATTAAAAAACTTATTTAAAAAAAAAATTTATTATCAAATTTAAAGAAGAAAAAAATAATTAGTGTCAAAAGCAAGACTTCAAAGGTTCTTTATTAAAGCTTCAAATTTTTCATAACCAGCATTCAAATAAAAGAAATGATAATGTTGATGTATAATAGAATTTGTTAATTGCTATTTCTTGTATCCTGAAAACTTGATTTAAAAAAAAATATTTTTGTTGAATGTTATAATTGAAATTGTAAATTAAAGAATAACATAAAAGCACATTAAAAAATCTTATGTTTTTATTTATATTTGTTTTTATGTTTTCATTATATAGAGGGAACTTGGGAATTTTTATATTTTCAGCTGTAAATATAGTTTATTATTTATACATTATTATGTTGACTCTCATTGGTAACCTACATTATTATGTTGACTCATTAGTAGACTACATTATTATGTTGACTAATATTGGCTGACATTGCTTATGCAAGATAGTTTATGCCTTTTGAAAGTAAAGTATAAAAAAAATGTAAAAAGGAAGCATATTTTAGTTTATCTTGTTTTTTTTTCAGTTTTTTTTATTTTATTTTAGGGTCTTCCAACTGATTGCTGGAGATTAACAGAATTGAATCGTGATTATCGATTATGTGATACATATCCTGCAGTTGTAAGAGTTTCTTTTTTTATCTTATTAAAAAGCAGCAACTTTTCTAATATATTCACTCTCAGCAGGACTCTAAAAAACCACTGATTATGTTAGGGCTCAGTTAGGATCATAAAAATGATTATTTTAAAAAAATAATTGTTTTTTAAAAATAGATCTACAGATTTTTCTTAAGTTCAAGGATAAAAGATGATGTACAGATTATGTGAAAAAAATGGAGAAAAAGAGGTTGATGTTATGTCTCCAAGTGGAGACACTCATCTAGGATGGTAAATAGAATTATGGAAATATATCTATTTATTGGCAGAAAGAAATTTGTAAAGTTTCAAGTTTTTATCTTTTTCAATCTTATACTCAGATAGTTTACTCCATGGCTTGTTTGTCTGACAACTTTAATCACTTACCTTTACATCTAAATATAAATGATTAAGACAAAGAAGTTTTTATTCCTTCTTGTTGATCTCAACTTAAGCTTCACTCTTCACTAGTAAGTGACCGGAGTTAAAATTTGATCAGGGCCGAGTTTGATAAAAAATAGCCAGGGCCAGGTTTGTAACCGGGGCTGCATAAACATACCTCCTAAAATATATATTTTTTGAAATTCATGTTATATTTTACTTATATATGCATGAATATTTATATACAAACATCATCATGATTAACATGATCATCATAATCATCAATATCATCATTATCCTTCCCTTTTTATGCTGTTTCTCTAATATAAACAATCTCAAGCGTCTTCTTTCCATAACTAAAGCTTGTTCATAGTATATGTAACATGCTTTCTCAAAGTTTTCTTTCTTCTAACGCTACCATCTTCACCTGAAGCTGCTACCTCTCTAATTGCTGATGCCCAAACTACTTTAATCTTCTATGACAAACATTGTTCGATACAACTTTTTTTCTTATCTCTATTTAAGGTTATAGTTCCTTTTCTGTTCTTGTTAGAGTTGTACCACACATTTGTTAGATTATCTCTTTTAGCAAATACTACACCATATAAATACTATAGTTTTTATAAGATATTGTATGCCAGCATCTAAATAAATAGCAAGCATATGTGTTTATATTCATAAATATCCAAATTATGTATGCATAAATGCGCCTCTTACCTAACCTCCTGGATCCAAGCAGGTATGAAGGCTTTGATTCCTTCTAGTCGGTTTTAAGTCAAGCCTCGTTCTACTCCATGTTTTTCACATTCTTTTGTAGTTGTTATATTAAATCGTAATCATTTTTTTTTTCCATCTATTTACATAAATATCTCACTTGAGAACAAATGACTTTTTATTGTCGCAAGAAGTCAATGTAAAAACTGTTAAGTGTTAAGAGTTAAGTCTAATATTTTTTCTTTCATACATAAATCTGATCATATTACTTCCCCTCTTAGATAAAACAAAATCATTTGTAAAGAATCTTTCCTCAAATTCATCTTATGAATCTAGTGACCACACTCTTCCCATTGTCCAGAGAAACAGGTTAATATATTGTTAGACATCCAAATCACACTGGCTTTGTTGTTAAAGTGACTTTTACAGTATTTCAAAATATACTTACTTTAAATTATTTAACATGTGTTTAACTGAATTCATTTTTTGTCTGATACAAAATTACATTGTATTTTTATTGGTTACTCGTAGCCTTGCTGGAAGTGAATTTAATTTTTTTTAATAACAACTATTGACAATTTTAAGTATTTTGAAAAGATGTCTGAAGTTTTTATTTTGCATTTAATATAGTTTTTATAAATTTTCATAATAATCATAAATAGTTTGCATAAATTTGCATAATAATAATATAGTCTGCATAATTTTGCATAATAATATATTTTGCATAAATTTGCATAATAGTAGAATAGTTTGCCATGTCTATTACTTTTGGAAATTTCAAATAATTAAAAGTCTTTGTCCAGTTGGCACAAATTTAAGCTTAAATAAACTTTTTTTTTAAATATATAATTTTTTTTTTAACATGAATTTTTTTTTAATTTGAAGTTTGTATTTTTAGCTTGCTGTGCCTGCCACAATAGGAGATGATGAAGTTCAGAACTGTGCCACATTTAGGAGCAAATCAAGATTTCCTGTATGAATGAAATAGTATTTATAATTCTTTTTCAAAAATTACCTCATATTACCAATAATAGCAGCATAAGTTAATAATAATATATTATTAAATATAATATTGAAAGTAATGTAATCACTCTGTGATAGCATTATTTCCAAAAAATATTAGCTAAACAGACTAATTTCCAATTTCATTTTTTCACACAGCTATCTTAGTCACAGGTTTCTTGAACTTGTGGATTAGTTTACAAAAATCTTGTTTAATATTTGCTTAAAGTTTAAAAGTTATTGTCTAATTATACTTTTGAAGTGTTTACTATTCCTTATAATATGCAATGGACTTTTTTGTATTACAATAATGTTGTTACTACATATAAAAATGAAATTCCAAATGATTTACTTAAGTTGTTGTCTATGAGTGTAATAAATAAAATCATGAAAAATAATGAATCCAACCAAATTTAACAATTGATGAATATGTCTACTACAGTTTGTTAAGTATGTTTAAACATTCATAATCAACTATTAACAACATGGTAGGCATTGAAGCTTCATTAATATATATAACTTTCATCTCAACAACTATTAACAATAGTTTTAATAGTAGATGTTAACAATTTGTTAACTTTTCAGGAGAACCTTTTTTGAAATTTTTTTTAATCAACAAAAAAATTAGCAAAAAAAAAATACTGTTACAAATTACTTTTTAACTTTTATAGTTTTACAGTATGTTGTCTTGTTTCACTTGATTCACTTGATTCAGGATTTCAATCACATGTGCTTAAATCAATTTCAAATGGAAATTGTGTTGCAATTCTACTTGACAATAATGTCAATGTTTTTCTTGCTTGCCAAAGCAAAATCACAGTTGAACAAAAATAATTTTTTTTTCTCTCTAATTTTACATATATGAAAAACTTACATATATGAAAAACTTTTACTTACATAAATGTAAAAAAGTTAAAAAAACAAAAGTTCACAATCAAAAAAAACTTGATTATTATGAAATTAAAATTAAAACATTTTCAAAAGTTAATAAATTTAAGTTATAAAACAAATTGACCACGAGGAAACTGATGAAGAAACCACCTTTTGTTTGTTAATTGTTGTTGTTGTTTTTGTTTTTTTTGTTTTTTGTTTTTTTGTTTTTTGTTTTTTTGTTTTTTGTTTTTTTGAGTGTTTTTTTTTTGAGTTATTTAAAGTTAATGAAAGTTTAAACTTCTTGAAAAATTTGTTCACATTTTAGAGGTGTTACCAGAAAGATCACAATGATTTGATTCTAACCACCTGACAGACCATGGTATAATTATAACCATCTGACAAATCATGATATGGTTCTAACCACCTGACAGATCATAATATGATTCTAACCATCTGACATACCACTATATGACTCTAATCACCTGATAGACCACAATATGATTCTAACCACATTTTTATATCAATTAATTACTGCTTAGAACTTTTTAAAAAGACTGTTTAAATATTCCAATTTAAAAAAGTTTTGGCGTAACGTAAAAGGCTTAACACTAGGTAAAATCACCATTTCACAGCGTTATGCTGTTAAATGGTGATTTTACCTAGCATACATATAGTAACTTACAAGTGAGTGAACACCGATTTTGTTTAACAGTTTGATTAGGGCCTACTGTGTTTATATCCTGTAGTTTTTCATAAACTGAAGAGTTATGTCTGATGATTTAATTATACTGTTAATTATGTCTGATGGTTTATTTATACTGTTCAGGGCAAGAGATTTCTCAGCAAAATTTCTGGTTTATTTATAATTACAACTTATGATAAAACTACACTAATACAAAATCCTTTTTAACTTAGGTTCTTTCCTGGCTGCATCCTTCAAATAATGCTTCTATAACAAGGTGTAGTCAACCAAATGTTGGTGTTGGTGTTGGCGGAGGTGGAAGAAGAAATAAAGATGATGAAAAATATATTCAAGTATTTTTTACACATTTGTTTTTTTATAATACTTTAAAAGTTTTTTTTTTATCTAAACCCCGGGTCTCAAGCTTTTTAAACAGTTTTGCTCTAGAGAGATTCATTGTGATTGGACTAAAACCAGTTGTTTGAATGTCATTGTAGGTGTCAGTAGTGATTGAATAACAGTAAAACTATCTGTTTATTTTTATAGGGCTAATAATAATAATTTAGAATTTGTTCAAGTTGATGTAAAATTTTCATATGCATCAAATTCTATACATATTTAATCAAATTCATCAAATTCTATACATATAAGTTAGTGTAATTTTTTCATAATATGCATCAAATTCTATACATATTTATTGAACTGCAAAGAGTGGCTGCATTGGTATATTCCAATATCACCTTCAAAAAATTTGACACAAATTGCATTAGGATAATATTTGACTATTCAATAACTTATTTTAGTATAAGGTATTTAATGGGAAAAATGGGAAATCGGAAAACTAGCTACTAAGGTTGCATTATTTTATAGTGCTTGTCCATTTTCTTACTCCAGATTAAATTCTTTATTTCTATAAATCTCAAATCCATCTTTGTATGGAATACTGTTGCCATATCTGGAGTGGATCTTTCAATGATGCCCTTTCTCTTTTAGATAAGGTGCAAAAGCATATTGTAAACATAGTTGAACTTGCTCTTGCAGCCAACATTCAACCATTTTAACATTGTCATAATGTTGCTTCTCATTCTCTTTTCTATAAATGTTATAACAGGGGCTGTTCTAAAGAACTAGCATCTATTGTGCCATCTACTAAAATTCATTCTCGTGTTACTCCTCATTCAATTAAGTCTCATCTTTTTACTGTGACTGTTCCTGAGTGCTCCAAAAGTTCCTAATCGTCTAGTTTTTTCCCTGAAGATCAGTTCTTTGGAATTTGCTCCCTTTTTCTTATTTTCCTGATTCTTATAATTTGCAATCTTTCAAGTCGTCTGTTAATCTTTATCTTGCTTTATAAATTTTATCTGTAACTTGCAACTCTAATAGTTGCTACTTGCAACTTTGTTGGAAGTGAAGTTGTTGCAACCTTGTTGTGAAGTGAAGATGTTCAAAAAAAAAATGTTAGCACATATCATATTAACCATTAATATCTATAAAGACAATAAAAAGAATTGTATTATATTTCATACACATTACTCAGCGTAGTTAAGGAGAGATCCAAATGATTTGCATTACTTAAAAACAAAAATTTACATTTTTAAACTTAAATTTTTTGTGTTTTCCGCTTATTTTAGACTATTACTGTTATATATTTTTAAAAAGTAGAATTTAAGCTTTTATTATATAATTCACTATTTTTTTATAAATCTTTTTTTAACCAAAGCATCAAGCAAAACAAAACTAAAATACATAAAACTAAAATCACTAAAATACATAAAACGCAATGGGGCAGCGTCATAAAAACAGCTTGAACAAATGTGTTAATTATTTGCATTTCAAAAATGTCTCTTATTCGAAAGTAAAATGACTCCTTGTTTACAGCTTTAAAATATTCAATAAATGACTAAAAATCTCTTATTTTATCTTTTCGTAAACAGTAAAAACATTAAAATCAAAGTTTTCATATTAGTTTTCACTCAAAGCAATATTACTTCCATAATCTCTTTATAGTCGTTTGAATAAATTACTAAACAAAAATGTTTCAGCTTTTATATAACTTCTGCTCCATAGTATTAAGCTAAAACTTCAAACTAGTAGATAATAAAATCACTGAATATTTCAAAATAAAACAACGAGCTTCGTGATTTTTTCAAAAAAGTAAACCAATCAAAATGCACACAAAATAAAACGGTATTTTGAAAGCAAAAGAGACTAATTGCTTTCAAAAAAAACGATGAGTATGCTTCGTGTTACACATTTAGTATTCAGTTAATTAATGTATTTTGGAAAATGCATATACTAAAATTTCATAAAATCATATAAAATAGTTTAATTGTTTATGACTTTAATTTGCTTTGACATTTTACTGATGTAAACTATATCTTTTATGACATAAACTATATCTTTTTTTTTTTTTTGATTCACTTATTTTAATTACTTTTATTTTACTGGTGGTTGAAATTTTCTTATTCATAAATGATTGAAGTTCTTATTTTATTATTGTTTTAATAAAAATATTTAATATATTATTTTTATAGTAATATAAAAATATATAATAATTAAGTATTTAATTGAGAACATTTTTTCTTTTTACTTAGTCACTTTTTTTTATTAAAATTTTTTTTTATTTTCTTGTAAGTTTTTGCTGCAAATGTAAATGTGTGAATGATTTATAGGTAAATTTAAAATTTTTCTATAATAGGGTTCTTAAAAATAATTATGTTTAGCAAAATCTTGTTTTATGTAACAATAGTTTTGTAGTAGTGTTTCATAAAACAATTGTCTTCTTACTATCAAGTATCTATTATTATCTGTTAAGTATCTTTAAATAGTAAAAAATTTGTGCAAGAGTGTTAATAAAGTTATTGTTTGTTGTTAACAGTTTTTAAAATGAGTAAAGATAAAATTTTTGCTTATTAAAATTAGAGACTTTAAATAATGCTCATTAAAATTCCACTCCTACTAAGAAAAAGAAATAAGTTGTTAATTGGAGAACCATAAAATATTTTGAAATAATTTTTACGCAGGACATATATTTATTTATCTGGTAAAAAAAAATTTTAATGTTCAAAAAATCAGATTTTTTTCTTCTTTTCTGGATTAATTTAGTTTACTGGTAATAAAGAGTTGTAAACCGAGAGTTTTTTTTTTATTAAGCATTATAGCATTTTTATTTATTACATTTTTTTTTTATAACTATAAATAAAAAAGGTTTTTAGAAGATTAATCTGAGTTGGTTCTCTATATAGTTCACACCAGTAAAAATGAATTGAAGTATTTTACTACAGAGGTAGTCAGATTAATTTTTTACTTATAAAAAATCAAGTAGTTGCATAAAATTGAGTGGTTTGTTTGACGTTTTGTTTAACGGTTTGTTTGACGCATAAAATTGAGTGGTTTGTTAACAGAATCAGATTCTATTAGTTCTCTTTCTCTATCTCGTTTTAAAATTTGAGGAGTTACTAACAATCATCACACAATTGTAAATACATTTAGTATCATCCTGATAGTTAAAATATTAAAATATACTTATTTTATTCACATTGTTAAAAATATCAGAAATAATTTATTGCACTTTAAAAACTTTTTACATAAAATATAAAAGATTTTTCATTTACATATAATATAAAAGATGATTTCTATAATTGTCCAGCTGATTTTATTACTTAAAGAGATTTTAATCTTCTATATTCTAAACAACTTCAAGCTAATTTAAAAAATGCTCCAAAAATTACATATTAACCTGGTAATAAAGAGCAAAATGTTTCTCTTGCACTTTTGATTTTTGACGAAACAACAATTGCAAGTTTTACAAGTTATTTATCTAGAACGAAACAACATTTCTAGTTTTTGAGGCGTTTTTCGAAAATAATGGACTGTTTTAAATTCAAATCAACAATTTAGTCTGAATAAACTTGGTAATGCAATTGTTTTTGATGATGGCAAAACAACTTTTTTTAGGATTGAACTTTTGCAAAAATCTCAACTTTTTACCTTATCAAAACAAACATCGCCTGCATCAACTATACATTCTCAAGCAATCCATATAGATAAGTATATCGAATAAGAATATTTGTTAACAGATGAGTGGTGGGAGATTAACAGATGAGTGGTGGGAGATTTTGAGTAATCTTACTAGAAGTTCAACGTGTAAATTGTTTAGAGGAAGATTTAAAAACAAATATCCAATTAATAATGAATTAATTATAATATTAGATTTAAACTCAAATGAGATATCTGAGTTAACTGTTTCACCTGAACCAAATGAAGTTGCAACAACAATTGCTGGTTATATAGCAAGGATATTGATAAAAAATAAGCAAATGCAACTATTGCAAATATACGTTTGCTACAGATGCAAGCAATATAAATATTTGTCCATATCTATAAATACGTTCACGAGGTGGTCACTGTTCTTCCACTTTCACTTTCACATGTGAGTATTTTGCAGTCTTTCAAATTTAATAACTAAACAGTAGGTGCTAATGTTAAACTTTGTTTTATCAAAATACTTTCAAACAGTTTGCTTTACCTGTGATTTACACACAGAATGGGGGGTTTAAATTTGCATTTAAAATTATAATTAATGTCTTTTTTAACAATAAGCAGAATGTATCAATGTCACTGTAGGAAAAGATGCTGTTAAATTTTCAAAAGTAGACAGAGAGTTAAATAACATATTTAACTCTCTGTCTCATTGGGCGGCGTGTACCACCAGTGGTACATGCCGCCCAATGAGACAGTCTAGTGTGTACCACCAGTGGTACACACCAGCGTGAACGTGTTAATAAAAAATAAAAAAAATGATAACATAAAAACAAATAAATAAATAGAATAGCACAAATTTTAACTTTAGATTTTTTTGTAAATTCCCAGTGTTATCAATTTAAATGCGTAATGTACAAATATAAAAATATATTGAAGATACAAATATATATATATATATATATATATATATATATATATATATATATATATATATATATATATATATATATATATATATATATATATATATATATATATATATAAAATATACATTGATGTATGTTTATTAATACACAAATCACTAGTATAAAAGCACAAAATGCCAGTTTTCTATGAATATTTCTAATATCATAATTCAACTTGCAATATTATATTTATACTATCTATTTAGTTCATATGAGATTTGATAATACGTTTTTTTTTTAATAAACGTATTATCATATCTCATACTTTTTGTATAAACAGGACTCTTATAATCAACCTCTAAAATGTAATATACATGTCCGTGTATATTACATTTTGCCATGATATAGTGATTGCATTTTGTTAATTTGTCTTAAATGTAAATTTTTAGGCAATCTTGGAAGCAAATTTACAATGTCATAAACTTTTTATAATGGATGCAAGACCAAAAATTAATGCTGTGGCAAATAAGGTATTACTATAACTTATCAAAATTATTATACAATCATTGGAGAAAACTTCTTAAAGGTTCCTAATTTATTCATTCAATAGATAATAAAGACTCAGGTTAATCATTTTTCTAGGCCAAAGGCGGAGGTTATGAAGACAATAATGATTACCCTAACACTGAGCTGGTGTTTCTTGACATTGCAAATATTCATGTTATGAGAGACAGGTATGCATCATGAAATATGCCTTTTTATTGTTTTGTTTTAGTATGTAAATATACATTTGGATTTTAGTTTACGTAAGCTTAAAGATATGGTATATCCAGAAGTTGATGATGCCCATTATTTATCAAACTTAGAAGCAACACGTTGGTTAGAACATTTAAAGGTAAAAAAATGTTTGTGTTTAATATCTCAAACCATGAATAGAGTGCTTTTTTAAAGGTGTATTCTTGTTTTGATACATTAAGGCTGTTATAGCTGGAGCTGTTCGTATTGCTGATACTGTTGATAGATGTCGTACATCTTGCATTGTACACTGTAGTGATGGTTGGGACAGAACTCCACAAGTAAGAATATTTTAAGATTCGATGTTGAAATTGTTAACAGAAATGTTTAATTTTTTTTATTGTAAATGTTTTTAAAGTTATCTATAGGATAAAATTTGTAAAAAATTTGAAAGTTAATTAGAATTAAAAGAAACATTTTTCATTTTCAACTTAAAAGAAAGTAAAGTCATTAGTAACCTTTAACACAACTTTTTCAAATTTAAAATTTATATTAGCTAACATCACTGGCTATGTTGCTTCTGGATCCTTATTACAGAACTGTTCAAGGATTTGAGGTGAAATTTTAAGTTTTAAAGTAAATATTTTTAATATCAAAATCCCTTTTTTTTTAAAAGAGATATGAAGTTTTTAATAGGAATAAGAACTCCACTAATAGGGGTGTAAAGTTCTTTTTAAAAGGAATAACTCCCTTCTATTTAATAGGGGTGTAAATTTTTTTTTAAAAGGAATGTGACGTGTTAAATCTGACGTCCTAAAATCAAAAAGTAAAAAATAATCCTAAAATCAAGAACTTTAGGATTATTTTTATAAATAAATAGATTACTGTCAATGATGTGCAAAATTGATTAGTGGTGTTCACCTCCTCTGAGATGAACATTGTGCAGTAATATTCACCTCCTCTGAGCTCATATAGAAATATTTTACTTTTGGAATTTAATTATTGTTTAAATTCTTGAAAATATTTATTGATAATTATAGATTTTAATTGAAAAAGAGTGGTGTAGTTTTGGACACAAATTTTCTCAGGTATTTTAATTAAAAATCAATGTTGTAATTTTGGACAAAAAAAAAAAGGTATTGGGTTTATCTTTAACTACTTTTTATTTACTAAATTTTAATTACTTATAAATTATGAGTTGATCTTCTTTTTTTTAGAGGTATGGTTTAGGAGATAAAAATCATTCAGATGATCAACGATCTCCAATATTTGTACAGTTTATAGATGCTGTGTGGCAAATAACAAAACAAGTAATGATTCTTTTGTTCTTGTTAATTTGTAAGTTTATTTTATATATGTTTCTCTTTTTTTTTTTTTTTTTTTTTTTTTTTTAGTTTCCATGTGCATTTGAATTCAATGAACATTTCCTTATCACAATTTTAACACATTTAAATAGTTGCCTATTTGGAACTTTTCTTTACAATTCAGAAACAGAAAGAGTAAAAGAGGTTTACAATTTCTAAACTTTTCTAATTTGAATTTTATAAAATGGAAACAATTGAGGTTTATTTAGTTTGCTTAATAGTTTTTTTATGTTATTAAAATCTAGCAAAAAAATAATTAGAATATGTAAAATACTTTATTTTAATAGGATATATGAGACAAAACACATTCACTCTGGTTTTTTTTTTTTATAGGATATATGTAACAAAACTCATTCACTTTGGTCTTTTGTAAACAGCCAGGTAAAACTTTTTTTATTTTTTTTTACTTTAAGTTCATCTTAATATTACAGGTGCTTGTTTTATCTGACAAAACATTTTTTGAATGCATTCTATAGCTATGACTTTATGTTGTTATATTTTATGTCACCATATCTTAATTAAAAACTTTGAAGTGCTATTTAAATGGTTTACATAAAGTTTGATTAACTCTTTTAAGATTTTTTTTTTTTTAATTATTAAAGAATTCACAGCTCTGACTCTCTTATGTAATAATAAATTACTTTCATTTAGTATGTTTGGATAGAGAAAAATATTTAAAAGTAAAAATGGTGACCAATATCTTTTTGTTGACTTTTTTTTATTTCAAGTAGACCATATCTTACAGCTATCTAAACTTTGTTGCAAATGACTGTGCAAACTTTGTTGCAAGTGACTATGCAAGCTTTTTGACCAAAAAATTAAAATTGATATGATCATCTAATTTTAAATCAAAAAAGTTATTTTTTAATTTGTTTTTTTAGATAGAAGAGTATTTGAACCCTTTGTATGCGAAACTACTGCATCAACATGTGCGTTTTAAAAATAAAATATGTTTTTTTTTTTTAAATTACAGTTTCATTTAACACAAGTTGATCTTCAAGTAAATCATTGATCTTGATTTTTATCTAAATGGTTTCAATGAAAATTAATCCTAATTAATATAAACATTCTTGCATCACAAATGTTTAAATTAATACTTTTATATATATATATATGTATATATATATATATATATATATATATATATATATATATATATATATATATATATATATATATATATATATATATATATATATATATATATGTATATATATATATATATATATATATATATATATATATATATATATATATATATATATATATATGTATATATATATATATATATATATATATATATATATATATATATATATATATATATATATATATATATATATATATATATATAACCCTCGGAATTAGAGTCGGCATTGGGCAACGTCCACCTATCTGCCGACCTGAAAGTATTTGTGGTTGGCAAAAAATTGCTGACCTCATTTTTATGTTTTATGGACCTTTGTATCAAATAATTTTTATGTTTTATGGACCTTTTTATGTTTTATGGACCTTTGTATCAAATGCTGACCTCATTTTTCCTAATTCCGAGGGTTATATATATATATATATATATATATATATATATATATATATATACACACACATATATATATATATATATATATATATATATATATATATATATATATATATATATATATATATATATATATATATATATATATATGTATATATATATATGTATATATATATATATATATATATATATATATATATATATATATAACGTATAAATAAAATAAAAATATAAAAGCAATATATAAATAGATAATATAATGTATAAATAATATAATAATGTTTTAAAATGACCCATATTCTTTTTTTCGGTTTTTAAATTTTAAAAATTAAGATTTTGAGCAACTCAAAAATTTTTAATTATTGTTACAACTCTTTCTCTTTAACTCATGAACAAACATGTTTGATGTGGGGAGAAGATGAGCTTGGTACTACCGGGGTAAACTCATCTGATTACCATTTTTGTGTTGTTTAATATTTTTTTCTTGTTAACAAAGTATCACTATATCTTCTTCAACATAGTACTTCTTTAACATAGTTTAAAATTATTTTCTTTTTCTATCCCACAGGTATTTATTTCTATTCATAAGTATTTATATTCCAAGTTACCGTCAGATCTTACAGCTGAAGCTTTCTACTCATAGGTATTACTACCAGTTGCTAGTGTTCGTCACTTGAAACTTTGGAAAGCTTATTATATGCGTTGGAATCCAAGAATGCAACCACAGGTACTTTTTCAGCTTTTTTTTGTTTTATTTTAAAAATACAACAATGTATGTAGTATTATGTAAATTTATGTAGTATTTACTTTGCAATGCATTCATACTGTACAAATTGGTTACAAATTGCAGTATTATTTGATTAACATCATCCAAAAAAAAAAGTAAAAGTTGATTATAAAAGAACCTTAAAATTCAGGTGAATTTTCACCATGAGCAGGGCCTTATTCATCTTGTTATTCATTTTCATAGTTTTCTTATTTTTTTAAAAAATTATTTTGTTACAAAAATATTTAAATTGAGATTTTAAAAGCAATATAATTATAAGTTCTATTTTAGAGATAAAAAAAAGGCTTGAGTTCACCTTAAAGTTATTTTAGACTTTTTCTAGGAAGCTGTAGTACACTGATTTGATCACCCGTTTGTTATAGAACCCTAAATGTTTTTATTTTTTAAATGATGCAACATTAAAAGTAAACTTTAAATCATGTAAATAGAATAATTTTTGTTGGGCTTAAAAATAAGAACAAATAATTGTGCAAATAACTTTTTCGCATTAACTTTTTCCTTCCCTATTTTTTTTTTTTTTTGAAGGTCCACTTTATGTTTTGAAAAATTTCCTATTTTATGTTGCAATCATAATGTAGATAAAAAAAAAAATTTTTAATCAGAAATTTATTATAATTATAGGAACCTGTTTGCACATTTTTTACATTTACAAATTTTAAACAATGTGTATAATTAAATATTGTTTTTAGACATTTTTAGATGTGTATAGCAAACGTTGATAAAGAATTTTAAAATTGTTTTTATAAAAAAAGGAAATTGTAATTTACCATTTGATTCTTAACATTGTGACTCTAGTTTGAGAAACAAATCTATATTGCTATTTATAGTTTGAGAAGCATTTATTATTAAACATCTATATTGCTATTTATAGTTTGAGAAACAAATCTATATTGCTATTTATAGTTTGAAAAACATTTATTATTAAACATCTATATTGCTATTTATAGTTTGAGAAACAAATTTATATTGCTATTTATAGTTTAATAAACATTTATTACTAAACATCTATATTGCTATTTATAGTTTGAGAAACATTTATTATTAAACATCTATATTGCTATTTATAGTTTGAGAAACATTTATTATTAAACATCTATATTGCTATTTATAGTTTGAGAAACATTTATTATTAAACATCTATATTCCTATTTATAGTTTGAGAAACATTTATTATTAAACATCTATACTGCTATTTATAGTTTGAGAAACATTTATTATTGAACATCTATATTGCTAATTATGACAATAAACTTCAAAACTTCAATTCAAAAGAATCTTATTAAATGTCACAGGGTAAAGAGTTTATTGAAATGCTAGTATAACTTTTGCTCTAATCATGCAGAATCAGGAGCTATAAAAAATATAATTTTTTTTGTTGTTGTTTTATTTGTAATACCTTACAATTAAATCAGAAAATTAAAAAACTGCTTTTCTAACTTTTCTTTCACCAAAGCTGTCTAAAATATATTCATAGTCTCATAGTCTTTGCTATTTTATGTTTAACAGAAAGAGTTACTCAATGGTTATGTTGTATTATCAAAAATAAATTGCTTTTTATTATTTTAAATTAAATGGTAAAGAGTATTCAAAAACCAATACATAATTGAGGGCGTAAATTTTTTCTTTCTTAAAAATAGTTTTTTATACATTGTTTTAGGTAACGCAGGGTTTTTTTTTTTTTTTTTTTTAATATCTTCGCTTTCAACAAGGTTGCAAGCAACCACTAATTAGAGTTGAAAGTTACTGGAAGAGAAAAGATAAAGATTTTAGAGCAAGATAATGTTTGACAAACTACTTAAAAGATTGCAAATTATAAGAATCAGGAAAGCAAGATAAAGAAAGCGAATTCCTAAGTTTTAAAACGAATTTGGAATTCCAAAGAACTGATGTTCGAGGAAAAAAACTAGAAGAATAAAAGTTTCTGGAGCATTTAGAAATAGTCACAGAAAAAGATGCTAGCTCTTTAAGCAGTGCTCATTATAGTATTTGTAGAAAAGAGAAAGAGAAGCAACATTACAGCGATGTGATAATGGTTGGAGTTTGGCTGCAAGAGCAGGTCCAACTACGTTTACAATGTGTTTTTGCACCTTGTTTAAAAGAGAAAGGGCATCATTAGAAGATCTGTCCCAGATCAGGCAACAATAATCCATACAAAGCCGGATTTGAGATTTATTTAGAGATAAAAAATAGAATCTGGAGTAATAAAGTGTCGAGATAAAGAGATGCAACCTTAGCAGATGCTAATTTTGCAACGGATTTGATATATGGTTTCCAAGAAAGATCAGAAGTAAGAGTTAATCCTAGAAGATGGAGAGTATGACTCATCGAGTACATTGCCATTTATAAATATAGGAAGATCTAAATTATTGCAATAACGATTGGCTGAAAAAAATTGAATTTTATCTGAATTAAAGTTCACCAGCCACTGTGAGCCCCATGCAGTAGCAAAAGTGAAATCCCTTTTAAGCTCAAATGCCCCCTCCAAGCAATCAGAGAGAGTTGGCTTCTTATCTTGACAAGAATAAATGGTAGTATCATCAGCATGCAATACCACCTTAGATGTGAGAATATCTGAAAGATCATTAATGTAAATTAAAAAGAGTATAGGGCCAAGGATTGAACCTTGAGGAACCCCTGAAGTTACAGAATAAGAAGAAGAGTGCTGTCCATCAAGAACAACTTTTATAATGCGATTGGAAAAGAAGGATTCAGTAATCTTAAAGATGTTACCAGATACACCGTAAGAAGAAAGCTTATGGAGAAAGCCAGCATCCCAAGCTTTTACAAAAGCTTTAGAAATGTCAAGAGCAATAGCCTTAACCTCTGCACCTTTATCTAGTGCACGATAAAACCTATCAATTATCACTGCTAGCAAATCAGCTGTTGAAGATTGAAATTCATATTAATGATCGGAAAGTAAGTTATTAGATTTAAGATGAGAGATTAGGAGTTTGTTACAAAGGATTCAAAAAACTTGTTTATGATAGGAAGAAAACTAATGGGACAATAGTTAGATGAGTCAGATTGCTCTCCAGAATTTTTGAAAATAGGGATAACAGATGCTGCTTTCCAGCAGGCTGGAAAACAAAATTCTGACAAGCACTTGTTAAAAAGTTTCAAAAGTATAGACGACAGCTCTGGAGAACACTCCTGCAAGACTATAATAGGTATGCTGTCCGGTCCACAAGCTGTAGAAGAGTCTAAGCAGGAAATCACTTCAGATATAGAAGCTGGAGTGATACGATAGTCAAGCAATGAGTCAACCTGTTTGACGGCTATATCAGATAGAATGCAACTAGTGGAATCAAGAGATGATATTGATGAAAAGTTCTTAGCAAACAATTCAGCTGTGTATTTAGGGGAGGTGACAAAGTCTGAACCATAGAAGAAAGGTGGAATAACAGGTTTGCCCTTATTATTGATGATACTATTAAAGGTTCTCCAGAAGTCACGAGAGCTTCATGACCTGAGAATAGCGAGCTTTGGCGTTAGACAAAACCTTTTTACAATGGTTACTAGCAGTAATAAATAGACATCTGTTTTCTGGAGAATTGTTTTGCAGATAAATTTGGAAGTAACAATTTCGATTGGAAATCGCAGCAGCACAATGAGAGGAAAACCATTAAGAAGAGTGAGGCTTGATCTGGAATCGTTGAGAGGGAATAAAAAGTTTCCATGCCAGTCTAAATTCACAAAGGCATGTAAGTAACACATTTTTCAATTGGAAGATAAAAGATTTCTACCCCAGTGCCATCACGAAGAAAATCACGGAAAGAGTCCCAGTCAGCTTTAAGTTAGTTGTAAGAGTTACGATGATAGAGGGATTCAAATGATGAGGAAGAATGAGATAATAGTTTTAGAGAGATCAAACTGTGATCAGACGTACCTAAGGTTAAATGTGTAGAAACTGAGGACTGACTAGGATCAGAAACAAGACATAAGTCAAGTAGAGAAGGTAGATGATTTGGGTTGTCTGGAAAGCGAGTTGGAAAGTTGACTATTTGAGTTAGGGGTTGAGTAAGGCAAAAGGTGAATTTTTACGAATGTAAATGCCCAAGCCAAGCATGTGGCTATTGGAGTCTTTACGAATTAAAGGAAGATAAACATCAACACTGAGATCACAAGATGAGATAGCTGAACTCAAATTAGTCTCACAAAGAACAAGTTGATCTGTTGAATTTTGCCAGAGATAAGACTCAACAGATGAAAATTTACTTCAAAGACCACAAATATTAGTGAATGATAAGTTTAGGGAACTTGGTGATGACTGTGGTTTTTTGTGTTTTATAGTATTTGGTACTTAAGTCATTTTTAAATTTGTTAAAAAACTTGACTCAAAGCATAGATAGTACTCAGTACACTGTTTAATAGCCCAAGCAATTGCCTCATTGCTATTAATAAATCCTAAGCCAAAACAAAGGGTTCTAAATGTGGCCTTGTCAATGCACACCAAAATTACAAACAGGGACACCACCCATGCGCAACATTGCACTGTTAGTACTTTGATATTTTTCAGCTGTTGATGGAATCTGCCCCTCTGAGAGCTACCACAGAGTTTGGGAAACCTGACTACCAGCTGGCCTCATAACCATAAAATTGAGTTGTAGAACTGTACCCTCATTAGAACATAATAGAATAAGTTGCCTAGTCATAAAAACAGAGACACAAGCAAAACCTATGCATTGAGTCAAGAAGATCTAGCATTCAACATCCTAAACTGGAAACAATGTATTAAAAATACATCTGCGCCAGCCTAATAGGTGGTGAAGGGGTGCGATGCTGGTTAACATCCCGTTACCCTATAAGTCTTTGTCTAGGAGATGTTAAAGGTATACTGTCTACAAGACAGTATGCATTTAACATCTGCCCAAGATGAGTATTTTAATCGAGACACTATCTCTAGCCTTTACTCAACCAAAAGCCCCAAGGCAGGGGGTGTTTTAAGTTTAAGTTGGCATCTCCTAGCCTTTGCCTAAAAAGGTGTATCCTACAAGGCTGCAGTACATGAAGGAGATTGTACTGGGTTACATGTTACCAGTAGCAGGATAACCTGACCTGACAATTACTTTGGCATGTGGGTAACATGGGGTTACTTTGACATGTGGGTAACATTGACATATGTTAGAATAAATGTTTTTACCCATCACCCGTTGACAACGGTTTAAATTATTTTAACAGATGCAGTTGTTGAATGAACAAATATAACTATTTTTATCCGCTAAACTTTTTGAGAAACTCAGAGAAACTCAAGTTAAAAGATAAGTAAAGCCATACTATAATATCATTTTACATGTGTTTTTATGATGTTGTTTCTAAATACTAAGCATTTCAGATTTTTTTGTAGTAATTTTTTTTTAAACCAAAAGGTCTGTCACGAAGAAGTCCAGCAAAAAAATTACAAACCTTTGAGATTTGGTCAGAGTCAGATATTGAGTCATTAATGTGTTACAGAACTGAATAATTGATAATTCTTAGAAGAAAAGTTTTTAATCATAAAATAACACTTTTTATGTCTTCAAGTAGACACAATCAGAACTGAATTGATATCTTTTAAATAATAATATTTTATCAGAACTTTCTCAAATTGCTGCTTATCTTGAGCATCTTGGAAAAGCTATTTTTCTGAAATAGCATTACAAAAATGTTTGAAAAAGTTTTCTTGCAACTCTTGAAATTATTGTTATATATTATCGCGACTCTGTTAGCTACTTATTCTAATTGTAACAAATAAGTCAATTTGAAAATACTTTCATATATGGAACATTTTTAGCTATGAAAATTTTGGTTCTAGCTCAATACATTGAAGAACAATAAGACAAGCATGATTATTAAAGCATGGTTGATTTGCTTCATACTAATAAAATGTATAGACTATTTTAATTTCTAATAAACTTGTAATGTTTAATATTTAAGTTAAAACCTATAAAGATCAAGATCGATCAAGAAAAAAAGACTTAAAAACTGTAAATTGTATAAGTCAATAATTTAATTTCATTAATTATTTATATTAATATATATTATATTTATATTTATATATGGTATTATTATATTAATTATTGTATTAATATATATAATATTAATATTATTGTATTAATATATATTAGGTTAGTTGAAAAGTTTGCGGAGCAGGGATAAAAAAAAAAAGCAAAACTAAAAAAATACCTTTTGTCTTCAGTGTAAAATTTTAATTTTTAACTTTTAACTCTTTCTCAATACATTTTCTCCAACAATTTTCAGATTCAGTTATACCATCTCTAAAATGGCTTTCTGGAAGTTCGTCAAAATATTGGTTCACAGTCATATCGACTTCTTCATTTGAGGAAAAATGCTTTCCACAGAGAAATTTTTTTAAATTTGGAAATAGACGGAAGTCCGAAGGGGCTAGATCAGGAGAGTAAGGCGGATGTTCAATCAATTCATACCGTAAATCGTTCAATTTGGCACATTATCTTGATGGAAAAGGATTTTTTTCTTCTTCAAACCAGGACTCTTTTAATTTTTGTATTTCACTTATCCAACAGATTTGGATAATACTCTCCGGTTTTACCGGTTTGAAAATAATCCATCAAAAAAATGCCCTTCGCATCCCAGAAAACAGATGCCATAACCTTTTTGGATGATTTGGACCATTTTGGTTGTTTTGGAGCTGAACAACCAGGCTCAGTCCACTCTGAGGTTTGTTGTCGCAACTTGGGATCATAGTGGTACATCCATAGTGACGGAACAACGTAGAAAATCTTTTTTTATTTTTTTGAAAAAGCTGTAGATATTTCTTAGAAAGATTCACTTGAAGTCGTTTTTGATTGCAATTTAAGAAATGTGGCACCCATCATGCACAAAGCTTTCTGAGGCCTAGCACATCTTTCAAAATATGAAGTACTCAGTTAAGATGTTCATGGTCTCAGAAATCTCACTCAAGGTTAATGTTTTGTCATTCATAACCATATCATGAATGGTATCAATCATTTCTTCACACTTTTAGGATGTTCTGAACGAGGATCATCTTCTAGGCTCGTGCGACCACATTTAAATTCTAATGCCCACTTGTTGACCATTGTTTTAGATGGAGCAGCATCCTCTAACACATTCACCATCTCACTATAAGTTTCCATCGCCTTTAAACTCTTTTTCACTAAAATTTTTATTATCGCACAATGTTAAATTTTTTCTATGATTAAATTATGTTGACACGTCTAAAATCAAAGTGTTATAAAAACACACTGACAAAAAACACACTGACGTCATAAAAACACACTGACAAAACATAATCAATAGAATCAGTAGAATCATGTGGGCTTGAATTCAAAATTGGAGCCCTATCAACAAATTAAAGTCTTCTAACCTAGTAAATATATATTTATAATAATTTATAAAATATATATTGATAATTTACATAAAATAACTGAGTTTTTTTTGGGTTTTCACTAGCCACTGCAAACCTAAAATTGCAGCAGAAGATAGGAGATATCACTTTCAAGATCAGCTGCCTATTCTAAGACCTGCCTATTCGATCATGCAGAGTGTATAGTTGTGTCATTAGCCACTTTATATGTTATGATTAGGAAGATTATTATTATAGTTGAGGAGTAACACAGGATCAAGTATGTAATCTTATGAACCCCTTTAGTTACTGAAAATGAAGAGTGTTGTTTAATAAGTACTAGTTTTTTTACATAAACAACAAGATCTATTCTCTTGTGTATAGGGTCTGTCCATAAATGGTGTCAGTGATTTTTCTCAATTTTTCCCCTCCTCTTTTGTCAAACTCTGTCAATTTTTTGCCAAACCTTTTTATATATGATGTCAGTTTTTGTATTTCATTTAACCATTCAGTAGTTTTGAATTCTTCTGCAGGGCAACAACTGCCATAAATTCTGTCTGACACTTGGAAGCAACGCCAATTGGTCTGACCCTTTTGATAGGAGGGAGTGTTAAAGCAGAAGAATAGATAAAAATGTGCTTTTTCAGCATAGCTTGAGAGGCAAAGTCGATGATGCACTTTTTACAGATTCTATATGCAAGTCAGAATTAATGGACAAAAAACAGTCACAGGAGAATTGGAAATCCTTTGGCAGGTCGAAGAAAAATACTTTCAATGTTTGATGCAATGAGCATAAACAAGGATGGTGGAAACAACTCTTTAGATCTGAAACATCTACTGTTTTTTTCTCTCATTTGGCTGACCGGGATTGGTAGCAGAAGAAATCGTGCTCTAATAGGAGTAAAGTAAGAACTTCTTATAGTCCGACAACAAGAACAATTTTCGAATTTCATAATTTGAGTAAAATATTGATTTGTACGAAAATGATGGGCAATTCAATGTTGATCATGTAATAAAAGGCTCCTTGACTCTAGCTCTTATCAATATGCTCTGGATCAATATACTCTGCAACGATTGGATAACCATCAATTTTTAGGTCAGATCAAATATCTGCTAAAGCCTGTCTGGAAAAAGTTCTTTTTTCTAAATCTTCATCCATTGTCCTGCCTGATTTTAAATAATATCTTGGTTATTATAGGTTAAAAATTATTCTTTATATTATCAAGGACGTATTAATAGATGGGCGTTTAACGTATTGTTTAAAAGCCAAGATATCCGCGCTATTCATTGTTACAAATAACAATAGCAAAAGAATAGAAAACTATTTTTAACTTGAGAATATTTTTACTCAAAATAACGATAGTCTCGTCTAGCCTTAGAAATATTTAAACATTCCATTACACCTAAAAAATCTAAAAAGTTTTTAAATAAATAAAACCTTTTCATTATATGATCTATAAACTCAAGCGAAATCTTTATATAGAAAAAAAAAGTTAATCACAGAAAAATATTAAAACAAAATTGTAATTGAGACAAAATTTCTGACAAAAATGAGAAATTTAAATACTTAAAATAATAGTGAAAACTAAGTGTAAGGAATAGAGACCACAAGTAATCTATAGTTCGATCTATATATGATCTACAGTTTTACCTATAACATCTAGAAAATTCGTTTCACTTTGCAGTATTCATTCTTGCAAACCAAATATCACTTTTTTACAAAAATATGATTTTTGACGTCTAAGTTTTATTAATAATAAGTTCTTATTAAAAAGCGTTCGCGTATCAAATTTGACATTTCAAAACAGATGAGCTATTTCTGATTAATTAAAATGCATTAATTTTTAAAAATAGTTAGAGTTTTGTAGGTAATTGCACTTTTTAAAAAAAGTAGTTAAAAAAGTGAAATTATCGGGAAAACGTCAGTTTACTTTTATAAATTATTCAGAAAAATGACGCTAAAAATTATAGCTCGCATAGGTTTTTGTTTACTTTGCGGCGCCTCAGATCTATAACAATGGGTTAAACGTCCATCTATTAATACGTCCTTGATATTATGAATTAACTTTTGTTAATGAATATTTGTAATTACCTTGAGAATCAAGATGAGTTCCGTAATGTTTGTGTGGAAGAATCACACCAGATAATTGGTTGTTCAGCTCAGTTGAATGTACTGCGTCTAGAATGTTCTTCATGATGAAAAGAGCATCAAGGTTGTTCTTCAAGAAATGGCGAATTCCGATTTCAATTACTTTCTGGTATCTGGGATTTTCGTTGGGTTCCCCATCGATGTTAATCACAAAAATAGGCTTAACCATATAGTCACTGAAAGTTTAATCCATGAACAAAAGCAGTTGAGGATGTGTGTTTTCCTGATCAAACAGCAATATAGGTAGGTCTAGAATAGTCACCATCTGTTTTTCCGAGACCATCTCTTTTGATACCAATTCTAGCGTATGCAGATGGTAGGAGCTTATGTTTAGCAGTCAAAACCCAATCTTGGTCTGGAAGAGTTACCAGTTACTCCAAATGCATCTACCGCGGCACTTGTTTTTTGGTTGCTTTGATTCCAATCAGCACTCTGGCCTTGTTGTCTTGGCTAATAAATCACACCTCATCTGGTTCCAAAATAGAACAAACTTCTTCAACATATTTTATAGTCGAACTGCAGAGAGTCCATCAACATGATTTAAGTGAGATTCATTCTGAGCTCTAATTAATCTAAAAGGGACTGTTTTGATGTTTCTTTAGCTTTCTGATGTTCAATAATTTCTTGGAAGTAGACAAGTATAGAGGACGCTCTTGCTGATTGCGAATCCAGTTTTGATCATCTCAGATGTCAATTTGTTGAGGATTTTAATGCTCTAAATAGTTAAGGGATATATTTGGATATAATGAACTTAACAGAAAATGGGATTTATTTCATAAATTATGTTACCCGAAGCAATATCTTCAAAAGAAGAGGTTGATTTACTTCTAATGACATTCGAACAGGTTTCTTTCTGATTTTCAGTTTCTCTTCGACTTCAGGATGTTCTAAGCAGATTTACTCCATTCTAGGTTTTTTCAGTTCTCTAGTTTTCTTCTGTTGATCAATCATACTTATTCTTGGCCAGCTCGTTAGATGAGCTAGTTCACTCTTTTTCTTTTTAAACCATCCTCTTCAGTTTCAGCAATGAATCCACTTCTTTTTCTAGTCTTCAGTCCAGCAACTTTAGAATCCAAAGCTGCAATCTCAGAATTGATATGATTTTGAGCCACTTGAGCGTAATTAATTGAAAATAACAAGTATTATATAACAACATTTTTCATGTTTTTTCATAGTACTTTGTATAAAATGTAAACAACATATTTATATTTTATACAAAGATGTAAATCTTCGTTTTAAATTCTTTTAATTTTTTTTTTTTTTTATTTAATTCTAAAAGAAAAATTAAAATTCAAAGCATAAGCGAGGCACGTTTTTCTTAACTTCTTCATAACTTCACTTAAAACATTGAAAATTATAAGTAAACAATTATACAAAACAGGCGCTGTATTTAATTTTACGCTTTTTGTGATATTAAATACTAATATGTAATAAATTTTTTCAAGGTAGCCTTAAGGTAGAAAAAAGAAGTGTGATGATAGAGTGAATCTGGTGTACAAGATTTTTACGTAAGGTCAAGTAAAAAATCTATTCCAGCTGATTTTTTAAATTAGTTGGAATAGAGTTTTTACTTGACCGAAGCCATATTAAATCCTGTTAAAATTATTTTCTTTTTTCTTTAAGTTTTTTTCCTTTCTTTCCTTTTTCTTTTTTTTCCTTTTTTTTTTTTAAAGTTTTTTTCCTTTCTTTCCTTGCTTTCCTTTTTTTACTGTACCTAATAAGTACATTCGCTTCATTATTTATTTGAAAAAACAAAGAGAAAAAAACAAAAAAAAAAACAGTAATATTTTATACATATTATTGATTTTATAGATTATTTTTTTGTTCATAGTGAATTTAAAGTCAGGTCCTGAAGCATCGGTGGTACATGCAAAAGGTTCTGTGTTTTTTCCCCGTGCAACTCCCCCTTCCTTGCAAAGACACTGCTCGGACCTTTTTGTTTTTATCTGAATTTGAAAAAACATTTTGATAAAAATGTGAGCAAAAACTTTTGTTTTTGATTTTTTAAAACATAGATTTTTTAAAACATAGACACCAAGTTGCGTTTTATTTTTCGAATCTATGTTTTAAAAAATTAATTAAAATATTTTTTTGAAAAATAAAAATGTGGTGCGTTATTAGCGAGCCTAGATGTATGCTTTTCTAGCATTGTTTAATTATTCAATTAATCCTTAATGTTGTCTTTTTGTAGTAGTATTATAGTTCTGCATTATAGAAAAATATTTTTCTGTTTAGGAATCTATGGAGCATATTAGTAAGGTTCTATCTGCTCGCGTAAAGCAAGTGAGTGATTTTTTTCCCGTGAGTGTGGTAACGGTTGGCTAATGTGTTTTTTATTTATTTTATTTTTTTTAGTTAAGAACAATGTGTGAAAACTTGCAAAGTGAATTAGATGCACGCGCGACAGTTCAAGTATCTCCTGCAAATGAAACTCGCAATTCAGAAACTTGGTCTGGCACAATTTCTGTGACATCCTGCTAAGTAAAAAACAACACGTGACATTTTTCTAACAAAAGTATCTTGTTGATAAGTTAATATTTTTAATGAAAAAGTATCTTGTTTATAAGTTAATATTTTTAATGTAACATGAAGATTTGCAGACCTGCGAAGAACATTTTTTTAAAGTAAGTTATGAATAAATAAAAAAATTTCTAACCTAAAATAGGTTTATCAACAAATTCTATAAAACACTCCCGTATTTTAGTAAGTAAACAAGGCGCCTCATCAAGCTCAAAAATTGTAACAGTATTCTTTTTTTTTTTAAGAAAACTTTTTGGTATGTAAAGTGTCTGTTGAGGACCTATCGACCAGTATCTACCAATATTATAGTTGTTTATATAAATTTGACCTTTTTTCCATCCATTCATTTTAATGTATGTATCGTGTATTTTTTCTATAAAAAACGATGAGAAAAAAAACAATCCTGTTGAGTTTTGTTTTGTTGTTGATTTATTCATTTTTTGAAGATTGTTAACCACTGAATCGTTAATGCGGAACATAAGCCATTCGTTAATGATCTTTTGATTAATTCGTACTTCACTTAAGATTCCCTTCACATCAGGAAGATATTTAACTCCTTTAGTTGCGTAAGCTAGTCTTCCTTGATTTTCAACTAGAATTTCCAATGTTTTTCCTTTGGTAATATTTAAAGCCACTTGTCCTCGACTTGCGCAACCTTGCTTTACACCGTCTACATATACAGTTGAACGGTCGTTGACTTCTTCAATTTCTAAATAATTATTTACATTTACATCGGGTAATTCCGTTTGATACAACATAAACCCATAGCCTAAGTTTGCTTCTTCAAACCTTAAAGGATTTTTAGAATGTTCTGGACGACTGATTGAGCAAAAAAGATTTATAGCTTGATTCAAATTTGTAAAACTTTTCATAAAGACTTTGCCATACGCCATTTTTACAGAGGGTATGGGTACTGGTGGCAAAGGAAAGTCGGTGTATTTTTGAATAACGTTTCTTATGGAAAAAAATTTCGCTTGTAAATCTCCAGCTTCAGTTATCGGTGCGTCGTAATCATAACTTGTTGGTGAAATTAAAAACTGGCCATCGCTCATATCAGCACCATTCATATAGCCAAAGTTTGTTCCTCCTTGGAACATGTATAAATTTACCGAAGCGTTTAATTTTAAGATTTCATCAAGATGTAAAGCTATATTTCTTGCATTTCTTTTTTGATGGTTTTTGCCCCAGTAATCTAGCCATCCAGTATAAAATTCAGAGTTTACTAAAGGTCCTTTTTTTTGATAGTTTCTCAATAACTTAAAAGCTTCCACTGCTGAGATCTCTGTTCCAAAGTCAATTGTAGTAAAAAGAGAAGGAATAGTACCACATTTTAAATAATCGTCAGTATACCCATCAGTAGTAAAAAGTACAACGTCGTTTCCAAGATGTAGTTGAAATAAGTTTTTCAATTCTTTCATATATTCGTGATCGCAAGCGTAGTAGTTACCGTACTCGTTTTCAACTTGTACAGCAATAATCGGTCCGCCATTTTTGTATAAATATTGATTTATCATAGGTAGTAAAATACTAAACCAGTTTGAAACGTACTTCATGTAACTTTTGTCTCCTGATGTTCTCATTGTCATATTGCTTTTCGCCATCCACCAAGGAAAACCTCCGAACTCCCATTCAGCGTCAATATAAGGACCTGGACGCAGTATCACTAAAAGATCGTTTTGCTGGGCAAGATTTATAAAGTTGATGATATCTTTATCGTCATTAAAGTCATAATGTCCTTCATTTATCTCGTGAATATTCCATGCAACATAAGATTGAATTGTATTTAACCCCATCGATTTGGCTTTTTTCATGCTATCGTTCCAATATAGCTTCGGTATTCGAAAGTAATGCATACTTCCAGATATATATCGGAATGGGCTTCCGTCTTTCAAAAAACAATTATTTTCAAAATCTATTGAAAAGGACCGTTTTAGACGAGATTCACTAGTTTCGTAGATTACAAAAATAGATATTAAAACAAATATAACCTTCATTTCTTATTATCTCATAGTTATTAAAAATTGGTTGGTTTAGAAAAATAACATTGTCGTTAAATTTTATCGAGTATATAAATGCTTATATTTGTTGTTTAAAAAAAAAATCCAACCAAAATTTAAAGTATTAACAAAAGTTCATATAAAAATATATGTCATTTGCAGACTTCCTTAAGCAAACAGTAATTTTGTTTATTAATCATAAATCATTTATATTAATCGTAATGTTTGCGCATCATAAAGTTTGCGCTCAGTAGATTTTCATTGTTTATTTTTAAATGTCTGAACTTTTGGTAAAATATTAGGAACTACTTTATTTATTTAATATATTAACATAAGATTCTTGAAACACATTATGTAATTTTTACTTTGAAGCAATTTTTATTTGAAAATTTTTTCGGTTCTAATGTCTTGAACAAATAATATTATAAGTCAAGTTTGCCGCAAAGTGAAACTTAAATGAATCATATTTATCGTCAACTAAAAGTTTTTTTATATTCTAATTTTGAACAATATTTTTATTTGAACTTTTTGCATATATACTAGTAAAATTTTGTTTGTTTCAATTATTTTTTGCAATTTCAGATTGAGCACTTCACTTACCTAAAGATTTGTTTGTTCGAATTATGTTTCGTAGCAAGCACATTGAATTATGTTTCGTAGCGAGTGCATTGAATTATGTTTCGTAGCAAGCACATTGAATTATGTTTCGTAGCAAGCACATTGAATTATGTTTCGTAGCAAGCACATTGAATACTTCACATTCCTAAAAGCTGACTTGATCTCCGCCTTACATCTTCAAAAATAATGCATTTTATATATCTAAAAACAATTTTAATTGAATATAAAGGTGCTACATATTTTTTTAGCTTTTTTTTTTTTAAATCCTCATATGCACAGACATATGCTGTGTAAAATATGCTCTAAACATCATATACTATTTGCCAGATGCTTTGAAAAGTTTTAAAAAGTGAATAGGGAGATAACTAAAGGCGAAATGGTTCTTCACTGTTCTTTTACCCTATTGAAAGTGTTTTGGGTGGATATAAAATGATGTGGCAGGATATACTAGTAAAATTTTGTTTGTTTCAATTATTTTTTGCAAATTCAGATTGAGCACTTCATTTACCTAAAGATTTGTTTGTTCGAATTATGTTTCTCACTTGGTTAAAGCGTCGAACAAAAAGTTTAAACTTAGACTGTTATAAGATACGAGTTCAAATCCTGCCACCGCCAACTCAGTGCTTGACTCTAGTACTTCGGTACGCAAAAATGTTAGTCAATAATGGACGCTACTCTGGATTAGTCTTAAAGACTATTTGTGGCTGTTCTTATGCTAAGCCAACAATATCTTCGGATATAAGAACATTGTATAGAAAAATATAGCATGAAAATTCAAATAAAAAAAAATAATAATAAAAATAAAGCTTAATATTTTAATGTTTAGTTTTCTAATTCAATTAAAGTTGTTAGATGATATATTTTAAATAAATAATGCAATTTTATTGACGGTTAACTAAAAACTTTATTTTTTATAAAGCAAGAGTACTACTTAAGTTTAAAAGTTTTCAAAAATGTAAAGAATATTTTAGTTAGTTGAAAGCTTTGGGTTGCGATTTTTCATTCAGCATCTAAAAGATCAAAGGTTACGTCATCACTGTACAGTTGCTGTAACAAAGGTTACGTCATCTTTGTACAGGGCCGACGACACCGGGGGCTGGTGTCGTCAGCCCTGCTTTTTTCCGAAAACTCAAGATATAGAGGATTTTTTTTGAAATTGACGATTATGCCTCTCCACTTCGAAAACCGTGTCGTCGGCCACGAGTAGCCGTATCAATATAAGGTCATAAGTAATATATATTGTTGTCATATCTGGAGCAGATCTTCCAATGATGGATCACCCCTTTCTCTTTTAGACAAAGTGCAAAAGCGCATTGTAAACATAGTTTGACCTGCTCTTGCAGGCAACCTTCAATCATTATCGCATATATCACGTCGTAATCTTTCTTGTCTCTTTTGTATCAATATTATAATGGACACTGCTCTAAAGAGCTTAAGTAATTATATATTTTTCACAAAATTATACAATTCTGACCACATTAATATATTAAAAAACAAAATATCTAAAAACATTGGAATTATGCATAAAACCAGATATATTTTAAATAATGCAGATATATTTTAAATAATCCTTAAAAGTTTTTATTTTGCATATATACATAGCTATGTTAACTACTGCAATATTGTCTGTGCTAGTACCTACCAATCAAAACTAGATTTAATATATAAAAAAAACAACAAGCGCGCCTTATATTAACAAACGCAAATAGAAATATCAATTCTAAAAATTTAATGAGAGAACTGAGAGTTCTTAATATCTACGAACAAAATATATATTGCATTCTTCAGTTCATGTTTAAACTCAAAAATGATCTGGTCCCTGAAGTCTTCCATAACTATTTTCGCCTTATTAATCACAAGTATCAAACAAAATGCTCTATCAAGAACTAATATATTCCGAAAACCTCTTTAAGACAATCTAAATTCTCAATATCCAAAATTGTGGAACTCATTTCTAACAAACAAAATAAAAACGATAAACTCATTCCAACATTTTAAATGCGTTGTAAAGCAACAGCTACTAGACCTCAACATTAATGAAATAATCTCTTATTTTTAAAATTTTTTCTAAATTTTAAAATTCCTCCTATTTCACTTTAAATCTTCACTTTTTCTTGAAATTCTACTATATTACTTACTTGGTTATTTAATGATGTTCATTGTGTAATAAAGAAAAAATATATATATATTATAAATATTTCATTATGTTTGTATTTGGTTTATATTTTGTTATATTTTGTCAACAACAAAAATGGAACAAGATGATAAGACTATTGTCTTCTACTTGCTCCAGTCATATATTTCACGGTAAAATGTTGTACAAATTTATATTAATAATGACGAATATATATATAAAAAAATATATATATATTTTTATTATTGTTGCGTTTTATATTTGTTGCTAATTATTCGAGGAATTCCATAATTCTTCTCATCATAATATTTTAATTAATCCTTTTGTTTTTTTATTTATTTTTTATCATCCTTCTGATCGTTAAACGTTGTGTTATCTCATTCATCCAAACGTTGTGTTATCTCATTCATCCAAACGTTGTGTTATCTCATTCATCCAAACGTTGTGTTATCTCATTCATCCAAACGTTGTGTTATCTCAGTCATCCATTATCACGTCAGCTCTTTCTCTTTTTCCTTTTTTGTGTTATTTGCCTTTTTAAAAGTTATTGTTTGTCTTTTGATTATTTTTTTTTTGTCACTATCTATATTATTATTTTAGTTGTTTGTTTGTTTTTTGCGTTTTTTGTTTATTTTATTGTCACTCTAATGATTAGTTTGAGTGACACCGAATCTAATTTTGCAAAATTTTAAATAATCTGTAATTTTTTCCAATTTCATGGTTAAATAAATGGATTAAAAAAAAAAAAGTAAAAGACCGAATCAAATACAATTGGTCTTGTTTAGATATGCAGCTCTAGGAGCCCGGAAAAAATTGCTTTTATTTTTTTTCTTAAGAACGTTAAAATACGACCATCGTTATTTAAACAATCAGCAATAGAATAAAACATTTGTCTTATATTTTAAAAATGTTTATTAACAATCGTTAGAAATCATTTGTTGATTAAAAACAATTGTATTAGTGACGATCGTTTTTAAGTTACGAAACGAAAGAATTGCAGTTAAAATCCAATTCATTCATTCTAAGTTTATACAAATAATTCTCTTTATACAAGTTTATAGAAATTGTTCGCTTTCTTACTTGAAGATTTTTCATTAAAACTTATGAAGATTGTTCAAAAACAGTTTTTTTCTTGAAGGAGTTACTTACACAAATTCAAAATTAAAGTGCGCTTTAACTAAGCGTCTTTATTCAAAACTTAAAATGTAAAAAAATAAAATGAGGTTTAGTATTAACACATATATATTAATAAAACTTCAGTTTTATGGCAAAACTTTGCATGAAAATTGCAAAATTTCTTTCGTTATTTTCTTGAAACTTTCTTTATAAAAAAAACATCTAAGTCAGTTTCTATTTAACAAAAAAATATAAACATACAAAATCATTAATAACATGCAAATGATGAACATGTTTGAAATCAATATTTACAGCATATTTGAATGAATATTGCTAAAATTATATTAATACTTTTTACTTTCTTGATTTAATGGAAATATTTATGAAAGCTATTCTTTTTTCTTTTACTATATTGGAATTGTACATAGTATTTTAACAATCTTATTTTATTTTTAACTTGTAAAGCTCCCATGGGGGTTCTATGAAAAGATTGCGGCAACTTTATTATGTCTAAAAATAAATTTAAACAAGAGATTTTCAATATAATACTTGAATGTGACAGAATTGCAATCGAAACCTCGCAGTTATAGTAAATAAGCATTTTATATTTACTGTATTTCTATAAATGTTTTACAAAGCATTTATAAGTGCAGTAAATAAGACTAATAAATATGATAAAACATAACATAAAAAATAATCTATCATATTTATTTAGAAAAGTCAAAAAAACTTAACAAATTTTTGTTGCTTGGGATCGATGGTTTCTTTTTCACATTAAACTCATTAAATTTATTTGATTTGAAATATTTTCAAATGATACTATGAAATAAAAGATATAAAGTTAACTATTTTAATAACACAAGTCAATAAATGTTTTTCGAAATATTTTTAAATGGTACTATGAAAAAGATATAAAGTTAACTATTTTAATAACACAAGCCAATAACTATTTTAAAAACACAAGCCAATAAATATTTTAATAACACAAGTCAATAAATATTTTAATAACACAAGTCATTAAATATTTTTTTATATTTTTAAAAAGATTTAATTTAAAACTAATATCATAAGATTCAACGTATAGTAGTGGTTCAGATATTTAAATCTCAAACAACTTCTAACAATAAATAAAATAATTATATTCAAAAAAAAAAAATAATAATTTACTTCCACCAAAGTTAAGAGATAACAAAAAACAAAGAAGTTATAGAGAAAGAAAGTTATAGAGAAAGAAAGTTACAGAGAAAGAAAGTTAAAGAGAAAGAAAGTTATAGAGAAAGAAAGTTACAAAGCCGACGACATGGGTTTTGTGATATCATCAATTTGTGAAAATAGTCCTCTATATCAATATTTTTCTTAAAAAAAAAAAGGTCCTCTAGAAAAAAGTGGGGGTTTCGACGTGCCCCTGGCTCCCTCAGTGTCGTTGGCCTTGAGTTATAGAGAAAGAAAGCGATAGAAGACTTAAAAATCTGTATATTGTATTAGTCAAGAAAACATGAAGATGCGAGAGAATTTCAAAACACCGATGTTCTCAACTAGTTTACAAAAGAACAATCAATCACATACTACTTTCAAATATAACACTCAGTTTGCAAATTCGACAATTAAATTAACTAGTTAAAAAATGTCTGCAGCTTGCGTAATGACGCAAATAAACCCGTTGATAATAAATATATATGTGTTACTTATGATTAATTTTATCTTCGACAAGCAGAATCATTTTTCTTCGTAACAAAACCATTTTAAAATAGTTTTATTCTTTATAGAATGGAAATAATCAGTCTTAAGATACAGCTTGATTGATTCCTTTTTAATTCATTTTGTTTTATTTAGTAAAAGACTCGGTAATTTAAGTGGAATCAACTTTATTAGGTCCGTAGAATAGTTAAGTTTATTTATAAACAAAAGACGGTTATTTATAAACAAAGTCGGTTATATATAAACCATTTATTAACTTTAATATTTATTTACTTTATAGTTATTTGTAAAATATTTTAGAAAGAATTTTTATATTTTTAAAAAGATATTTATAAACTTATATACACTTAAAAAATAATAATCCGAGGTTAGATGATTTGAGAACTTCGCTAATGATTAGGTTTTTTTCATTTTTTTTTTTTTTATAGATTATGCTTTTTTGTTTCTAAGTAAGGTAATATTTAAAACTAAAACAAAAAAAAAAAGGTTTTCACAGTATAGGATTTTAATTTTTTTATAAGGGCAATTCCACGCCGCACGTACGAGTATTTGACGATTTTAGCTGGCCAAAATTATTTCTCTCTTTTTAACAGCTGAAAACTTTATCATATGACAAGAAATTGTAAATTAAATGTTTTTTGTACAAATCCAAGCCAGTGGCGTTCAATATAGGGGAAAGATGGGTACTTTAGGGATTACATTTTATTCTATTCAATAGGATTTGAGGAAATAAAAGATATATTATTTTTCAAACTTTATTATGGTAAATAACACTTTATTTTGATATTTAATTAGACTCCACTTCGTCATTGTCAGAATATTCTTCATTTTCGTTGTTTTCAGTGTCGGAATCTTGGACTTTTCCAGGAAGAAGCAATTCCACAGCTTCTTTTGAAAAAGGCTTTGAAAGTTTGTGTTTCTTTTTCCCAATGCTGGACAACAGAGGGTCGGATGTTAATAATAACCTATTGATGATATCTTGGTTACAATCTATTCTAGAAAATTTTCTAGCATAGCTAAGTCTGTACTCCCGGAAATGTTTGTTTCTGGCTTCGGCAGCCTCTTCCGACAATTGTCCAATTGGCAAAAGCGCATTCTCTACTATATCAGGACCATGTACTAAAACTTTATGCTGAGTTGGAGTCATTGGACACCAGGGGTATAGTTCAACATAAAGCTTTGCAGTATACAAAGTATACTGTCTGAACTTTTCTACATCAATCTTGTGGCCACTGGAAATTACTTCTAGGATAATTTTCATTCTGGAAATTAAACGGTCTACTCCAGTGATATCTGCAGATGTTTCCGGGTCGTTGAAGAATCTCCTGCTTGTGTTGCCGTTATTGGTATTCCCAAATCCAACCTTAGGTATGTCGACAAGAATGCCCATTTTGCTCTTGAATTCATCTTGGATTTTCTTTTTCCTATCTGAGATGAGTCTCTTCTCATCTTCATTCAGCCTTTTCTGCCATTTTTTTACAGGCAATTTATATGATAGGTGAAGGAGACTTTCAAAACACCGTATTCTAGCATGCAGAATGGATAGTCCAAATTTGTAGCTGCTTTGATTGTCAACACATGTTCTGTCCAAATCATTAAATTGTCTTAATGTTGCTCCACAAATATAACATCGCATGGTCGATTTAGTGGTGGTTGCTGCGTTACAGACTTTTCCGTCAATCATAGTTAACATCATCACATGTTCTACTGCTATGTCTTGAAGTTGAGTTGGTTTTAAGCCTGCAATTTTGTTTTCCATGTAAGCAATTTCTTCAGCTATTACATCAGCAGTTTTTTTTATGAACCTAATTCGAATTGGCCTGCATAACCTTGGAGACGATGGTGTAGGGTTTTGCCAGATAACCTTTTTATTTACTCCACAAGTTAGCTGTAATGGAACCATTGAGCATTGAAATATACTGGCATCAGAATTAGAGTCATCCTCAAATTTTTGATTAAACTGTGTCTGCTGGGAGACATCACAACCCCATTTCGTAGATAATTTCATATGTTTACGCCCACTTTCCGTTAGAGTCTTGATAACTTCTTCTAAATACAACACCAATCTTTCGGCAGTACGGTTTAACAGACTTTGTAAGTCTACTTCAGCTAAACTTTCTGTGACTGTGAACGAATCAGGATCAGGATAGCATGTTTTTTTTTCTTCGACCAAAATACTGTAGCAGGGCCATTGCTTCTTGTACGATTTCATATTGAGATTTTGTTAGGCCTGCGTCAGTAAATATTAAAAGAGCCTCTAACGGTGTCAATGATTTTTTTGTAGGTTCAAGACTGTTGCGATAGGCTTTTTTTAATCTTTCCCGCTCGTTTGGGAGATGTTTTAAGATCTTTGAGGACGATTGCAGCACTTCTTTTGCCACTTGTTGTCAAACAAGTTTCAGCTGCAAAAACAAAAGCTTCTGGTTCCACATTTTTCCTGAGCTGTTCTGTTTTTCTCCTCTTTGAACGTTCACTAGAATCGACAAAACTTTTTCTTGGTCGTCCGGCTGATGATGGAGTGGATGGGGTACCCGGTATTTGGAAACTCTCTTGCAGCCAAGGGCCATGCTTCTTAATAAATATTTCATGAGTTCTGGATGAAGACGACCACATTTTTCTAAAAATAGCTTTCAAACTCGACATTTGACGCTTGTATACTGTTTTTAGTTCATCGGTATACTGATTTCTTGATAACAAATTTTGATCAGCTAAGTCTATTTTTTCATTGAAATTTGGAGCCTCCTGCTGCTGAATACTGTTGTAGAAATCCAAACGAGAGATTGTTTGCATTCCTGATGACCCATCTAGAAAAAAAAATTAAGTTGAAAAATTCATCTTGGACCTTGATGTGCTTAGAACATGATTAAAATTTAGATGGCATCAACAGGCAGTTGATGCCATCTAAATTTTATATATAAAATATATATATATATATATATATATATATATATATATATATATATATATATATATATATATATATATATATATATATATATATATATATACTCCTGCTATTGTCGATATAACACTGTGATAACACAATGATATAACACTGTAAAACTTCTGTTGTAAACACTTGTACACAGTTTCAATAAACACCACTAAAATTGCTCGTAAATAAAATGAACCACGCAGATATAGATCGGATATTTAACTAAACTGTGTAGTTCCAATTACTACTTTTATAACCAAACCATTAACTGCTTATTAAGCGACCATTATCGAGAGATAATAAGGGTAGGTAATTAAGTGGGTACGGCCACTTTTAATAATTCCAATTTTGGCCAGCTAAAATTGTCAAATACTTCTACGTGCGCCGTTGCGTTCAGACATTAGAGAAATTTTTAAAATAATTAAAGTATTGTTAATGGTTTTGAATAATTTTTCAAAATAAATATGAATTTGATCTAACATAATGCACGATAAAACGCTGTCAAAATTTATGTAGATTACTTTTCATTCAACTTACGCAATAGTAATTTTGCGTTCAAAACAATAAAATTAAGCAAAACAAAAAAAGCGTGTACTCTATTAAAATTCTCTGAAACTGCCAAACATTATAAATGCCAAACATTATAAATGCCAAACAATCTTTGAAAATGCCAAATAATATAAATGAAGTTATTCTCAAAGCATAGGTCTTAAATATTAAAATAATATAAAGTTTTTGGATCCAAACATATATTACGCATAATTTTTCTTAGCTAAAACAAAAAGTATGTTGCGGTCAGACAAAACCATTGGTTACTCTTCTTAGATAATTTCTGTATTTATAACAAAACTGAGTAAATATATTTGTCCAAAAATGTGATTTTACAATGTTCAACAGAAAGGTATACGAAGACACTCATTTTAAGCTACTTAAATAGTCGATAAGTTGTTCTTTTGGTTAGTGGCGAACAATTTTAGGAGTTGACAGTACGCAAACTATTTCCTTATGAAACTAAACTGCAATGTCGTCAGTTGGAGGGTAAGTACACTGAAATGTCGTCAGTTGGAGGGTAAGTGCACTGCAATGTCGTCAGTTGGATGGTAAGTGCATTTGTGTTAAAAGTATTAAGTATAACAATCTTTGATGTAGTTTTAAAAGTTTTCTAATCTCAACGGAGACCTTTCAAAAATAATGTAGCCTATGAATTGTAAGAAAAAAAATTTACTCTGATGATAGTCTTAGAGAATAATTATTGTTAATAGGGAGAATATTAGTTCTATTTTTGATGATACGGTTCCACGCTTCTATCGTTGTTAAAAATTGCTGATGTTATGACTTGCTTAAAAAAGGACAGTCGAACCAATATATAAAGCTAGCGTCCGCTAATTATAATTCTTGATCTATCAAAAGTTTTTTAATTATTTTTATACCAGCAAGTTTTTCTATTTTTTGAACCTCGATTAGATGCCTTTTATATATATATATATATATATATATATATATATATATATATATATATATATATATATATATATATATTTCGCTGTTTATATAAAAATAAAATAAAAAAATTACAATGAAACTTTTATATTACACAAAGAATATATATAAAACAAACAGGGGCTCAAAGTAGATAAGGATGCCTAATTGTGTGTAAACTGAAAATGAGCACTTTGACTTCGATTCACAAAGCAGTGTCTC
The DNA here is from genome assembly GCF_022113875.1 of Hydra vulgaris. Classification (NCBI taxonomy): domain Eukaryota; kingdom Metazoa; phylum Cnidaria; class Hydrozoa; order Anthoathecata; family Hydridae; genus Hydra; species Hydra vulgaris. The sequence continues at coordinate 76,489,150 of NC_061157.1, forward strand.
AAAAAAGGCAAATTAGTAAAAATTGTTGCATGAATTCAGTAAAGGGCATTGTTTAACTTTCTTAAACCCACCAGCCCACTTTTCAAAAGTTACTTCATCTGCACCAACCACCAATTCCAACCAGCATTCAGTAAACTTCTTATATTGAAGATTACCACAATGTTCACAAAACTCTTTTCAGGTTGGATTGCAAACAAAACTTTGATGTATGAGTTGATTAAGTATAGTGGCGAGTGAGTTGATTATAAACTGAAAATTCGCATGTATAGCGCACATGCATACATTTTCTGGAATTTTTTGTTGGAGCTTAACATAAAATGGTCTGCTGTAAGTGAATTTTGAAAATTTCGCAGACACACCAGCATTGTCATTCTTGAATATTCCGAATGCTTACTTCAGTGTGAATAGCAAATGACGAGTTTGTCTTTTCTCCCGAGTGACTTTACTGACAATAATATCTTCAATGCCAGTTGCCTTACGGGAAATATTGTCGCATTCATAAAATTTATGAATTAGTAGAATGAGACAATTCTTCTGTTCTATAGGTATACTACTTGGTCAATCATTATTAACTACTCTCAAACCAATCTTTTTGCCCACTTCTACATACACAACCCGCCGACAGTCTTCATCGGTTTGTAAACTTTTCATAACTTTGTTTACTGCCTCACCAAAAATCTATGGTGTAAAAAATGTTTGTCGATCTGTGGATGTACTTTTTGCCTCTCTCTTCTTTTTTTTTTTGCTTCTCTGTCTCTTTTACGTCGTTCTTCTAATTGATCAGGTGTCATGTTTTGTCTCAAGGAGCGTACTCGGTTCATTTCTTTCACTTTGTAATCTTGGTGAGAGTCACAAAATTTTTTGAATCTAGGTCCCATATCTAAAATAAAATAGTATTAAAATTTAAATTATGACAAACAAGCGCTTACCCAGCGGGCACAGCGACGTGATAAAAACGTGCATTTCACGTTACTTTTGGCACGTGATATTTACGTGACTTTTTGGTCCTTATGAAATGTCCAAAAGACGCGACTTATGGACGTGCTTTTCACGTTACTTTTGGTACGTGAGATTCAGGTGACTTTTTGGTTACTATGAAATGAGCAAAATTGTTCATTTCTTCGAGACCATAGTCACCTAAATATCATGTACCAAAAGTACAAACGTAAAAAGCATGTCCATAAGTCACGTCTTTTGGACATTTCATAGGGACCATAAAGACACGTCCTTAAGCTTAAGGACGTGTCTTTATGGTCCCTATGAAATGTCCAAATATATATATATATATATATATATATATTATATATATATATATATATATATATATACATATATATAATATATATATATATATATATATATATATATATATATATATATATATATATATATATATATATATATATATATATATATATATATATACATTATCGAACTAAAAAGATTGAATGAAAAATTGAAAAAAAAAAAAAAAAAAAAATTAGATCAAATAGTCATAAAAAGTGGATTTCAGGTGTAAATATCTTTTATATAAAATAACTCGTTATTTATAATCTGCAGCCAATCCACGAGGAGCACGCTTTAAATGCTCTCCAATGAATCTATCTATTACTTCCCTTGTGTTAGTTTGAGATACAAGTGCAGCTAAAAAATAAGGAACAAAATGTTAATTGCTTTTTATCAAACACATTTATTTGTCATTTTCTTTAGACTAGTTTTGTTATTTCTATGTTTTGTAAGTAAGTAAATACTACAAAGAAAAATCTAAACATTTTTAAAACAGAAAAAATACTTACCTAGTATTGCCTTATATGAAAAAGTAATCTTAAACGATTTTTTTCCTTTGTTACCCATCTTGTTAAACTGCGCCTGCACCTGTTTCTCCATCAACTCATTTATACACCTACTTACTAGTTGTGAAGGTGACTGTCCACCCAGTTGTTTTAAACGACTAACCTAAAATATTTAAAAATGAATATTTTATTTTTTGAATGAATATTTTGAATGAATATTTAAAATTAATTTCATTGATCTATAATTTCAAATTTTGACAAGTGATTTTGCTCGATTAATGGCCAGTTTTATAAAAACCAAAACTAATAAAAAAAACATACCAGAAGAGTATACTCATTTTCATCAACCAACTTTCTATCGAACTTTTCAAATTCTTCCATGGTGTCAAACTTTGTAAGATGGAAACTTGAATCTGCTGGCTCTATTCTCCTTCCTAACCGTTCCAATGTAGTAACAATATCTGCCTGACCGGCTTTAATAGCAGCCAACTCCATAAACAATCCATACTGCATTCCTAAAATAAAAACATTAGAATAGTTTAATCAGCAATTAATACATTAGTCCAACACTTTTTGCAATCGTATCTTATGGAACAAATCATTTCTAGATTTCTAACACATATTTTTAAACAAAAATGATTTTCAAAATATATAATGCCTAGCAGAGGTAATAAGAAATTAAAAAAACTTACGCCTCTGATCCATTAACTTAAACAAAGAAGGTGGGTCACCATAATTTCCAAAACGACATGTTTGACTGGATTTTGGTTGGCAGAGTGACAATGATGCATCTTTGTGACAGGGAGTGGAATTTACATTGAGCATGCAATGAGATGAAGTGTTTTGTTTCAATGGAGATCTCCTTGGGGGTTGATTACTATTACTGTTAGAAGCTGATGTTTGAAAATATGAAGCAGATGCAGTATAGTTGTGTTTGGTTACAGTATTCTGACTAGTCAACGAATGTTTTGATTTTTTTGTTTGTTGGATTGCAACTTTTAAAGGACTGGAATGTGAATCAGAAGAACAGCTTTCGCTTTCATTAGAATATTCTTTAGTCCTTCTTTTGCATTGGTCGGATTTAAAATTTTTACTACTAAACTTTGGTATTCTTTTGATGACAAGATCCGGACTAGGCTCGCGGATCATTTCAGATGTTTCTAGTACAACACCTAAAAAGTGGTCAATAAAATCAAATAAATGGGTTATTATTTCCAGTTTTATACTAAAAAAATAATTTTCACTTAGCAATGCAAATTTATCATAAAATAAGATGCAATTCAAAGAAAGAAACAAAATACAAAAACCTTGAAGAACCAAAAACAGAAAATTGAAACACTTAAAAAGGCATCTACCTGCAGGAGGACACTCTGATAATTCTGAGTCTATGTTCAAGCATACATTACACATTTCTTTAGTGCCTTTACTTAAAGAAACTTTTATTAGAGGAAATTGTTGCCAATTTGGACAAGGAGAAAGCCATTTTGATATATAGTAGTGTAGGGGATGTTCTCCGACTGGAGGCCAGTACACACATTTTTCATCTTCCTCCACCCAATGAAACGGAACCATGCACTTTTTATGAAAATTATTTTCATTAAGAGTTACAACTGAATAAAGCTTTTTGATTGGGCTAAAATAAAACATTTAATCTACTATTAGCCACACACACATCTCTCTCTCTCTCTCTCTCTCTCTCTCTCTCTCTCATATATATATATATATATATATATATATATATATATATATATATATATATATATATATATATATAGTTATATATATAGTTATATATATATATATATATAATATATATATATATATATATATATATATATATATATAGTTATATATATATAGTTATATATATATATATAGTTATATATATATATATATATATATATATAGTTATATATATATATATATATATATATATATATATATATATATATATATATATATATATATATATATATATGTATATATATATATATATATTATATATATATATATATATATATATATATATATATATATATATATATATATATATATATATATATATATATATACTTATATATATACTTATATATTAATGAATTCTATTCATTTTATAACTTAGTCTCATTTATTCTTATTTTTGAAAATTAACATTTTGTCTAGAGGAAAATGGCAATTTTCTGTCAATGGAAATAATTAATAACACACGTTTATAAAAACAAGATTAAATTTTTTGACTGAAAATCATAATATAAAAACATAAATATAAAATGCTATGACTATTATCAAAAAAATATAATTGTCTATAACTGTCTTGTATCAACATTGTGAACTAGAGCTGATATAACAAATCCATTATGTGTAGGCATGCAGACACACTTCCGCAAAATATCGTGTTTTTGCTTGACACAAGGAGTAGAAATAGCATTTTTGCGTAAGAAAAATATGTCAATATCCTTTGATTGCACAAAATCAGTAAAAAAATTGTCCAAAGAATGCTTCTTGAATTTAATGCAATGAAATTGATCACTAACAACGTTTTTAACAAATACAACACTTGAGTTAGTTATAAAACAATTATCTTTATCAGAAACACTAATGCGGAAAGTGTTTTTTGGTGTTTGATGAAAATCATTCAGTTCGTCAAGTCTTTTGGCCACTTGTATCAATGGATTTCTTGTTCCACTGATCATTTTTTTTAATTTTTGAAGATAATTTTCAAACTTAAATGCGGAGAGATTATCCAGAGACACACCATAATTCTGAACATCTTCACAAAGGTGCAAAAGACTGTGTACATTATAGACACAAAACAAATGGCCATACACATCTACTGAATTAGTTACAAAGTATCTTAGTAAGTGTTCTGCATTCTGAAGATTTGAGTTGCGAGTAGCATCATCACTTTCGCACAGAAATCTTATAGCAAGGCACAGACTTAAAAAATGTTTGTAAACAGAATTATCAACAACATCTTTAAGGGCAAAAATACCAGTGTAAAGCAAAAATGAGTGCAATTCTGTAGCTTTCCATCTATCTAACTCAACAAGACTCCGTGGCTGTCTAACAAAGTCACTTGGGAGTTTACCATTCAAACTGGTAAGCTTCTCAGACACCTGGTTGACCATGTTGGCTGATAGTTTACCTGAACTTGTGCCTTTGATACTGCCCTTTAGAAAATATAATATTCTCCGCATAACACCGAGACAAACAAGATGCATATAATCAAGCAGAAACATACTCACAAAACCAATGGACTCAACATCATGTAATGGACTTTTGCTGATTTGGTGAGATCTGTTATTATCATCTTTGAAAAAGTAACCATTTGTCCGAAAGATCTGGTCTGTTCTTAAAACAACATTTTTTTCATGGTGGGAAAAAACAATACGATTTTTTAAACTCCTTCCTACCATTGTACATCTTTCGCATGAGTGGAAACCACAATGACTAATGATTCCTTTTAACATTGCTCTAGCAGGAGCATCGCAAACAAATGCATAAACAGTAACAATGTAATCAATGTTATTGACATGAAGAGCATTATGTTGCAATTCATTTAACTCATTTACTAAGGCACACAAATACACATCACATGGTGGCTTTTTATTACCACAATATAAACCAACAACAAATGATTCCATTCCTAAAATTGAAGCAAGTATTGGCCATAGTTGGGTAGAGTTTGATTTGAACAAAGGTATTCCATCAATATTAAAAGTTAAATAAAGAGAAGTTTCTTTGATTGATTTGGAAGAAATTTGTTTTTCAATTTGTGTTTTTAAACCCAAGTAAATATAGTCACCGTAACCTTCAATATTGATACTTGCAATACTTCTTTTTGTTTTTAATAATGTTCTAGAATCTAATGGTACACTTTGCTTACACTCCAAAAACAACTTTAATGCACCATTAATACATTGCCTTGTACATCTATGTGTAAGAGCCCAACAACGCAGTTTAGAACATAAGCTTTCATCATAAATTTTATTTTCATCTTCTTTATTACCATAAGAAACACTTTCTGAGGAAGTTAAAGAAACATCTACTTCACTATTGCAATTGCTCAAATCACTTTTAATAAATAGAAAATCATTATCTTCTACATCATTTGAAATATCTGTAAAACTATCATCACTTTGTTCATTTCTTGTTACCTCTGAAGAACTTTGTGTAGATACAGACATCTGTATAACAGCTAACCTCCTTTTTCTCCATAATGATACTGAACTGAAGACATAAACAAGATTTAAAGTTTTTAATTTTTTTCGTACAAATTTTAAGTTTATTTATGAAACAAAACCAGCAGAAAAAATAAATATTTATAAAAAATACATAACTGAAAAATACATTAGAGCCTTAAAAATATCTATGGTACAGGACAAAACAAACAGAAAATATAAAATAACTTGTCATCATCACATGAGTCACAAAAAAATACAACGAGAGTAAAAAGTCTATTTTTCTCAACATTATTCAATAACCTTATAAGTTATAAGGTTATTGGGTCTTACTACTAGTAAGATTAATGTTAAATTTATTAGGCTACATGGACAAATGATAAGTTCTGCATAAAATATTATTGACTAGGAAGACCCAATTATATTGTTTTGTCATTGTCTAGGAATATTAGTAATACTAACATTGTCTAGTAATGACTAGTAATACAAGATAATGTTATTTCTAGACAAAACGATATAATTGGGTCTTCCTAGTCGATAATATTTCATGCAGAACTTATCATTTGTCTATACAGCCTAATAAATTTAATGTTAAATAAGTTGTAGTATAACTTATTTAGTATTAAGTAAGGTAAGCTACATAGACAAATTCGACAGTTTAAAATAATCAATAATACTATTATTAATAGGATACTATAATTAATAGGACTATTATTAATAGGATAAAAAAAGTATACCTTGTACTAGGGTTTGATCTTTTGCGTGTGGCTATATAATAATTATCTGCCATAACGTATCTACGATTTTGATTAATTTAAATTGATAACACTTAGAATCTAAGTTTTATAATAAAAAGTGTTATAATCTAAGTTAGATAATATATATAGATAATATATAAGATAAAAAATTAGATAATATATAAGATTTAGATATTATTATGTGTTGAGTTAAAATATTATACGTGACTTTTTGTTGCGTCCAATATGCAGAGCGACGTTATATTATAAAATATTATAAAGACTGATCCTTTTTTTTTTCAATTATTATAAAACTACAATAAAAAAAAATTATGTTATCAGTAAAATTTAGTAAAAAAAATTATAAAAATGAATATATAAACTAAATTACAAAAAATTAGTAAATATAATAAAGAATATCTTTCCAAGTTTCTAATCGCAGGTTTTTATTGCAAATAAAAAAGTTCCGAAAACAACGATATCTTGGCAACGTGACTTTCACGTTTTTTTCACGTAAAATAGTCACTTGGACGAGGTCACGTAAAATACACGTGATTAAGACGTGAATAAAACGTTGCGTGCCTACTGGGTAAATGGTTAACCTAAATTAGTTTCCTCGATTGTTAACTTTTGTTAATAGTTGTTTACAATTATTTGATAAACCAACTTTTAAACAAAAAGAATATTCCAAATTTTTTTACGTTCATATTTAATGACGAAAAGATTCTTCACGAAAAAAAATTCCTGTGATAGGAGAATGGGAACAAGAAACCCTAAAATCTTAGCTCCTCCTTGCCCCAAACGTGAGAGCAACAGATCGATAAAATATTTTTTGAAGATTAAAATCATAAATATTATTTATGATTTTTAATCTTCTGATCAGAAGATTAAAAATCATATTAAAAAGATAAGTCAGCTGACGTAGAATTGCCCATAAGGATTTTATAGTTAACAGTGTCAATGGTTTTATGAAAACTCCTAGTGTTTAATAATCCTTATTAAAAGCACATAATATATGATTAATTAGCTCAATTACTTCATGTCTAATGAAATATAAAGTGTTCTAGCAATATGTGTATAGTGTGTTTTAGTAATTCAGAGAAACAGGATAAGACAGCAATATATATATTTTTTTTCACTGAGAAAAATCTTGATATAGAGGACTTTTTTCACAAATTGATGATTGTGCCTCCTCTCCCCCCCATGTTACTGATCTCTTGCATGAAGATTGTTGATTTTAACCAAATTATAAGTTTTATATAATTTTTTCAGTAATTAGAAATATTAAGAAATGATCACTAAATTCGGTTTTAATAATACCATAACCTAAATAACAATTATGGAAGTTATTAAATTATTAAAGTCATATTGCTTTGATAATTGACTTATTGTTGGAATGACATCATATTGCAAAATCTACAATAAAAAAAGAATTTTTCTAAAATCAACGTTTTTCAAGCGAACTAAAAAGTAGAAAATAATTTTTTTTTTTTTTAAGATGTTTATTTTACAAGTACAAAGAATTTATAATTGACCAATCACCGATTAGCGAATAAAGATATACAAATATAAATATCGTAAACATAAAGTTCAAAATAAATCTTTCAACTTGTCAGAATGTCTGATTATATTCCTCTTATAATGATGAAAGATTTTACAACAAATTATGTTTACACATTAGCATTAATGTTTTTTTTTTTTCATTATTAAATGCCTTTCATTGTTGTTATAATATTTTTTATTTTGTTATCGGTTTTTTTTTTTTTTAATTTATTTTTATTGTTATTATTGTTGTGGATGTATAGCCTGTCTTATTTATTTTTAAATATTCCTCTATTAATCTTTATTTTTGTCTTGACAACTGTCAAAATATGCTTTGTCTAATAAATAAGTCTCCTTTATTCTAATGTACTTCATTTCTTCCCACAGGCGTTCACTGCTCGTGTGTAACCATTCGGCAAATTTTATATGCCAAAGTTTTTAAACTATAATGATGAAAGATTTTATAACAAATTTGATACACGTAAAACGAAAAACGTTAGCGCGCAAGTGGTGATTTGATAATATTATGACATTATGCAGTATAACATTTGATTTAATGATTTGTTTGTGTGGATGTATTTAGGGGCCATCCATAAAGGACGTCATCCAAATAGAGGGGATGTTGGAAGGGGCTAAGATAAAAATGACAAAAAAGGACAAGGGAAGGCGGAGGTTGTCAAAAAAGAACGTCACATTATAGATTGTTTTAATTTTAGTTTAACTAACATGAAAAACTATGTAAACATGTGTTTTTAACATGGAAAACTGTAAACATGTGCTTTTTTGTTTATTTGTTTTTTACAACTTTAATAAATTTACACATCGTTACGTTATAACTACATGACATAATATAATCTCACGTAAAAGTATAAGATAATAATACCACGTATAACATAGCATACCGTAGAACGGGGTGACTTTGTTAGGATTTTGAGCATTTTTGCAAAATAAATCTGGTTCATTACAATTTTTTCTGATTTTTTTTTTCCCGTTATAACATTATACCTTTCCTTTATATAATTCCATTAAATATTTTTAATTTTTTTTTGTCTTAATATATATATTTTTAATCCAAAATGTTATCAATCTCACCCCGTCGTTTGGGGTGACTTTGATAGTCTATTATTTCTTAATGGCTTATTGATTTAACCCTCTTTACAGTGTCGCTAATACTTTCTTTTTGACTTTTACTAAATTAGAACACAACATATTAATAAACTTATAAGATTTACTGGTAAAATTATAAATTTAGACAACAAGTTTGGTTATCAGAATGGACAAAGAAAAAACAAAAATAAATTTGATGTTAATATGCTAAACACAGAAAAATAATATATCAATAACATTGTTATAGTAATTAGCAGTTATAAAATAACACTAACAAAAAAATAATACTAATTGCATATAAATATTAAGTACTTATAATATCCTTTAGTTGTTAACTCAATTCAAAATTAAAAAGATATCCAAAAAAAAAAAAAACATATATATGTGGTATATTCCAGTGTTATTATAACTGGAAAATACCACTTGAACATCTAAGTACAGATTTTTAGAAAAAAAAATTTCAAAAAAATTAAAATCACAAGATTTTTTGGCATTTTTTGGTACGTGTAAAAATCGTTATTTTTTTGTTATAGTCATGTTATTCCTAACACATTTGCACAATTTAGAATCACTTCACAATCATTAAAATTTCAAAAATATTAGCAGAATATAATTATGTACAAGAATAAAAAAAAAAATAGTCTCTAATTGTGCAATTTCACATTTAAATCATTATTTTTGTAACTAACAGACGAAATTATCAAAGTCACCCCGCGTATCAAAGTCACCCCGTTCTACGGTAATAAAAATTGGTTCAACAAGTATATCTAAGTATAGCGTAAATTAATAGTGTTTCTTATCATAAATGTTACCAGTATTTTTAAAAAATAAAAGAATAAAAATAAGAAAAGAAAAAAAAAAGACAAGAAATTTTTTTGGTACTTCAGATATATACATGCTGTTGTAAAGGAAGACTCTACGTCTTCATAGACGTAGAAGTCTTCATAGACTTCTACGTCTATGAAGACTTATCATCGAGAAATGCGATGGGACTAGTCCATGTTTGTATTTAAGCATAAATAGAACATTTTGGTAGATGTTGATTTGGTAAACATTTAGTGCATTCAAAGTTTTTAGTAAGGGTTCAGCATGGGTCAGTTTATCTTTATTATAAACTAATCTTGATGCATGTTTTTGACTTATGTAAATAGTACTCAATTTGGATTTGTGTGTACTTGCCCATTTTTGCCCATGTGTGTACTTTGCCCGTTTTTAAGAAGATAATGCATGAGAATACTTTTAATTTTATTTTTTAAAGGTGTAGCAGCAGATTCAAACATCATTGCAAGATGAAATAAATTTTTTCGGAGTTAAAAATAGGGTGGGGGGTCAGGATTTTATGACGTTCTTTTCAAGGGGGTATAGGGAAAAAGGACAACCGGTGATAAATGGGGGGAGGAATCAAAAATTGGGTAAAAAATGGTGACGTCATTTATGGATGGCCTCTTAAGTGTATCTATTATAATTTAAATATAGTTGACCATTTTAATGATCAGTGAAGATATATTACACTGATATATGATTAACGAAACCATTAAGTGTTGGTCGATTACCAATCTTTAATCTTATAAAATGCGCCAACGTTTTTCGTTTTACTTGTATCAAATTTGTTATAAAATCTGTCATCATTATAAGAGGAATATAATGAGACAATCTGACGAGCTCAAAGAAAAATTATTTTCTACTTTTTAGTTCGCTTGAAAAACGTTGTTTTTAGAAAATTTCATTTTTTATTGTAGATTATTTTTTACTTTTTAGATTTGTTTAGTTAGAATCTTTGAAACGATTTAAAATATGGAAATACAATGAAATCAACTTGGTTTTGTCTAAAAGATAAAATTTTCTTTACCCAATAAAAACGCAATCCATTGAAATTTATTCATAAATTTATTCCTTAACACTTTCACAATTTATTATTTATTTGTTTACTAAATTTTTGTACAATACGCATTCTGAATTATCTAAAATATATTTTTTTCCGTTACAAATTTTTACTTTAAGTGCTCACTAAAGTCGCTATTTATTTTTTCTGCATATAAAATTTTATTTTGTTGAAATTGAGAGAAATAATGACTGCCGAAGCTTGAAAATGGTTTTAAATTGCATTGTTATCGGGTTCTGAGCTATCCTGAAAGTGTCAGAGCTCTAGCTAATCGGGAAGTGAATAAGATATATCTCACGCAGATGTTATTAAGAATAGAAATGCTCACACTACCACCAGTACGATTTAAACGCAACCGATAAACAGATGCGTAATCGACTAAATTAAAACGTGCGTTTTTTCATTTTTTTAAAGCTAAGTTTGTATGATTGTAACTTAAAACGTGCGTTTTTTCATTGCTTTTAAGTTTGGAAGACAAATTATTCTAGGCAACAAAAAAGTGTTTTTTTATTTTTTTTGTATCTTGAACTTTTTTATTCAAAATGGACTGAAAAAAACTTTTAGTTTTTCCGGATTTCCAAAAAGTTTTCCTTAAATACAAGTTTAAATAAATATTTTTGAAATATAGTTTATATGTATATGCCTATTATATGCCTATATGTTTTTGAACTTTCAAAGTCATTACCCGTAAAAAGAAAAAAAGTTTTACCAAAAAGTTAAATTAAGGTTAATACGAGGGAAATAAATTCTGGATTTTTCAGGTTCTTTTTTTCTTAAAAATGTTTTCCGGATTTTTAAAATATGACCTAGATGATCTCTGAAAAAAGGAAGTGAGAACAAAAATGTTTTATTAGCTGTCTCTGAGATATTCAACAGTAATAAAATTGTATTTCAGTTAAACCGCACCAGAGCAATACCACATATAATTTACATATTTTGATAAAATTTAGAGTACATTTGGTTTTTTTTTGTTACAAATATACAACTTACAAAATAAACAACTTAAGTTAGCTTTTATAATTTCTTGATTTAACTTTTTTTTTTTTTTATGAAAAAAAGCAATTTGACTAAAATTGATAATTTTAACCAACAAATAACTTTGAAAACTTTATATCTCCTATTTTTAAAAATTTAAAATCTCATGAATACAATTTTATAAGCAATTTAATGCTAAATGCCTAAGCAATGAATACTGATAAATTAATTAAAGATAAAGTCAAATAAAATTTCAGCATTTTAAGTGTAAGCATGCGCTCTATGAGTAAAAATTTTGTATCGTTAAAAAAATTTCTACTACTCTTTAAATTATCTGTTTGATGTAATTTGTATTTCGGAGAGAAGGAAGCGAATATGCCTTTGTTAGAAAATTCTTTTAATAATTTATTATTTCATAAATTGATTAGTCAACCACCAGTGCGCGGCATTGGTGGCGGAGTTGCTATCTATATTCGTGAAAAATTTCAGCAAAACAAATAAACATATCGAAACTTTATGCATAGAAGTTTTGAATAAAACTGTCTTTTTTTGATTCATTACTTGAATTTAATATAATTCCTACTATTTTTAAACCATCAAGAATTACGCAAAAAACTTCTTCTGCCATTGAAAATATTTTAAGAAACAACTCTTATAATTCTGATTTCGAATCTGGTCTTTTAATTGCTGATTTTTTTGATCATTTCCCCATTTTTCACATTGCACCTAGTATTCTATCTAATAGTGATAATAAATGTCTTGTCACCAAAAGAAACCTTACTAAAATAAATCTTGATAATTTAAAAAATAAACTATTTTAGGAGTCCTGGAAAAATGTCAGCTAAGGATCAAAATCAGGTCTTTAATAACTTTACGGCTACTTTTAAATTTTTGATATTGTCTGTCCAAAAACAACATCTAAAGTAAAAAATAAAGAGTAAAAAAATCCATGGATGACGAGTAATCTTATAAAATCCATGGATGACGAGTAATCTTATAAAATCCATGGATGACGAGTAATCTTGTAAAATTGTCTAAAAGAGAGCAAAACTTTATATAAAATTTTTGAAATCAAAGGATGAAGGTGATGAAAAAACATACAAAGCCTATAAACAGTTTTTTCAAAAACATTTTAGACAAGCTAAAATAATGTATTATTCTAATCTGCTAAATAAAAATAAATTAGACATAAAAAAAACACGGTCGATTAAGAACGAAGTAACTGGTAGAGAAAAAAAGAAATCCTTTAGCATACCTCAAAAATATTTTGTGATAATAAATACATTACAAATGAATCAGATATTTACCATGAACTTTAAAAACACTTTGTAAATCTTGGTCTCAGTCTTGCTTCAAAAATAGTGATGCCAAATAAGAAGTTTGATGAATTTATTGGAGAAAAATCCCTAACATGTATATGAAATGAAAAAATATCCTATAAAGAATTTAACAAAACTCTTACTGAACTAAAGCAAAATAAGTCATGCGGATAAGACGGCATTACTAACAATGTAGCAATACACATCATTGAATGTATAAGAAAACCCTTATTTCATCTAATATCATCTCCTTTTGAACACAGTACTTTTCCTGATATGTTAAAAGTTGCTAAAGTCAATCCTATTTATAAAAATGGAGATTATAATAATATGTCTAACTACCGTCCAATTTCACTCCTACCAGTGTTCTCTAAATTTTATGAAAAAGTAATCTACAATCGAATTTATAATTACTTGAAGTAAAACAAACTTTTATATGAAAATCAAATTGATTTTCAAAAAATTTGTTCAGTAGAACATGCTATCATTATAAAATATTTCAATTTTTTGATAAAAGAGATCATGTACTGGGAGTATTTAAAAGAGTACCTTTCAAAGGTATTTGATACTGTTGACCACATAATCTATTAAAATTAAAACATTATGGTATCAAAGGACTAATAGATAAATGGGTAAAAAAACAATCTGAGTAACAGAAGGCAGTTTGTAATAAACAAAGAGTCAAGTGTTTTTGATACTGAGTGTGGGATACCTTAAGGCTCAATCTTAGAACCGTTATTATTTTTAATTTACATCAATGATATGCATAAAGCATCATCTTTAATATTTTCAATAATGTATGTTGATGACACAACTTTGTTTTATAATCATAGCAATTTAAAGTCGATGTTCGGAATAATGAATACTGAACTTTATTTATGGTTTAGAGCAAATAAACTATTCTTAAACTGTCTAAAAACTAATTACATCTTATTTCATAAAACAGGTCAATCAATGTCTCAACCGTTAAAAATTTCAGAATTGCTTATTAACAACATAACAACAAAACGGGAAAAAATATGCGAAGTTTCTTGGTGTTCAAATTGATGAAAATTAAACATGGAGAAATCATATTGGACACATTGAATTAAAAATATCATCTACAATAAATATTTAATATAAATGTCGCCCATTTCTTGTTTTCTATTCAAGAAAAAAAACTTTACTTTAGTCTAATTCATAGTCATCTCACATATGCTAATATAGTATGGGCATATACACACAAAACAAAATTAATCAAACTGCAAGCCTTGCAAAACCATGCTTGTAAAGCAATTTATTATCTAAGTAGAATGGATAATCTTTCCAATGCGATGACAAATATGAAAGTCTTAAACTTGGAAAAATTTAATTTATATTAGATTCTTATTTTTATGTTCAAATATTTAAATAATATGCTACTAAATTCTTTTTTAGACATATTTTCGTCATCATTTTCTAAAAGTTAATCTGCAATCATATAGCTTCCATAACTATTATATTAAAAAAACTAAAACCCGGGTTCTGAATTTTCAATTACGTCACAAGGACCCAAAACATGAAAAAACTTGAAAAATCAAAAATTAAAAGACTTAAATGGAAAATCGTTGTTTAAAGGGAAGCAAAACTGCATATTCTTAACTGTAAAAATGATTGCAATAAATAAAAAATAAAAAAAAGTATATAGAAAGTAAACAAAAAAAATATTTTTCAACAGTTTTAAAAAAAGAATTCATGTTTAAGCTAATAGGTAAAAAGATGATTATGGGGCATTGTCACAAGATTGTGATATTTTTGCTTTCTTTTAGTGTGCGACTTTTGGAGCGTCCCTACCTCAGTGGGAGTACGTTGTCCGGGGGACGTCCATCGGATATCTAACGGACCGCGGACGACGGACGATGCGTGCCCACTGGGAAACACAAGCAAACCGTAATCTGCAAGCATAGCTTAATCCCATCGACTTTGATATCTTTGTTTCATGACAAACTATTTTTGTAGAACTTTTTCCCATGATCATCACTAACAGCTCCATAGCTAGTGGCGGGGGAAGGGTGGAAGAAGTCTTGGTAAGAGTGGAGACAATTTATATTAAGGGATATGTTACATCTAGGTTGTTAGTATTTTTTGCATAAGTACTGTTACCAGTTGAATGTAATTATTATTTCTTTTGTTGTCTAAAAATCTATAAACCACTCCTTTGAGAGCTTTCTGTCTTTCTTTTTCTCGCCCTTTCAAAACTTTGTCAAATGCAGGATACTTTATAAGTTGGCGCGTTTGTGGCCTAACAAAAATAAGCTATTAAAATTTTATATTGCTTATTTTTAAAAATTTGTTTCTTAAATGCCTAAAAATCTGTCATCCTTTATTCATACCTTTCAAATTTTGCTGATACCTAACAAAATTTTTCATTAAACCCAACTGAATATATATAAGGGTGGAAGAAGAACATCTTTTCGTCGTTCAGCAATAAAAAAAATTCAGCTGTGTTGAGACTTTTAGCAGGCATGTCTCCTGTATATTATTATTATTATTGTAATTATTATTGTTAATGTTTTTATTATTATAAGAATAATAATGGTAGGAGAAATTTATAAATAAAGACAATAACAGCAGCAACAAAGTTTAGTAAATAATGACAGCAACAATAAACATTTAGTGCAAAATAGAGAAATGTTGAATGAGAAGAGGTAGATAAATAGATAGATAAATAAAGAATGTCAAAATATTAGTACTTAATATTAATATTAATATTAGAATGAAAAATTTTATAAAATTATCAAAAAAGGTGAATGGAAAATCAGAAGAATTAAATGTAAATGAATTAATAAAGATTTCCAAAAGGTTAAAAATGTAAAAAAAGCGAAAAAATCACGAATGGATAAATATAATAAAGAAATTCGATATTAATTTGTAGAAATATTGTAGAAATAAAAACGGTAAAATTTGTAGAAATAAAAACGATAAACTCATTCCAACATTTTAAATGCGCTGTAAAACAACAGCTACTAGACCTCAACATTAATGAAATAATCTGTTATTTTTATATTATCATATATGTGTTTTGCAGTTCAACTCACCACTGCATCTATACAACTTACCGCAGCATCTACACAACTCACTGCAGCATCCACAAAACTCACCGCATCATCTGCACAACTTACCGCAGCATCTACACAACTTACCACAGCATCCATACAACTTACTGCAGCATCTACACTTCTTACCACAGCATCCATACAACTCACCGCAGCATCTTACTTTTACATAAACTAGAGCTTATATGTATTTTTTAATTTTTTTAATTCAGTGGGTGGTAATACATTAAAAATAAATGACTTTAGTTACGAAACAAAATCACTGTTGTCCAGTGTAATTTTTATTACTATACCACTGGTCTTCTTCAAGTTTTCGCTTTCTTTATTCTTATTATTTTTTTCTTAATGGAGATCTTTATTTGCAAATTTTTCTTTTTATATTTTTGTATTTTAAAGATTGCAAAAAATCACAAAAAATAAACAAAAAAAGTTTTTAACATCTTTCCAGTTCTTTCAATTAAACATTTTAAAGACCTAAATACTATTCAAATATTTTTTTCACTTTTTTATTTATTTTTTAATTTATACATATTTATAAAGTTGGACATAAATTCACTTTCTCAGGGTATGATTATGTTCCATTTCAGATTTTGCTGCAACCGGTTTCCTATATTAGAACACTTTAAATACTTAATAGAAACAGTTTCTTTAAAAAAACACACCAGTGAAATCAATTAAAAATTGTCATTAATTTTTTTTCTTTTTGGAGGTATAAATAAAGGCCGCCTTTTAGGCAAATTTAAAAAAATAAGCGATATAAAAGAGCGTATTATTGTTTCAAAAGTTATAATAGGATTAAAGTTGCCCGGAAAAAATAAAATTCTGCAAAAAATAAATTCTATAAATCTTTAAATGACGTTCTTTTATTTTATTAGTTAAAATCACTAAATAAAGTATTTTTTTGAGGTTTATGATTATAACTACTTATTTTTAAATTGCGCCTAAACTAGTTCTTCAAACCATTTGGTTTTATCACTTATTAAATAAGGCAAACATTTTCTTATCAAGTTCTGATCAAGGAAACTTTGGAATATTTGTTATATAACTGCAATATCATACTTGCAGCAACTTATAAGGTAAGAAAACCGTAAATTCCGCAGCAAAATAGTTTACCCGCCGCAATTAATTTAGTGTGAACACCAAATGTGATCACCTAAAAAATTATGCGAAAAAGCTTTAAATTGATGGAGCACGTGCTTTTTTTGTGGGATAACTTTCAAAATCTCTGAAAACGTAGAAAGTAAGACGTTTTACTAGAAATTGAAAAATATAGCCATGTGACTTTATAGCATTATTTCCGAAATAAATCCAATTGTTCCAATTGACTCCAATTTTGGCAACTTTCTCTTCTATGTTTAAACTAGATAAAACTTCATTGATGTAGTATCTAAAAAATTAGCTTTTTGAACTTGTCCCTTTGTTTCAATGTTTAAAAATACCATTTTTTTTTAAAAGAAATCGTTATGTATCCATTCACTTCGAAAACTTCAGCCAAGGTCAGGGTTTTCAACCATTTATTAGCTTTAATTTGTTTTTAGTACAAAAAATGTGCATCGAAGATTTATGAGCTTTTTTGCATATTTTAGCTGGATGTCTCTTTGTTTAAGCCGTACAACTATTCTAATCCTATACAATCTTAATGGTTAATTTTCACAATAGAGTTGTTGAGCCAACACTGTCCCAACATTAGCCCAACGTGTTGTGCTGTTAAAAAAAATGTCAAAAAAAAAAACGCCCATCACTGGGCTTTTTTTGTTGTTGTTGTTATTGTTTTTGTTGTTGTTGTTGTTGTTGTTGTTGTTGTTATTGTTGTTGTTGTTGATGTTCTTTGCATTTTTTATTTTTATATCTAACTATTTAAAAAATATAGCTTATGATAAAATTGTATCAAAAAGTCTACTTACCTGCGCGTATAATAACAAAAAATGGTTGAACATAACAATATTATCACAATAAAAACCTGTATGTTGTTATTGTTGTTGTTATTGTTGTTATTGTATGTCGTATATATCAATACTATCACAGTAAAACTCAGTTTGTCAGACAGAATTGAGTCAGGCAATCCAAAATATGCATTTTCTATTGAACCATACGATTCTAATGTTTGCAGTTAGAACCAGACAGCTTTAAATACGGATTTTAGTTGAATTATGGAATACTAAGACCTTAATAATTCTTTTGATTAATTTTACTTTCTGATGATTTCAATGGAAGATTGTAAACTATTTATTTACTTATATGTTTTTATAGTTAAATTTTGATTTTTAAACTAAAATAAACGTTTTAAGTTTTAAATTAAAAATAAGCACAAGATTTTTGGTCAACAACACAGATTTTTTATATAAATTTCCAGAATATTTAACCCAAAAAAAACACACAAAAAAACACTTAACACAAAAAAAACACAGGGTTCAATGGACTGGGTGATTTTATATAGAGTTACCCTGGTATGACAGCAGCATTTAAATTTGAAAAAATAAATAATGTTCAACATAACATTTTAATAGAGCATTAAAAACTGCTGGTCTTAATGAGTTTAATGGATATTTGAAAAAGCACATGAAAGGGCACATGAGAATTTTTAACTTCCTCAGACTTTTATTTGCTAAGTGTTTTTTTTTTTTATCATTTACTTATTAAAGTCATAACCAGTGGTAACAGAATTAAATTAGACTATGCAAAATATGTTTTTTCTATTGAAGGATGCGATTCTAATGCTTGCAGTTAGAACCAGACAGCTTTAAATAATGGATCTTAGCTGAATTATAGAATACTAAGACATTAATAATTCTTTTGATTAATTTTACTTTCTGATGATTTCAATGGAAGATTGTTAACTATTTATTTACTCTTGTGTTTTTATAGTTAAATTTTGATTTTTAAACTCAAGTGGACATTTTAAGTTTTAAATTAAAAATAAGCAAAAGATTTTTTGGTATGCCAACAACACAGCCTTTTTATATAAATTTCCAGAATATTTAACACAAAGAAAAAAGTATGGTTTAATAGACTGGATAATTTGATGAAGAGTTACTCTGGCATGTTAAAAACATTTAAATTAGAAAAAAAAAAGTTCAATGTGAATCAGCACATTGTCTATTATTCATCTGAAAGTTAATGGTATGGTAACAGCATCTATGGTATACACGCGATGTTCAAAGACTCATAAATTAAAATTTGTTACCAATAAATCAAAATAAACCCAAGAATCTTCCAAAGGTAGTAACTTTTGACGGAAAAATTTATCAATGTCAGGTGTGCGCAGGTTATCGCAGAACAAAATAATATTTTGAATTTCGCGCGTTTTTTTTTTAAGGCTGAAAAATCAATGACGGCTTAACTGGTTAATAATAAAAAATATTGGAGGTTTTTATAAAATAGTAAAAAAAAAAAAAAAAAAAAAGGGTCGAATTAACCGCCTGGTAAAAGAAAAAGTTAGAAAACTTGTTTTTTCATTCTGGAAGGCAAATTTAAGTGAGGCTACAAAATTTAAACGAAAAAAAAGAGCAAAGCAGTTTTTAGAATGGTTTAAAACCCACCCAAGTGTTCCAGTTGTCTACAGTGAAGAAAATTTTTGAAATCGAATCTGAGCCCTACAGATACAACGACAGAGTTCTAGAGAAGTCTAGAAGAACAATTTGACTGGAATTTTGGACTATACCAAGAAGATAGCACCCTATAGGAGTGATGGTATGGGGTGGCATTTTTTCAGATGGTTCTAAAGCTCCGCTGGTCATTGTTCTCGAAGGTGTCATGGTTAACCAAACAATTTATGTTGACTTTATAAACGCTAACTTGTTGCCTTGGGCCAAGAAGAAATTCGGTGACAATCCATGGGCCTTCATGCACCTGCTTACAGTGCCAAGAAAACTGTTGCCTTTCTCCAAGAGAATATTCCTCACTTGTGGCCGCCGTACATGTGGCCCCTTCTAGCTCAGATATAAACCCCATGGATTTTTTTATTTAAAGCTTTATGGAATTGAAGAAGGCCCTCAAAACATATCCAAATTTGGCAGCTTTCAAAGCAGAAGTAAAAAAATTTGGAAGAATCATTCAAACAAATTTAAATGATGTGATCTTGGAATGAGTTCCATTAAGTTTCTAGGAGAAGGTTTTAATTCCACATCTGGAATGGCAAAGTTTGGGTCCAGCTCGTGTGGAATGGCAACCTCAAACAAGGATAAAGCCAATAAAATTGACGTTAAAAATCAAGGTCATGAAGCAATATTTAATGGTGTCGAATGAAAAGTTAAATGGAAATGGAGAGAAGACCCCAAACAATAATTTAACATTGTTGCCCAATACGTCATACCAAAACATGCAAGAGCAGATAACGAAAACGAACTACAGGATTGAACCAATCGTAAATAGTTAATTGAGTCTGACCAAAAAAAGGTAGGACTACCCTAAGGGAAAATTCCCTTAATGGCTGTTATCCAACAAAAAAAAGATATTAAAATCAGATCCGTTTTGAACTGGAGAGAAGCTAGGAGTTTTATTAAGATGTATACGTATGTTTACGTTGAGAGGGAATGGAAAAGAATCGAAACAAACCAACGATCATTGATATACGAAAGACTCATCTTTATTTGCCAGTCTGTGGTTGTTTACGGGAAGTTTGCTGTCTTTTGAAAATAAAAGTCGTTAGTTTGACAAAAGGTTGAGACAATAAGGTTCGCAATGAAAGTTTAAAGATAAAAATCCTTCAAGAAGTTTATGCTAAAGTAGTAAAAAAAGAACCAGCTAATGGTGATTGGGATGTACATGGTAACGAGGGTGATGTACATAGTGAAGAGGATGGTGTGTGGGTTGATGCTAGTTCTTTACCTATTGGTGCTCTTCTTCAAACTAATGTAAATAAAAAAAGATTGTATCGTGTACACGCTTTTTTTATTGTAGATAAAATAAAGCGTGTACACGAAATAAATGTGAAAGAGTAAACACGTCACGTTTTTTTCAGTGGTTGTATTAATACATGTTTAAATGTGTTTGTATTCTGTTGGCAATATGTAACGATTTCAAAAAAATATTTTAGTTTTTTTTTAGTTAATTTAAAAAATGAAAAAAGAAGAAATCGTAAGAAAAAAACTTTGCACATATTTAGAAAATCCAAATGGAAGCTACAATTCAATAGCAAAAAACTTGCAAATACAACCATACATTGTTCGTCTACAACACTGTATAAATTATAAACAAACGACATCAGCAATATTGACTAAGATTATGCTAATACATTAATTAGGCGATCTAATTAATTTTGTATGAATTGCACATTCTAACATTTGGTGCAATTTTCTGTCTATTATCTCTATGCTATCTTTCTAAATCGATTTCTTCTGACTTTCGCTCCAACTTTCTTTGTTCTTCCTGAACTCACTTACTCTTGGTCACCGAAGCAGATGATGATGTTCTTTAGTGAGCTAAAATTGTCTTTGCTGGCCCGGATATGTGGCCTCTATATGGTAATTAGCCGGAGGAGGATAAACCACAATACCCAAAAATAACACTTCAGTCATGTTTGTTAACGTTTTTCCCAAACAAAATTGATCAAATGCAAATCTATTAATGGAGGAAAGGAGGTTTTTCAAAATATAAAACTGGTTAAAAAACTGGTTAACAGTTTTAAAAATGACCCAAGTCTCTCACTAGGAGGAACGCGCAAAATGATAAGGATTTTCTTATGGTTTTGTTGTAAAAGTTCGAAATAAACATGTTTTTCAAGCTTTCAAACCACAAAAAGTGCTAATTCTTTTTAAACTTTTTTTTTTAGTTATTTAGGTG
Organism: Hydra vulgaris; assembly: GCF_022113875.1. Taxonomy (NCBI): domain Eukaryota; kingdom Metazoa; phylum Cnidaria; class Hydrozoa; order Anthoathecata; family Hydridae; genus Hydra; species Hydra vulgaris. The sequence continues at coordinate 76,511,541 of NC_061157.1, forward strand.
CTTCCAGAAGTCCTTACGGTCTTATCACAGAGCACCGCCGGAGAGCATTTAATTTGAAGTTCACGCCTTCTTCCATACCAATGTCGCTTATTAGGCAAGAGCCCAATAAGCGACGTTGAACCTCGGACCTCTAACTACTGCGCCTTGGTTGCTCTTTTTAAAAAAATGTGTCACAAAGATGTATGGCAGTAATATTTCTAAAAATTTCTGAATTATTGAAGGTGATGAAACTTATATGAAGTACGATCATCAGGAAATTCCTAGTGCTTTCTATTATAATGCAGAAATGTAATAAAAAGTAATAATGTAATAATAATGAAAAAAAAAATAGCTCATACTGAAAATAGCATTAATGGTAATATAAGTCAACTAAAAGCAGAAACTCAACCAAGCAGGGATGTATAATGTATATTCATATATACATGATGCATGAATATATGAATTTAAATTAAGTTCATATACATATGCGTATAAGTTATATATGTGGCGGATTAAGACTTCTTGGGGCCCGGGGCTATATTTGTTTTTGGAGGCCTTTTCATGAGCCAGAGTCTATAATTGACTAAAAAAAAAAAGGTCCTAAAAATTTTCTGGGGGCCCCTAAATTTGCAAGGCCTGGGGCTATAGCCCCCCTAGACCCCTCCTTAATCCAGCACTGTGTGTGTGTGTGTGTGTGTGTGTGTGTGTGTGTGTGTGTGTGTGTGTATACAGTGACTTCAATCTAAAAAAGGTTATTGATGAATTTTTTTAAAATGTAATTAAAAAATACTCTCTATGAATAAACCAATCTAACACCTACAAATTGTCAAAAAAGATGGCATGTTTTCAGAATATAGAATATGATAGTGTGGACTAAGTTATGACACTCAAAAATATTTACATTTAAATATGGTTTTAAGTTTAAGTGATTTAAATAAATTTTAAGTTTGTAACAAAAAAAGAAATTTTTAACACATGGAACACTAAATTGTTATTATTTTTTTATATTCTGTTATAACATACATTAATCTGATAAGTATTTACTAAATGTTTTCTACATCTTACGTAATCTGATAAGTATTTACTATGTTTTCTATGTGTTAAAATACAAAGTTTATGTTAATATATTTATATTTATGTATAAACCTTGCTTTTTTTTGTAAAATTGTATTGTAATGTATATATAAATATTCCCTTTCATCGGTTTTATCCCTTTTATCTGCGTCATGTTTTAGGGCGGAATTCACTAAATTACAAAAGAAATTATTTATTACGTATTTTATAATATTTCTAATATTGTCTAATATCTTCAACGTTTTTAGACATCATCAAAAACAATTTTCATTGAGTATTTAATGCAATATAAAAGCATAAACTTATTTAAAAAACGTGTCAGTTATCACGCAGTCAACATGTTATCTACCACGTAGGATGATTGATTAGGAGGATGACATGGGGCCATGATGTTAAAAAATAGTTGCCACACAGAGGTTAAAAGCAACTGAAAAATTATATAACAAAAATAAGTTAAGTTGGTTCACCTATATCAAAATAATGTATCACCTATATGAAAAATAATGTAAAAGTTGTTGTAAATAATGCTTTAATTTGTAAATAACAAGTTAATTAAAAAAAAAAGCAAAAAAAGTTATGAAATAATTTTTGTATCCAATCATAACAAAATAAAAATGATATAATCAAAATTCAAAATTAATCAGCATTTAATTAATTTCTTTAAAGGGCAGTTCATAAATGGCGTCAGTGATTTTTCTTAATTTTTCAACCCCTCCCCCCCTTGTCAAAATCTGTCAATTTTTGGCAAACTCCTGCTTAAATATGGTGTTTTTGTACCCCCTCCCCCTAAAGTAACATAAAAAAATGTGTAAACACCATTGATTTTTTTCTGGTTAAATTACACATTTATATATTAGTAGATCTCAGCAAGTTATATTATAGAACAGTTGATGCCTTATCAAACAAAAAACAAACTAATCAAATTTTTATTCTATATCTATAATATAAATTTAATCACTTATCATCTTCCCATAAGTTGTTGAAGCGATCTTCGATAATAATGACAATTGTATTTAAAATAATGACAAATGACTTTATGTGTTTGCTTTGAAGCACATTTTATAATCCGCTACGGATCGAATAATGATTGTTAAATTTATATACAAATTGTTGATATTTGTAAACAATTAGATTTTCAGTCAAGTGGTAATACAATTTATTTCATGTCTCTGGGAAACTTACATCGAATTTTCCACAAAGCAAATATGCCATTTCTATACCATATTGTAGATGTAAAACCTTTAAAAATGTAAAATCTGTTCGTATAAACTTGAATTTTTTTCTTCTTCTTAAATTGACATCATTTTGGTCACATTACCCCCCTCCCAATTGTCAATTCTTGTCAAACTTTTCAATACCCCCGCCCCTATATTTATTGACATCATTTATGGATGGCCCTTTATGTTTTAGCCCACTGCAAAAAGAATATATTTTTACAATAAATACCCAAAATAAAGATAAATATCTCAAGTTGACTTGAAAATTGGCTAAAAAAAATTTTTACTAAAATTTTTAAATAAATTATTTATTTATTTTTACACTTTTGCCGATAAAAAAAACTTTACAGTCGTAACTTATAAAAAAAATAATTACATGACCGGGGCTAGAAGAAGACAAATTTAGTCTTATCATTAAGCCCCAATTAAAAAAAAATTTAATAATATATTCTTATTGTAATAAAAAAATTTAATTATTTCAATTTGCGTTAAGTTTAATTTAGTTATTTTTTTCAATTGAAGCAAGTATATCGTGTTGTAAGATGATCTTAAAGTTAATTTCTTATGGTGAAACAATTGAGAATAAATTCGCTTCATTTAATAAATCGTAAATAGTTGTAATAAATCGCTACATTTAGTAAATCGTGTTGTAATATGATCTTAAGGGTAATTTCTTAAAGTGAAACAATTGGAAATAGATTTCCTCATTTCTATTAAAAATGAGTAGGTTTATATGAATAGTATTTTACATAATTTATAACTATGCAGCTTCCAATAGGATTAGTTTAATTATTGAATATTTTGACTTTGTATTTCTCCGGACACTCAAACATTTCACTAGTCTATCTAATTGCAATTCATTTACAAAAGAACAATTCGTTCGCATGCTATTTTAAAATTCAACATGCAATTCGACAACGTAAGTGAACATGCTTCTACAAAATGTGTCCGCCGCTCTGTAGTGGCGCCTTTGAAAATGTATTTTATTTTTAAAGTAAATAAACAATAATGTCCATTTTTAACTGCTTAGCTTATTTTATTTCTCAATTTTTGTATTTTCTTATATAAAAAAAATATTGCTAAAAATAAATTGTTATTTTTCGAAATTTCAAAAATTCAAAACGGCTAAAAAGTATTTCCACACTTTATATATCAGCACATAACTCCAAATATATGTCAACTCACAACTCCAAATATATACTAAGGAAAAATATTCTATAGAATTTTAATAAACTTTGGAAACAAATAGAATAATAAACTTTGGAAACAAATGGTCTATAAATATTCTAATAAAACTGATAGTACTTAAATTTCTATAGATCATGTTATAAAATAGTTAATAGAAATTCCATAGAAATTCAGAAAAAATTTCTATAAAAATTCTAATAGAATTTTTATCAAAATTTTTATAAAAATTCTAATAGAATTTTTATCAAAATTTTTATAAAAATTCTAATAGAATTTTTATCAAAATTTTTATAAAAAATCTTTCATAACTTTTATATTATTTTTATAGAATTTCTATCAAATTTTTAATAAAAATTTCTATGGAAACTCTGTTAACTTTAATAAAATTGCTAACAAAAACTCTTTAATCTCTAGTCTAGAACCTAAGACTTAAAAGTAACAATATTTAATTTGGTGTAATTAATAAATTAATTTGTTATAAATAAATAGAAACATTTTAAAATAGAAAGGTTTAAAATAACACTATTATCATTGTTATTATTTTTATTATACCAAATTATTTTTAAATTGTGTTTATGTTAAAATATTATATATTAAACATATATTTACAAGTAATTTTATATATATTAAATTAACATATTTTATTTATCTATATTTAATGTGTTCTTAAAAATATTACAATATTTCACAAGTATATTGAAAGCCTCTATAAAAAAAATGTGGTGGTACATTAAATCTTTTTTTATTATTATTAATAACTCTCCTTCTTTTTATTTGTCTTCTTTGATTTCTTAATCAGTAACTTATAATAGTTTCTTCTTCCTTTTCTTTATCTTCTTCTTCTTCTTCTTCTTCTTCTTCTTCTTCTTTAATTTGTTTATCAATATTTTATATTAGTTATCACTTGTTAACTTGTTACTTGGCAAAATGATTCATTAGGGTTTTCTTTTTTATTTAAGTATAAAGGTGCTTCAAGTATACCTTATCACAGAGCACTGCGGATAAACATTTAAAAAGAAAGTTTACACCTCTTTCCTTACTAATATCGTTTATCTGGCCACAACTTTAATATCGTTTATCTGGCCACAACTTTAACCGCTGCTCTACGGTTGCTTTTATCTAACGGGATTCCGGGATCGTATTTCAGAGATAAATGTGGTCAAATTGACGGCGGGGTATACTGGAATATTATTAAAACATCCCGAAATAAATTTTATATTTATATAACATTTAACATGAGATCTTTTAAACAAGAATTGCATATTTTAAATTTAAGTAAAGGCAATTAATTCTTTTTTTTTTTCTCGTTCTTAAAAAGTAAAAAAGAAGTAAAATATTTAAAACTCTGAAACCGTATATTTTATTTTATGCTTTATTTGTTTGTTTTATTTGTGTGCTTTATTTGTATGCTTTATTTGTATGTTTTATTTGCATGTTTTGTTTGTATGCTTTATCTGTATGTTTTATTTGTAAGTTTCATTTGTATGTTTTACCGTGTGTTTTATTTGGTTTTTTTTAATTTAAAATTAAAATATTTTTATATTGTGAAAATAATATATATAAGATTTTTTACTTGTAGGCTCTTTTGACATTTAAAAAATGATTTTTGACACAAAAAATGATTTTCCATAAAAGAAAAAGAGCATCATTAGAAAAACTCAAACATAAAAATAGTAAAAACAAATAAGAGGTTTATAGAGAAAGAGAATGGAATCAGGATTTATAGAGATAGAGAAAGGAATCAGGATTTTTAGAGATAAAGAATAGAATCAAAATAAAAAAAATAAAAAGTACGATAAAAGCAACCTTAGTAAATGCTAACTTTGCAATAAATTGGATATATGATCTCCATAGAAAAGAGGTCAATAGTAATAGATAATCCAAGAGGTCATAAATCATAGATAAAAGAAGAGGTCAATAGTAATAGATAATCCAAGAAGACGTAAATCAGAGAACTCATTATGAGTGTCACTCATCAATATCAGAACATCGGCAATATAAGAAATAAACTAATAATATTTTGTTTTGCTTTGTTTCATTTAATTCATGCAAGCACCAAAGAGATGAAGAGAAGCCACAGAAGACAGATTCCATTTAAAATCGGCTGTTCTAAGCAATCAAAATTCACTTTTTATCAAAACTAGAGTATATCGCCGTGTAATCAGCAAGTAAAACTATCTTTGAGGTAGTTGAGGTAAGATTATCAAGGTAAGATTATCGAGGTAAGATTATCAGAAAGATCTTTAATATATATGAATAAAACCCAGATGATGAAACTTTGTATATATGATAAAAAATAATATATATGGTAAAAAACGCATGATGAAACTTTTCAGTATCTTAGAATTTCTGGAAATGTAGGAGAGTGTCCATTAAGGGCAACTTCAGTACTGCGATTAGCAAGGAATGTTTTTAAAAGTAATCTTAGAAATTTACATAGATAAACTTACAAGACCAGATTTTATTAAAAGCCTTTGATAAGTTCTATTTGCACATTATTTTAGTGCAACAAATGTTGATCTTAACTAAAAAAGTTATTTAGTTATAATTTTTAATGTTTTTAACTTCTCCAAAGTGTTTAATAATATTTACTTTATTCTATTTTTGTTAGTTAATGTAGTATTATCAGAAAAATGCGGAAAATGCGGAATGAGATTTTACTTTCTTATATATGTAGTTAAAAGTTTTGCAATCAATTCAAAAAAGTTTTGCATTCAACCTAAAGAAAGTATTGTTGTTTTAGTTATTAAAAATTTATTTTAAAAAATCAAAGTAGGAATACAAGAATTTTATTCAAACAGTTGAGTAGCACTCAAAGATTACGACGAAAACTTTTGAAATAAGACGAGCACTGATGGATCAAACATCTTAAGTAGCACTTAAGTTTAACACCTAAATACTTATGATGCACTCTCTTTGGTTACATTAATTTTTTTATTTTTTATTGAAAGCAAAAAAAATGAAAACTAATAAATAGAATACTAATTTTTTTTTTTATTTTTTATTAAACCCCCTGTATTTTGATTATTTTTTTTATAGTTCCTTTTCTTTTCACCAACCCCCATACTTTAAAAATTTTCTAGTTCCTCTTCCTTTCACCAACAACCCTAATCTTTAACATAATCTGTGTTTTTTTAATAATAAATTGTTTACAAGTAAAAATGTGTTTTAATTAATTATTGATAATATTGAGGGGAGGAGACGTCTATATAAGATTTCATTTTAAAAGATCTTCTTTTACATATTTCCCTTTCTCCATATTTGGAAAACAAACAATTCATGTATTTTTCTGGTTTTACAATCAGTTTGCTGTTTAATTTTAATGTTTTTCTAAACTTTAAAAGGTAAATTTCAGTTTCGGAAAACAATATAATAAAAAACAAAAAGAATATTAAATAAATTATAAGTTTATTAGATTACAATTATATATACATATAAATCTATAAATTATAAATTTATTTTAAATAGATACTACTGTTAACTTCATCGATTATTTATTTTGAACATTACATTAAAGTGACAAAAAGGATTGTCGTGAGAAGATTAATTACCAATCGTGTCTAATAAAAGATAAAATTACAAAAAAAAAGGAAAATGAAAAATTTTAACTAAAAATATATCAGTGGTGTAAAAAGTGTGCCAGGTGTGTCTTTGAAAGGTACATGGTGAGGAAAATGAACCTTTTAAACCTATTACGTTTAGTTTTAGTTTGTTTCAAAATTCGATTTTTATTTTTTTTATAAATTAAAAAAATCACAAGCTGATCAATTTTAAATCACTTGTCACGTGACATGTGATGTACATCATTTCAGGTTTCATCACTGGTCACATCATTTCAGGTTTACAAACTTCGTATTTTAACTGTAAAATCTTTAAATGTTTTAAAGTACACTTGCTACTTTTTAAATAAAAATTAAATATATAGAGTATACAGAGGCATATTTCTTCGGATATATATTATTATGCTATTTATTTTTGACAGCCTTTACATACTGTCAAATTTTAGCTTTGTGACTTTTTTGATTGTGACAACATAATAGTTTTTCTTATTTAATTTTAGCAATAGTTACTTAGCCTGTTGCTGACAGTCATGCAACATAAACATCAAAAATGCAAAAGACAAAAACATACCAATTTACTATTTGTTGTTTACTAAATAATAATTTTAAAATAAATGTTTTATTAGAGGCGCTCTTGGTAACTGCCCATTCCAACCTATTGTTACGCTACTGAAAATATACTCCATTATCTGCGTTTAAATACGACACTTCTTATTGTTGTTTTATTAAAACAACCTTCCATTGTTTTAATAAACAGCTTTCTATACTCTAAAAATGAGTTGAAACCAGTTTTAACTTTAGCGGTAATGATTAAATATAAAAACATTAAATTTCAAAAAAATGTTGACTCAATTTCTAAGAAATGTTGAATTTCTAAAAAATTTTTTGCCTAAGTTCAGCTTGAATATAAAAAAAAAAAACAAATACATAATTAGTTAATACATATAAATAACTAATGATTAAATACATAACTATTTTTGCATAAATGCGTAACTATTTTTGCCTTAAATACTTTATGAAGCATATGCTATCACAGATCAAAAATTTCTGTATTCCTTTTTTATCAATGATTGTGCTGAGGAAAAATAAAACTTTTGTTTTTTTTATTAAATATTCTTTTATTAAAAGACAGACAAAGAGTCAAACAATGCAATTCCCAAAATATCTAAGTTATATTTTAATACCAGTGGCGAAGAAATCAGATAAAGTCATTTTAAAGTAGATTTTCAGTAAACTTTTATAAGTTATATATTGTCAAGGAAAAAAAAAAAAGTGTAAAAACATTTTTTTTAATACTATTTTGCCCCTATAGTCCCCGTGTAGATCCGGTGGTCAAAACCCATAAGGTAGCCGTTGGACATCCCAGATAAATGCCGTTTGGGTGAATACCACCTAGGCAAAACACATCTAGTTTAAATTTGGTGCTAGAATATATGTGTATTTGCGCATGCGTATTATAATACAAAATACTAACTACTTTATAAAAATTTATTATTTTACATAACAAACTTGATTCTTGAAATTTTTAAGATAATCATTATCAACCGGTTTCCGATACCCGGGATCATTTGATAATTGATTTCCGGATACCGGTAGAAATCAATTATATGACATCAGTGAATATTGAGGATATTGATCTGCAACTTTTGTGAAAATGTTTTTTGATAATATTTTTTTATTTTTTATGATGATATATACTTTTTTGGAAAACTACATTTTTGTTTTTTTTTTGACTGTTTAAAGATATTCTTCTTGATTTGTAAAAATAGTTTCCTTCGAAACAATATTTTTTATTTTTCAGATATATCATTATTAATGCTTATAATAAAATAAAACAGTTAAAAGTTTTTAAAAAGTTTCTTATAAAACTTTGAAAAAGTTATACTTTTTAAACGAGTTAAAAAAATTATAACATTTTAAAAAGTTACACATAATTGTAACTTTTTAACAATTTATAACTTTTTGGTGTATAAACTTTATTTCAATTAAAAATGGTGATTGCAGTTATGTTGGTTACAAAAAAAAAAAAAAAAAAATTATTAAAATGATAGAGGTTAAAAAATTCCATGGTGATTACAATCATGATGTTTTCAAAACCGTGGTTATTACAATTTGAGAAAAATAAGATTGGTATCATCATTTGAAAGAGTTTTTTTTTTTAAATATTTGTACAATATTAACTTGATAATCATTTTTCGGTTAAAATTTTTATAAAAAATCGATTGGATATTATAAGGTAATCGTCGGATATTATAAGGTAATCATTGGATATTATAAGGTAATCGTCATTGGATATAAGGTAATCGTCGACAAAAAGTTCTAGTGTTTCTAGCAGCTGTACATTCGTTTTGCATGAACTTTGGTATAAATGCAATTATATATATATATATATATATATATATATATATATATATATATATATATATATATATATATATATATATATATATATATATATAGAATGTAAACAAATAATAATTTTTAAATCCATAATGGTAGCTACTATAATTCCCATATTATTGTGTAATTGAAAAAGAGATAAAATTCAACAAAAACCATCCCATAATTCCTAAAATTACTTCAAAAATTGATTAAACTCACATACTAACTTATATACAGATGAACAAACCCTTAAGATATCATTCTAAATGCGTAATTGAAGTTGTGTATTTAAAGTAATCGCAAACAGAGAAAACTAACTAAATAGTTTAAGTAGTTTTTTCAGCTGTTAATATTGAAGTTACGTATATTTTACAGCTCAGTTTACAATATATAAAAGCTTAAGGTTTCTGCTTTCTTAAGAAAAATTTTATTATGATGCTTAGTGAATAACTTTGTCCTAAAACAACCAGAAAGCATTGCTGCTAAGAGCGTTGTTAAGAGGAAAATTTTATATATGTTTTTAAAGGTTAATTTAAAAAACTTATATAAAAAATGTGTAAAAGTATATATTTTCTAAAATAGCGCAATTTTCTCTTTTAATAACAAAAACTTAATTTCATTTTTCTGAAAATCAGAATTTTTCGCTCGACATAAACAATTAATAAATTATTACTTTCCCAAAAATGAGGGGGTTGTTTTTATTTTTATACGGGGACACGGAGTTTCTAGGGTAAATGTTACTTTTGATAAATTCTAAATTTATTTAAAAATTTAAATAATAAATTATAGTAACTTTTTTGTAACTATATTTATTATTTAAATTTTTATATTTAGCCACTGAATATTCCCATATTTCGATTACTTTAAAAAATTTTTTTTACCTACCTTTCTACCCCTAATATTTTCACTTAGCATTATAGCTACATATAGTATAAACATACAAATGTTTAGAGTTTACACTATAGCTAGAAGTTGACTAGCTTAAATTCAAAAAAGAGATTTTATGTAAAAAAAAAAAAAGAAAAAAAAAAAGGGGAAAAATAATACTCAATATATATATATATATATATATATATATATATATATATATATATATATATATATATATATATATATATATATATATATATATATATATATATATATATATATATATATTGAGCAGCCGTGACGCAGTGGTTAGAGTTCTGGCTCAGAACCCAGAGGTCTGAGGTTCGACGCCAGCTCTAGCCCAACTAGCGACATTGGTACGGAAAGAGGCGTGAACTTCCTGTTAAATGCTCTCCCGCGGTGCTCTATGATAAGACCGTAAGGACTTCTGGGAGCACCTAAATACATACAAAAAAAAATACAAGCCACAAAATAACGACGTTCGAAAGTGTTTTTTTCAAAATTGTTGACGACGTAAGTTTTTGTAAATGTTGCGAAAATAAAAGTTGTTAAAAATATTTCTAAAATAAAATAATAATGTCCAGAATTTAAAGTGGGTTGCAGAAAAAAGTCAACTGACTCCACCATTATGCATTTTTCTTTTCTAGAAAAACTCATCATACTTACAACAAATGTGTGTAGAGACTGTTCTAAATGTCTGAGACTCTGCCCCCTCTCCCTAAGTAAGTACAATTATTTAATTCATTTTACTTAAGAGATTAGCTGTTAAACGATAACATTTGTATTTTAGAAAAAAAAACTTAATCCGAGTTAACTATTGTCACAATTAATATATATGCTTTTAAAAGCGTTGATAGTACGAGCTATTGAAAAAATGTAAGTAATTAACCATTAAAACGAACTAAAAGCAAAAATTCTTGTGTACAAAAGAAATTTCTGTTTGGAATTAATTGAAATTGTTTGAAAAAACAAAAGAATATTTTGACGTTACAACTTTGCAGTCCGCAGATGTTTATCGCTTATTAAATATGCATGTTTGAAGGATTTAAACCAGCAATTATCAAATATCATCTTTAAGAATACTTGTTATATTTTCTATTCATTTTTTTTTCAATTTCAATTGGTTTTGAGGCAATATTGAAAAATAAAATTTTCTTATTCCTTTTAAGGTTACTTTATATTCTTCACCAAACTTCTCATTCAAACTTTTATATGTAAGTTTTAAGAGTTTGTCAAAAATAATTCTTTTAAAACTTTCAAAATCAATAAAATAAAAACAATATATTACTATAAGATTGTATTGTATAAGTGATTTAGAACAACTTTTTTAGAAAATAAATCAGTCAAAACCTTTTTCATTTTAAAAAATTAATAATGAATTCTGACAAAACTCTACGTCAAAAATAAAGCCAAAGTAACGTCGTGTAAACGGAACTATATCTTTTGTGCGATTCACAAAACAGATCATAATCGGAAAGCTATTTTATACTGCAATGAATATTGAGCTACGGCTGTGATCTTTTTTTTTTGCACTTTGTTTACAATTTTTGATTACTTTCTTTGATTGCAGAGCGTGTGGTTTTTATTTTTAAAATGGATAAATACGATGATAATGAAGTCAATAATTTTAATGGAAGTGAGGAATGTTTGGAAGAATTCGGATTAAGTTTTAATGAAGACGACGATGAAGACGATGACGATGATCTTTCAGAAGAGAGAGTGGAAGCGTGGCTTGATGCTAACGAAGATTTTGCTGCCTCTTATTTTTCTAGAAAAGCTCAAAAATTAATGCTAGATAAATTTATGCCTAGAAGCAGTAGGCAATCTACACAAAGTAGGACATCTTCTCCTTTACCTGGGTCATTTTTGATGCAAAATGCTACTTCATCAACTAATTTAGCTTCAGGAACTATCACTCCTGCTCGAAAAATTTCATCTGTAGATTTTGAAAAAGGTTTTTTAAAGCCCATACTAAGTCATGTTGATGGAGTTCCTAGATTTATAAGTCTTGAAAGATCTATATCCCGGCCTTTACGCCAGCGGAAATCTAAAGAGGAACTTAAAGAACTAAAAATATTAGATGAACAAGCTTTACTTATGGAGCTTGTTAAAGACATTGCTAATGATTTAGAAATTAATAGCCTATGTCATAAAATTTTACAAAATGTCAGCATACTTACTGATGGAGATAGATGTTCCATTTTTCTTGTTCAAGACTATGGTCATGGACCAAAACTACTAGTTTCTCAAGTTTATGATGTAAATGCTGATTCTTGCGTTGAAGAAATAAAAGCAAAAAAAGAAATAATTGTTCCATGGGGTACAGGTATTGTTGGTCATGTAGCAAAGTATGGAGAAACACTTAACATTCCAGATGCATATGCTGTAAGTATGATTCAAATTTTTTAATGTTATAATGTTGAATACTTTATAATTTTACTATATTATAAATACTACTTTAAATTAATTAATTAATTAATAATTTAACCAGTTTAAACTTCTGATTTGTTCTTCTAAAATACTAAATAAAATTTTTCAAATATGGGTAGATAACTTTATATTTAATAGTAGTTGTTGAATTTATATTTTAATCTAAAGTTACATTTTTTAATCTACAGGCAAATCTGCAATTCAATGACATAAAATAAAATTTTTTGTTTTCTAAAAAATGGAGAAGACTGTAATAATATATATTAATAAAATGATAATAATAAATGATAATAATTACTTATAATGATAATTAGTATATTTGTAATAGTAATTATTATTATTCATAAAAAAAGTTTTTTAAAATAATAATTTTGATGTTTACAATAAATATTTTAAGATATTTTAAAGTCTCTATGAATAACATTGCGAAAATATAATTATTTTAGACCGTCTTTGTAACTGATTTACAAAGTAAATCAGTTACAAAGTTCTGGGTGACTGGTACTGAAAGAGATAAAAGCTTATTATTTCAGTCTAGATCATAAATCAAAAGTCTCTATTTAAAATAAACAATTCTTGAACTATTTTATATTTCATAAATAATTCTAGACTAAATAAAGTTTACATAATATGTGTAAAAAAATTTAAGTGTCTAAAGTTCTCATAAGTATAAAAATTTGTTTTTTTCGTGTATAAGAAGAAACAAAAAACCGTTTAAAAATGTAATAATGTAAATTGCACTTAGTCATCAAAAAAAAAAAAAAAAAAAAGAATAAAAGAAAAATCTGACAACAATTGTCTAATCTTGTATCATATTTTAAAAGTAGTAATTTAGTTTTATGCCTACATTTAGAAACTAATCCATTTCTTTTAGTTGATAACTTCTCATTGTTGTAAGATGTTATGTATTATTATATATTTTTCATATAAGCGTAGATTGTTGTTTTATTTTGAGATTGTAAGATTTTTAATTTTCCATTCAATGAATGGGTTTTTAACCTCCATATTTCCTTAGACTTCCCTAGCTCAGTATCATATATTTTTTGGTATTACAATATTTCGTATGGTTAGCGTATCCAAGTTTAAATGGTATTTCACTGACTCTATAATGCACTTCATTCCTGTTTGGAGTGTCTGACTTTAAATGATGTCAATGATGTAATAAGCTTAGTTGAGTTACTTTAACATACATTAAGCTTTTGCGTTATTCTACAAAATCTCATAACAAGACTTGGTGGCAGCAATTAACTTCTTAGATAAAGTACAAGATTTAGTAAAGTGAGTGTGTTGAAGCTTGGTATCAGAACTCCACACCTTTTTACATTGGTTTCTTACAATAATAAAAAAATTGTTTGTTCTCAAAAGAGTTGCTCTTGTAAAAAAATTATTCTGATATATGTAGTCTGATTATTATGATCTGTGTTTGTGACCAATTTCTATTTTATCAGTTAAAATTATTAAAAAAGAATTTTAAATTTTAAATTTAAAACAGATATTGTTTAAAAATTATTTTTGTCTTGATTTTTGTAATTTTTTGAAAAAACCCAAGTATTAGTATAGCTTAAGCTATTTCATGATAATAAAGTTGAGGGCTTGATAAAAGTCATAAAAACAGAAACACAAGCAAAACCCATGAAACGAGTCAAGAAGATCCTGCGTTCAACATCCTAAACTGGAAACAATGTATTAAAAATACATCTGCGCCAGCCTAATAGATGACAAAGGGGTACGAGGCTGGTCAACAGATAGAATCTGTTTACCCCTTAAGTCTTTGCCTAGGAGGCCTTCTACAAGACAGCAGCCGGATGCATGTAACATCTGCCCAAGATAAGTATTTTTATCGAGACACCATCTCTAGCCTTTACTCAACCAAGAGCCCCAAGGCAGGGGGAAAATTGATAATGTCAAAATATAAAGAGTAGGTCATAATAGGTGTTTTTACATTATTGGTTAAATTATTTTTTTTTTAGATTTTTTTTTTTTTTTTTGATAATAAAGTAAAAAAAAAAAAAATATTTAATTTCAAAAAAAAAAAAAAAGTCATACAAATACCAACATTTTTTAGACTTTTTTCTTCACAAATTATTTCTTCATCTCATATTAATTATTATTATTGTTGTTGTTGTTGTTGTTGTTATTATTATTATTATATTAGATTTGCTGTAACTGGTGAAAATACTATGACGCCCATTTTATCCAACTCACAAATTAATTAACTGTCTGATTTTTTTAATTTAAATTTATTATTCAGTTGAATTCAACTTTATTATTACATTCATAGTTTGTTCCAATCATTTGCTATTATATCAGTCAGGTCAGGTTTATCCTGCTACTGGTAACATGTAACCCAGTACAATCTGCTTCATGTCCTGCTGCCTTGTAGGATATGCCTTTTTAGGCAAAGGCTAGGAGATGCAAACTCTGACATAAAACACCCCCTGCCTTGGGGCTCTTGGTTGAGTAAAGGCTAGAGATGGTGTCTCGATAAAAATACTCATCTTGGGCAGATGTTACATGCATCCGGCTGCTGTCTTGTAGAAGGCCTCCTAGGCAAAGACTTAAGGGGTAAACAGATTCTATCTGTTGACCAGCCTCGCACCCCTTTGTCATCTATTAGGCTGGCGCAGATGTATTTTTAATACATTGTTTCCAGTTTAGGATGTTGAATGCTGGATCTTTTTGACTCGTTTCATGGGTTTTGCTTGTGTCTCTGTTTTTATGACTAGGCAACTCATTCCATTATCTCCAAATGAGGATACAGCTCTAAAACTCAATTTTATGGTTCTGAGGCCGGCTGGTAGTCAGGTTTCCCGAACTCTGTGGTAGCTCTCAGAGAGGCTGATTCCATCAACAGCTGAAAAATATCAGAGTACTAACAGTGCCATGTTGCGCATGGATGGTGTCCCTGTTTGTACTTTTGGTGTGCATTGCCAAGGCCGCATTGGAGCCCTTTGTTACGGCTTAGGGTTTATTAGTGGAAATGAGGCAATTGCTTGAGCTATAGAACAGTGTACTGAGTACTATCAATGTTTCGAGTCAAGTTCTTTAACAAATTTAAAAATGAATAAAGTAACAAAAACTATAAAACACAAAAAACCACAGTCATCACCAAGTTCGCTAAACTTATCATTCACCAATATTCGTGGTCTTCGAAGTAACTTTTCTTCTGTTGAGTCTTATCTCTTGCAAAGTTCACCAGACCTGCTTGCTATTTGTGAGACTAATTTGAGTTCAGCTGTCTCATCTTGTGATCTTAGTGTTGATGGTTATCTTCCTTTAATTCGTAAAGACTCCAATAGCCACATGCTTGGCCTGGGCATTTACATTCGTAAGAATTCACCCATTTGTCGGGAAACTAGTTTTGAATCCACAGACTACTTTTTTATGTGCTTTCGTTTAGCACCACTTCACTCTATCATCTTTCTCTTTGTTCTATATCGCTCTCCCTCATCCCAAGACTGCACTCTTCTTGATGTTATTTCTGATTATATTGACCAAGCCCTCATTCTTTATCCATCAGCCAGTATTGTTGTTGTCGGTGACTTTAATGTTCATCACACTGAATGGCTTGGCTCTAGTGTCAGTGACTCTGCAGGCATTAAGACCCACAACTTTTGTCTTTCTCAATCCCTAACTCAAATAGTCAACTTTCCAACTTGCTTTCCAGACAACCCAAATCATTTACCTTCTCTACTCGACTTATGTCTTGTTTCTGATCCTAGTCAGTGTTCAGTTTCTTCACACTCACCCTTAGGTGCGTCTGATCATGGTTTGGTCTCTCTAAAACTATTATCTCATTCTTCTTTACCATTAGAATCCCCCTATCATCGTACATCTTACAACTACCTTAAAGCTGACTGGGACTCTTTTCGTGACTTTCTTTGTGATGGCCCCTGGGTAGAAATCTTTCGTCTCCCTGTTGACAAATGTGCTTCTTACATAACTTCGTGGATTCAGGCTGGCATGGAATCCTTTATTCCCTCTCGACGATTCCAGGTCAAGCCTCACTCTTCTCCATGGTTTTCCTCACATTGTGCTGCTGCAATTGCCAATCGAAACCATTACTTTCATATCTATCAGCAAAACAATTCTCCAGAAAACAGACTGTTTATTACTGCTAGGAACCATTGTAAAAAGGTTTTGTCTAACGCCAAAACCCGCTATTCTCAGATCATGAAATCTCGCATTTCATCACAAAAATTAGGCTCTCGTGACTTCTGGAGAATCTTTAATAGTATCAATAATAAGGGCAAGTCTGTAATTCCACCTCTTTTGTACGGTTCAGACTTTGTCACCTCACCTAAAGACAAAGCTGAATTGTTTGCCAAGAACTTTTCATCAATATCATCTCTTGATGCCACTAGTTGCGTTCTACCTGATACAGCCGTCAAACAGGTTGGTCCATTGCTCGACATTTGTATCACTCCAGCTTCTGTATCTAAAGTGATTTCCCGCTTAGACTCTTCTACAGCTTGCGGCCCGGACAACATACCCGTTATAGTCTTGCAGAAGTGTTCTCCTGAGCTGTCGTCTATCTTTTCAAAACTATTCAACAAGTGCTTATCAGAGTCTTGTTTTCCAGCCTGCTGGAAAGCAGCATCTGTTATCCCTATTTTTAAAAATTCTGGAGAGCGGTCTGACTCATCTAACTACCGTCCCATTAGTCTTCTTCCTATCATAAGCAAGGTTTTTGAATCTTTAATTAACAAACACTTAATCTCTCATCTCGAATCTCATAACCTACTTTCTGATCATCAGTATGGATTTCGATCTTCTCGTTCTATGGCTGATTTGCTATCAGTAATAACCAATAGGTTTTATCGCCCATTAGATAAAGGTGGAGAGGTTAAGGCCATTGCTCTTGACATTTCTAAAGCGTTTGATAAAGTTTGGCATGCTGGTCTCCTCCATAAGCTTTCTTCTTATGGTGTATCTGGAAACATCTTTAAGATTATTGAATTCTTCCTTTCCAATCGTAGTATAAAAGTTGTCCTTGATGGACAGCACTCTTCTTATTCTGTAACCTCAGGGGTTCCCCAAGGTTCAATCCTTGGCCCTATACTCTTTTTAATTTACATTAACGATCTTCTAGATATTCTCACATCTAAGGGGTTTTGTTCGCTGATGATACTACCATTTATTCTTGTCACGATAAGAAGCCAACTCCCTCTGATTGCTTGCAGGGGGCATCTGAGCTCGAAAAGAATCTCACTTCTGCTACAGCACGGGGCTCGCAGTGGCTGGTGAACTTTAATTCAGATAAAACTCAATTTTTTTCGGCCAATCGTTATCGCAATAATTTCAACCTTCCTATATTTATGAACGGTAATGTACTCGATGAGTCTCCTACCCTTCATCTTCTAGGATTAACTCTTACTTCTGATCTTTCTTGGAAACCTTATATCAAATCCGTTGCAAAATTAGCATCTGCTAAAGTTGCTTCTCTTTATCGAGCTCGTCACTTTCTTACTCTGGATTCTATTCTCTATCTCTATAAATCTCAAATCTGGCCTTGTATAGAATACTGTTGCCATGTCTGGGGCGGATCTTCTAATGATGCCCTTTCTCTTTTAGACAAGGTGCAAAAACGCATTGTAAACATAGTTGGACCTGCTCTTGCAGCCAACCTTCAACCTCTGTCACATCGTCGTAATGTTGCTTCTCTTTCTCTTTTCTACAAATACTATAATGGGCACTGCACTAAAGAGCTAGCGTCTCTTGTGCCATCTACTGAAATTCATTCTCGTGTTACTCGTCATTCAATTAAGTCTCATCCTTTTTCTGTTACTGTTCCTAAGTGCTCCAAAAACTCTTATTTGTCTAGTTTTTTCCCTCGAACATCAGTTCTTTGGAATTCGCTTTCTTCATCTTGCTTTCCTGATTCATATAATTTGCAATATTTTAAGTCGTCTGTCAATCGTTATCTTGCTCTACAATCTTCATCTTTTCTCTTCCAGTAACTTCCAACACTAATTAGTGGTTGCTTGCAACCTTGTTGGAAGCGAAGATAATTAAAAAAAAAAAAAATTAGTTATGAATTTGTTTTAGGGTTCATATTTATATGTTTCGTTAAATATTTCATACTGTGAATTTTATTAAATATGATTTAAAAACTGGTTGATTATACAATTTACAATTTTTTTTTTCTTATGTTGGTACCTTAATTATTTTCAGACTTTTTTCATATATCAGGCTTTGTTTCATATATCATATATCAGTCATTTTTCATATATCAGGCGATTTTAACTACGCGTTCAGCAATTTACCTCAAGCAAAAAATTTAATCCATTGGAATATTTTAATTTTTATTTTGATATTGTTTATACAGTGTTTTTTTAGATAATGTTAATTCATAATTAATTTTTGTGAAAATCATGTTAATTGCATTTGTGAAATAATTTAATATTTATTTGAAATTTTTATTTTAATTTATTTTGATAAAAAAACAGGTTGTTTAATAATTTCTTTTTTTTTTTGTATTAAAAAACTATGTATTAAAAAAAAAAGTATGATTTTAAAAGTAAAAAAATTAAATTTAGTTTTTAAGGTATGTGAAATGGGTAATGCTATTTTTTGAAAAAATATTTTTTTTTCTTGTTGTTTGCAGACTAATTCATTATATCAAAATATTTAAAAAAGTCATTCTTTTATAAGTTAAAATGTATGAAAGCAACCAAAAATCATTTTTTTGTTTTAAGAAAGAAGAAGTGTTGGGGAGAGTTTTTCACAAATAAATATAAAGTTAAAAAAAAAAAAAAAAAAATTCAATATCTTATTGTGAATAACCAAAAAAAAGATTAGGTTATGTAAAAAAATCTGACTCATTCTAAGACCCCTGTGTTTGGATCTTATAGATGTTTGGTTGTTTGACCTATTGGATTGACTCTTTGAGGATTGTATTTAGAAATTAATTCTTATAACAATTTGACTAATTTATCACTTTTTAAAAGTTAGCTATCTTTTTTTTGTTCATCAATAGAGGGTAATACCTCAAAAATTAAAGTTTTGTGAGCATTAGTGTACTTGAGATCTTTATATTCATACTTATCACAATATTTCACTCTTTTTTTTCACTTGAATTCAATGTTTTAAAACTGTTGCAACAAACTCATCAACATTATTTCTTATTACACCAGGAATAGTTCTTTCAACACACTAAATAATAACAAAACAACTTTAGGCCTGAGGATAATGATATATTTTAATTATCATCTTTCATTTTAATATGGTGTCAAAATTGTATGCTACTCGGGAATGTAGCTTAAAGTAATATTTTTATTAAAATATACTTTTATGGAGCTTTTTAGTGTAGCAAGTTAAAGTAAAACACTACCCAGCCTGCATTTGGTTTGAAAAAGACGTCTTATGAACGTTCAAAAGAATTCTTTTTAGAACCAAATGCCGACTAGGTATATGTAACCACATATATATATATATATATATATATATATATATATATATATATATATATATATATATATATATATTTAGTAATACCAATAACAATACGTTAATTTAAAATAATTTATATTTTTTGAATTTTGTAGTAGATAATCTATACCCTGTATGAGGTTTGCTCTGTAGTTGTTTCAGTTTTGAGTGTGAAAACTAGGTTGTTTTTAGTTCAACTACTCCAATAGAAACAACAAGCTTCTTAAAGCAAAATTGTTTAACATTATTTTTGTATATATCTGTATTAGTTTCACATGATACCATTGGTGAAAGAATTGCTATTTCAGTACCATTTTTATGCCCATTAACACAAATAAAACATTCACATTTTCCACCTCGAACAACTCTAGTATTAAACTCTAGATCTAAAAGTAATAAGAAGTTATTTTTTTCGTGTAAACACAATATTGTTTATAAGCAAGACAATAATAATGCAAAGCATAATTGGTTTTTATTGGCCTATTTTTTTAAATAAAATTTACTTATGCACTTAAGTCGAGCGTTGAATAAAAATCTTTTTGTTTTCTTTAAAGATTTTTTCTGCAATAAGAAAATAACATAATAGGAAGATATAATAGAATAATAATAGAAGATATAATAAAAACATAATAGGTTTTCCCAAAAAAATCACCTTATAAGATTTTTTTTTTTTTTCTATTCTTGAGAAATAAATCCTATATTTTTCAATCGGCTCTTAAAGTTAAATTAATTTAAGTTTTATATTTTATTGCTTTTATTGCTTAAATGTGTTTATAATTTATTTATTGTTAAAGTCTTTTAAAGCAACAACAACTATAAGCCAATCGGAAACTAATAAATATTGTTACTGTCAATCGTGCTGCTGCAATTACAGAAAGTAAACAAATATATGGCTGATGGAAAAATACTATTTTAATATGAAAACATCGTTATTTATAAAACTTCTTACTAAGTTTTCTAAAAAAACTACCAACAAATGATTTATATTTTGATAGTTTCAGAATGTCCAAATATATTCAAAATCAAAATCTTAGGTCACCTTCAGGGTACCCTTGCAAAGAATGAAGGAAGCGAAAGAGAGGGATGAAAGGAGCGAGGGATGAAGGGAGCAAAGGATCAAGGAAGCGAAGGATCAAGGAAGCAAAGGAACAAGGAAGCGAAGGATCAAGGAAGCAAAGGATCAAGGAAGCAAAAGCTAAAGGGTGCAAAAGATGAAGGAAGCAAAGGATGAAGGAAGCGAAGGATGAAGGAAGCGAAAGATTAAGAAAGCGAAGGATGAAAAAAGCAAAGGATGAAGGGAGCAAAGGATGAAGGGAATAAGCAATAAAGCTTTAATGTCAGCAGGTTCAGTGGTGTTAGATGTAAGCCATTTAGTGTGGTGAGCATTAAAGGTACCAATAATAAGAATACTGGTAGTTGGGTAAAATGGCTTGGTCAAATTGATAATAAGTTACATAGAGAGAGTGGTGTAAGGGCTTGGCCAATTTGATAGAAGTTTCATCTAAAAGAGTACAGTCTTGTGAAGAAAAGAGAATGGAAAATAACAAAGCGAAAGATGATAGAGGGAAAAGGTGCTAAACAGAAGCACATAAAACAATGGTCAGAGGATTCAAACCTGATTTCTTGATAAATAGGTGAACTGATAGGTAAGTAAACGCCAAAGCCAAGTATGTGACTATTGGAGTCTTTGCGAATTAAAGGATATTAGCAGCCAAGACAAAACAGCCAAGTTTAAACTAGTCTCATAATGATTATGCAAGTCTGATGAATTTTTCAAGAATTTTACTGATGGAAAGTTACTTTAAAGACCACAAATATTTATGAATGATATATGAAAACAGTTAGGTGGAGGTAATAGTTTTTTATGTTTAATATTTTAGGTTACTTTGAACATGGTTATAATAAAGAGAACTTGACTTTTTTATTAAATAGAAGCATGGTATCCCAAGCAAGGAGCTATGCAGTTATCTCAGCCCTGCTAATTAATCCAAAGTCCTAACTTAGGGCCTCTTATGTGAGCTTGACAATAAATATGAAAAGAACTAACAGGGTCACCATTCATGCGCAAAATGGCATTGTTAATACTCTGATATTTTTGCAGCTGTTGATGGAATCACCCTCTCTGAGAGCTACTAGAGATTACCATCTTGAGTAGCTCTCAGAAAAATTGAGAATACCAGCTGGCCTAAATACTAGCTGGCCTCAACCATTAAACTGAGTTTTAGAGCTGTACCCTCATTAGGAGATAATATGAAGAGTTGCATAGCCACTATCAAGGAGGCACAAGCAAAAGTCTAGAGCATAGTCAAAAAGATTCTGCATTTATTATCCCAGGCAGGAAGCAATGTAACACAGGTTTACATCTACTTCAACTTAATAGATAAGGATGGGTGCAAGGCTGATCAACCAAATTATTCTGTTTACCTTAAAGTCTTTGCCTAAGAGGCCTTCTACAAGACAGTAGCTGGATGTAGTTGACATCTGCCCATGATGAGTATTTTTATCAAGAGATGGTTCTCTAGCCTTTACTTAACCAAGAGTCCCAAGGCAGAGGACTTTAAAGTCAGAGTGATTGATATTAACTTGAACTGATCTGACCTGGAGTAGTTAATAAAAAAAAAGTTACTTCTGTAGGCAGTACTTCAAAACATTGAAAAGGATATTTTGAAAATGCATATTACAGAAAATACATTACATCTAAAAGGAATACTTGAAATTAAGGTAAGCATAAGTTACATAGTTGTCATAGTTACATAGTTGTAGTCGCTATTTGGTAACTGAGATAACACTATACCAGAGATTTAAGCAAAATACAAACATATATATTGTAACTTACGAGTAAGCAAACACTATGCACTGGACTACATTATACCAGTAGCAGGGTGATCATGATGACTATACGCCTAACCTAACAGCTAATTACAGATAATTCAGCAAAAACAAGCCCAACCAGCTTTTTTTTACTTTTTCTTTGTTTGTTAGTAGCAGCATTTACCATTATCAACTGGTCTATAGATTTTTTGAGTTGCTTGACATTGGATGATTATTTATCAAAAATATTAATTTAAATGTTTCAAAATTTTTTTCTTACTTTTTCTAAATTGTGATTATTCTATCAACTTTTTAACTCCGAAACACGAAATTTGGTAAACAAGACCAGAAAAACAATTTGAGCACAGTGCTTCCAGAGACATTTAGAGATTAAAACTGCTCATTAAGTCAAGGATTTAAGCAAGTCACCACTGCCACATATGATTATATCTTATAAAATATAGCACATATAATTATTATCAAATATAACGCATATAATTATTTCTTATAAAAGTTTATCAATTGAAATCTTATAAAAATTTCATGAAAATTGGAGTATATTAAAAATTATTAAATTAAAAAAAATAATAAAAAATTAAGAAATGCAACTTGATGCTTTGTAAGTAGAAGTAAAGAAACTAAAGAAAGTAAAAAAGTTATTTTGGTGTATTTTTAGACAGTTTTAAAATAATTCAAAAACCTTAACAAGATCTTTTTTTAACTATATGGGTAAGTTCACATATATGCTGATGTACTTGCATATTCCATCCTTTCATTTTTTAAAAGATGCCATAGCATTACATTTTTTTAAATTAAGTTGCCCGGTTTTTATTATTTATATTAGAATGTTGAAATTAGTTATTAATTTAAACTTATAGTTTAGTATTTATTTTATTTTTTGTCCGATGGTTTTTATAAATTTCAAACAAATATTTTAGCTTTTACTTATATTTTAAATTTATTTGATAAAAATTTTAATGTAATAGTTATTTTAATGGTTATAGAAACTTTTAATTACTTTGATTTGTTTAAATTTGATTTGTTACATAGCGTTTGTATTTGCGCTAAAAATTTTTGCTATTAAAAGTGTTTATAAAATTAATCCTAAAAAAAGTTTGAAAAAATTTATTAAAAAATACATATTTATATAAATGTAATTACGTATATTCTTTGATAATTTAAATAAAATGGGTTTATTGTAAACATTATAATTAATTTATTACTTTATTTAATAAAGTAATAAGTAAACTTAATAATTTATGTGTTTTATATATTTACATAGTAATCTATGTATTTAATAATTCTGTGTTTTTACTATATATTTAATTATGTTTTACATATAAATTACATAATTTATGCATTTAATATATTTATGTAATTATTTATGTATTTAATAATTTACAAAGCATTTCGCATAGTGTAGTAATTTTTAAAAAAACTTAATATAAATATATTTTCCTTTTCAAATTTTGTTTTTTTAGCTTAGATTTTTTCTTTTTCTTTAAGATTTTTTTTTTGTTAGGTAATTTATCTTACATATTGTGTGGTCAAGTTGTAAAGAGAAAATATTTTATGTGTGGTCAGAAATGTCAATTTAATATATATTATATATATATATATATATATATATATATATATATATATATATATATATATATATATATATATATATATATTAAATCTTATTTTTAGGATCCACGATTTAATCAAGAAGTTGATAAGCAATTAGGTTATCACACTCGAAGTATATTATGCATGCCTATTATCTCAACTGTTGAAGTATACATTTTTTTTTAGTTATTTTTCTTTTATATTTTAATATATTCTCTTTTTTACTTTTATTTTTAATATATTTTCTTTTTAGTTTATTAAATATATAACTTTTATAGGACAATGAAAAGGTATGGATAATTTTTTATAAGCATTAAAAGGTATGTATAAGTGTCTAACATAATTAGTGTTTAGTATATGTTCTATTTATTTTACATCATTATTTATATATTGATTATATACACTGCATGCTAGAGGATTGAGGTCTGCATAAAACAATTTTAGCATATTAATGTCTTGACATACGCAAAATCAGTGTGATCTTTTAGCACTTGAAATAACGGCCAATCAAAGATCAGTGATTATTTTAGGGAAATTTTGAAAAATTCAAGGGAAAATAATCTGTTTTTGTGAAAAAGTTACATTTGATTAGCAAGCTTTGAAAAACTATTTTGAGCGCTGGCTTTTATATACTGCATGCTAGAGGTCTGAGGTCTGCTTAAAACAATTTTTGCATATTGTCTTGACTTACGCAGGGTCAGTGTTTATGTCATTCTTGAAATCAGTTAAATAACTTGCTTATAAAGCTCAAAAAAAGTAAGTTGTACATTTGAAGTTAATAAGATAAGATAAATATCTCAATGGGCATACATATAACTGCATATAAAGTAAAATAGTGTTAACATTATGTTAAACATAAGGTTAAAAGAAAATTTGTGAAGCTAAATTGTATTCTTACCTTATGTAAACACTCAGTGTCTGTAAAAAATCCAAGTCAGTTTACAGTTTTCTGTAAATAACTGAATATTTCTAAACTTTCAAAAATTTTTAAAACTTCATAATTATGATATAAAAAGGGGTAAAAAATCAAATTTAAGACTTTAAAATAAAACATAAAGATATAGAAAAATTTTTTTTTTTGCATTACTTCCCAAATGCACAAAATTTGATCTTGGTTTTGATCCAGATATTCTTTTTAAAGTTTCTATTTTCTTTTTTAAAATCATTTATTTTGACAAATATTACCAGTAAAAATAGAAATGTTTTTATGTCTTATGTGAATGTTGTTGACAGTTCAATTTACAACATGAAGAGTTACGTGGCTGTGAATTTATATACACCTTCCATATGAATTTACAGAATAGTAGCTTACAGATGAATTTACAGAATAATAACTTACAGATGAATATTATTCTTGAAAAGTTGTGAATTTTTTTTTTAAAGTATCAAACCCTTGTTTTTCCCACAGTTTTTTCTTGCAATCATCTTGCAGAAAGCTTCTACAGTTTTTTCTTGCAATCTCTACAGTTTCATCTTGCAGAAAGCTTTTTGCAGTTTTCAACAGTTTTATACAGTAAGCCACTACAGTTTTCACATGATTTTTCACTTGTACATTTTGAAATTAAGAACTTCATAAGAGAACTTCATAGAGAACTTCATAGAGAACTTCATAGAGAACTTCATAGAGAACTTCATAGAGAACTTCATAGAGAACTTCATAGAGAACTTCATAGAGAACTTCATAGAGGACTTCATAGAGAACTTCATAGAGAACTTCATAGAGAACTTCATAAGAGAACTTCATAGAGAACTTCATAAGAGAACTTCATAGAGAACTTCATAGAGAACTTCATAGAGAACTTCATAGAGAACTTCATAGAGAACTTCATAGAGAACTTCATAGAGGACTTCATAGAGAACTTCATAGAGAACTTCATAGAGAACTTCATAGAGAACTTCATAGAGAACTTCATAGAGAACTTCATAGAGAACTTCATAGAGAACTTCATAAGAGAACTTCATAGAGAACTTCATAAGAGAACTTCATAGAGAACTTCATAGAGAACTTCATAGAGAACTTCATAGAGAACTTCATAGAGAACTTCATAGAGGACTTCATAGAGAACTTCATAGAGAACTTCATAGAGAACTTCATAAGAGAACTTCATAGAGAACTTCATAAGAGAACTTCATAGAGAACTTCATAGAGAACTTCATAGAGAACTTCATAGAGAACTTCATAGAGAACTTCATAGAGAACTTCATAGAGAACTTCATAGAGAACTTCATAGAGAACTTCATAGAGAACTTCATAGAGAACTTCATAAGAGAACTTCATAGAGAACTTCATAGAGAACTTCATAGAGAACTTCATAGAGAACTTCATAGAGAACTTCATAGAGAACTTCATAGAGAACTTCATAGAGAACTTCATAGAGAACTTCATAGAGGACTTCATAGAGAACTTCATAGAGAACTTCATAGAGAACTTCATAAGAGAACTTCATAGAGAACTTCATAAGAGAACTTCATAGAGAACTTCATAGAGGACTTCATAGAGAACTTCATAGAGAACTTCATAGAGGACTTCATAGAGAACTTCATAGAGAACTTCATAGAGAACTTCATAGAGAACTTCATAGAGAACTTCATAGAGAACTTCATAGAGAACTTCATAGAGGACTTCATAGAGAACTTCATAGAGAACTTCATAGAGAACTTCATAGAGAACTTCATAGAGAACTTCATAGAGAACTTCATAGAGAACTTCATAGAGGACTTCATAGAGAACTTCATAGAGAACTTCATAGAGAACTTCATAGAGAACTTCATAGAGAACTTCATAGAGAACTTCATAGAGAACTTCATAGAGGACTTCATAAGAGAACTTCATAGAGAACTTCATAGAGAACTTCATAGAGAACTTCATAGAGGACTTCATAGAGAACTTCATAGAGAACTTCATAGAGAACTTCATAGAGAACTTCATAGAGAACTTCATAGAGAACTTCATAGAGAACTTCATAGAGAACTTCATAGAGAACTTCATAGAGAACTTCATAGAGAACTTCATAGAGAACTTCATAGAGAACTTCATAGAGGACTTCATAGAGAACTTCATAGAGAACTTTATAGAGAACTTCATAGAGAACTTCATAGAGAACTTCATAGAGAACTTCATAGAGAACTTCATAGAGGACTTCATAGAGAACTTCATAGAGAACTTCATAGAGAACTTCATAGAGAACTTCATAGAGAACTTCATAGAGGACTTCATAGAGAACTTCATAGAGAACTTCATAGAGAACTTCATAGAGAACTTCATAGAGAACTTCATAGAGAACTTCATAGAGAACTTCATAGAGGACTTCATAAGAGAACTTCATAGAGAACTTCATAGAGAACTTCATAGAGAACTTCATAGAGAACTTCATAGAGGACTTCATAGAGAACTTCATAGAGAACTTCATAGAGAACTTCATAGAGAACTTCATAGAGAACTTCATAGAGAACTTCATAGAGAACTTCATAGAGGACTTCATAGAGAACTTCATAGAGAACTTCATAGAGAACTTCATAGAGAACTTCATAGAGAACTTCATAGAGAACTTCATAGAGAACTTCATAGAGGACTTCATAGAGAACTTCATAGAGAACTTCATAGAGAACTTCATAGAGAACTTCATAGAGAACTTCATAGAGAACTTCATAGAGACTTCATAGAGAACTTCATAGAGAACTTCATAGAGAACTTCATAGAGAACTTCATAGAGAACTTCATAGAGAACTTCATAGAGAACTTCATAGAGAACTTCATAGAGGACTTCATAAGAGAACTTCATAGAGAACTTCATAGAGAACTTCATAGAGAACTTCATAGAGAACTTCATAGAGGACTTCATAGAGAACTTCATAGAGAACTTCATAGAGAACTTCATAGAGAACTTCATAGAGAACTTCATAGAGAACTTCATAGAGAACTTCATAGAGAACTTCATAGAGAACTTCATAGAGAACTTCATAGAGAACTTCATAGAGAACTTCATAGAGAACTTCATAGAGAACTTCATAGAGAACTTCATAGAGGACTTCAGAGAAGCATGAGCTACAATTTTTTTCTTACAATTTCTAGTACAAAAATTTAGTGTTAATTATTGAGATTTGCAAATTTGTAAAAAAAAATAGCTGAAGTTGTTTTATGGTTGTAGGGATTTATATTCTGATTCTTAAGTATCCATGGAAACAGGTAGTTTTTAACAGCTCGCAAATGCAATAGCTTTTTTTTTTTCTACAATATAGTTTTTTCTTGTAAGATCAATTTTTTTCTCGAAATCAGATTATAGCAGTAGCACAAGTCATCAATAAAAGTGGTGTACGAAGCAGTCATGTGTTTACTGAAGAAGATGAAAAGGTTGTTTGATCATTCTTTTCTTGTTTTGTTTTCTTTTTCTTTTTTTATATTTAAAACTTTGTTGTTTACTTTTTTAGATTTTCCAAAAATATTTGGTATTTTGTGGACTAGGTATCTCAAATGCTCAATTGTTTGAACAGTTTCAAGTTGAAATGAAAAGAAACTTAGTAAGTTCAATAAAAGACTTTATTGTTTATTGCATATATGTGTGTGTGTGCAAGTGTGTGTATGTATGTGTAAATATTATATATACAAATTTCTTGTCTAAGTTGTACCAAGCGTTGTTGCATGTTGTTATTCATTCGTGTAATTTATTCTTTTTATTTATTTCATCATTTCTTAGCAAATACATGTAATTGGAAAATGATTTCCTCAAGGCTGAGGGAGCCACTAAAGTTGAAGAGGTTACTAGTTTTTATATAATGGTTATTACCAACCCTCTTTAGGTTAAACCTTTAACTCCGAAAACCTAGCCATGATGAACAAGGCCACTGCCGAGAAAAAAATTGAACCCAGTACTACCAAAAACAGTAGTGTGGATTTAGTTTGAAACTTTTTGCTTACAAAGTGAAGCTCTCCACAACACTACTACCATATTTCTTTTTAGTACCTAGATCAGGTTTTATCTATATACAAAGAACCTTATGTCTTGTTAAAAAACTTTTGGGTATATATTGACAAACCTATTTGTTGTGAAATTAGGTTTGAATCTTCTGGCTATTCTTTTGTACTTTAGTTTAGAACCAATTGACTTAATCTCTTTTCTCTTTGTTCTTTTTTTTCTTTTTTTTTCTTGATAATGTGCTTTTTTTAATTTCATTTTTTTTGTCAAATTAAAAAAATAAAACCAAATATAATGAAAAAAGAAAAAAAATTATTTCCATTATATTTGGTTTTATTGACTTTAATGTTTATCATTCCTTATCAGCCTTTCTCTTAATCATCTTTCAGGTGGTTAAGACCATAATAGGATCCATGATAAAAGTGTTTTAGAACCTGCATTCTAAAGACTTTAATAATCTTTAACAGCTTTAATAACAAATGCAAGTCTATTATTCTCTTACATATGATCCTATTAACACTCCTATGGATAAGGCTGAGCTATATGCAAAGAAGTTTTCCTTTTAATTCTAATGATAATCTAAAGTGATTAGCTATCCCGACCCATAAAATACAGGTCTTTACCAAACTAAACATTTCTATACTTATCTATTCTACACCAATCATTTCTATTTCATTTTTTAATAAATAATCATTTTTTAATAAATAATTCATTCTAAAAAATTGCTTTAAGAGTAAAACAAAAGAAATTTTTTTTGCTCTTAAAGGGATCCCAAACTCCCAACACATGTTGTGTTCATATTGAAGATAATGTTAAAAAAAAAAGTTTGACCAAGTTTTTTTGATTAAAAATAAATAATGAATGCATACCGAGAAAAACTAATGTTGTTGTTTTAGCCGAAGCTCGCCTTCTCCATTTTTTTCAATAACTTGGAGTCTTTAAATTATACGTTGCAATCTACAGACTTTGGCGATTCTTTTGAAGCGCGTTTACTTCACAAAAGTTTTAGCATTTGACGTCACGGTAGATTTTTAACAAAAGTGTAGTTAAACAAAGCTGCCTTTTTCTACTTTAATTCAAAAAGTATGATGTAGTAATTTTTTAACATACAGCAAAACAACATTTACAACAAATTTTTGTAAAAATCAAAAATAATAAAAGCTTTTTATTTTATAGGAGGAACTTTTTTTTTACCGATATCTTAATAGTTTTTATATTTATATATCTTACTTATAATTCTTTTGTTTTTAAATTAAAACAAATATTAAAGCTTTACTTACGAATCTTATGATTTTCATACGAGTGTTTTACATTATATAGAGCGATATATATATACGGTCTCTCGTTTTTGTGCAAGAGAGCGCAGTATTATATATTCTGAATCTTACTTATTTTTATTTAAACAATGGGAACTTTTTTCTAACTTCTCTGGTTATTTTTACGCTATGATATTTTTTGTTTTTCCGTCGAAAAAAAGTATTTATTAACAATTAATTTCATAAACTGACAGTATTAATTAGAGATATTTGATGAACTGTTAACTTTTTTTATTATAAAAAGTTTTTGATTACAGTGATTTATTTTAAATTTCTAAATTTGCTGAATTACAAGAATACACTAAACAATACAGTTGACAGAAGTATCAGATATAAAAATTTGTAAATTGATATGTGAGATCCTGGTTTTGCATTAAAAGTACAATTAATAGCAACACAAGTCGGCATCATAAATTTTGATTATAAGTTTACTGTTCATTATAACCATCAAATAAAAAACATGAAGTTTGTATATTTTTGCCCGTTTTTTACAACTAATATTTAACAAAAATACGGACAAATTATTATTATATAACGCAATAATTAACACATTAATTAATGGCAATAATTCAAGATAAATGGTAATTTAAATTGTCAAAATGTCATAACGCGCGTTAAAAAACATATTATATTTGGTATTTCCCAATTTGTATCGTATTTGGCATTTGTCTCTTAACATGAAAAATTTAAAAAATTTTAAAACACAACAAATACAAATTTTCAAGCAATTTTCTCTTCCAATTTTCATTAATTCAAAGAAAAGTTATTTTTATAAAAAGAGCGAGCGATGAAATAAAAACTTTTCTTTCTTAACATAAATTTTTACTTATAGATAAAATTAGAAATAAAGCAACAATAAACAAAGCAACTAACAGATTAATCTGGAACTATTTTGATATTAATGAAAATAATCAACATAAACAACATTACCAACAACAATTATCAAATAAATAACACAATATCGCTTAAGTTAAGGGGCTTTTTATTTTTATTTCTTAGTCGTTCTAAATGATAAGTAAATTTAGTTCAAGTTAATATTCCAATATATACAGTTACAATATAATAAAGAAATGATGTTTAATGTTGAACTTTTTATTTAATGATTTATTTTTTACCTACATTTGTTATAAAAAACTTTCAAACCCCCGTCATTAAAATAATTTGTTTTTCATTTGTTAAAAGTCTACCGTGACGTCAAATACTAAACTTGACGTCACGTGGCGTGATGTCAAGTACTAAAACTTTTCTAAAAAAAAGTCTACCGTGACGTCAAATACTAAAACTTTTATGAATTAAACACGCCTCAAAGGAATTGCCAAAGTCCGTAGATTGCGACGTATAATTTAAAGACTCTGAGTTATTGAAAAAAATGGAGAAGGCGAGCTTCGGCTAAAACAACAACGGTATGCATTCATTATTTATTTTTAATCAAAAAAACTTGGTTCAATCCTTTTTTTTTAACATTATCTTTAATATGAACACAACATGTGTTGGGAGTTTGGGATCCCTTTAAAGCAATTTTTCACATTACTTTTATTTTCTGTATACATAGATATAAGAGATTTGTAAAATGGTTTTTTTTTCTCCTAGACACATTTCTTCGACAACTCAGTGCATTGTCATCAGTATTGTTTCCGGGAGTCCTTCCCTAAGCGTAATAAATTTTAAAATTTTTTCAATCTTACCATATATTTATAGAAAAAAAACATACCAAAAAACTTCTGATTGTTAAAATAAAAACTTTTCTGATTTAGTACAATATATTATACACAATCGTTCAATATACACCCAGCAAACTCAACTTATGCTAAAAGCATTTACAGTTATAGACGTTTGTACCTAACACTATACAAATAGCGGAACTAAGAAGAGAATATAATTTTAGCAAACAGAAATTATTAGGAATTATAAAAATGATGTGACTTTCAATGTGTTTTAAAAACCTTTTTAATAAGTTTGTATATAAGATTCAACTTTAGGTGTAAAATAGCTCATCGAGGTGTAAGATAAATTATATTAAAAAAAAACAGTTACTATCTTCTTGCTAATAAGTGTTTTGTGTAGACTTCAAGCATAAAATTGTTGCCAATGGATACTTTTAGCTGTTTGTAGGTTTTTTGTGTTAAAGTACATGTTCTGTTTCCAGGTACTTCTTGATCTTGCAAGAGTCATATTTGAGGAACAGAGCACACTTCATGATGTTGTACATAAGATTATGTTAAACACACAGTCATTACTTCAATGTGAACGTTGTTCAGTTCTTCTTGTTGATCCTTCTTCCAAGGTAATTTTTATTGATTGATTATTCATCAAGTTGGTACATCAAATTACGCAAATATTTACAATTATTTTTACAATTTAGTTTTTTTTTTTTTGAATATTTGTTTTGCTGTATATAACTTTTGAATATAATTATTTGTATTAATATGTATTATTATTATTATTATTTGTTAAGTTAAATCTCATATTGTTTTGAATACTAATAAAATTTGTTTATTTATACTTTTCTTTTCTTTGTTTTTTTATCTCATTTTATTGTTTGTTTTTTTAAATATTTCACTGTTAAAAAAGTTTGAAAAAGCGCTTGATGTCATGTCCATAGAAGATCTTTTAAAGAAGGGTGCTGATAATGCTTTCATTCTTTAAAGATAGATGCTGATTTTTAAAGAAGGGTGCTGATAATTCTTTCATTCGTTTTTTTTACTAGTATTAGGCTTTTAAGTTAAATAAAAAACTTCTAATCTTGGTCATCTTGAGTCTAACTATTTACTCTTGTGTAATCAATGAAAAATCAATGTTTCAATCTTAGGAAGCTTGATTAAGGAAAGCTTCAAACTCTGCTAAATCTTATTCTCAACAATCAAAGTCAGCCTTGTTGTAAGAGATTTTGTTCATGACTTTAATTTGCTTAGCAAGGCAAAGCACAGTTCTCTACATTTAATTTTACTCAAAAACCTGAAACAAACCTAAGCACTTAACATAAACATGTTAAATGAACATGTTCTCAATGTTTTTCATAAAGTCTAACCTGCAAAAAAATCTTTATCAGAAGTTATGTCAAAGAACTCTGCAGCAGCTGAAGAGTTGCAGCTCCATTCATTGCTAACAATAACACCACCTCATGGAACAGTTTGGTTTAGTAGGTCTGACCAATACAACCTGATTTCAGTTTTTCTAGGTAACATTTTTATTAAACTTTTTTTTTTTTTTCTTGTGTTGTTTTTGTGCAACAGAACACAGGGCTGTCTAATTCTGGTATGAAAAAGATGGTATCAACTTTTAATCAAGTTGCTTCAAATCAAAAAAAAAATGTCTCTCTTATCAGTATGCCTTATAATTCTCCAGCCAAATATTCCACTCTTAAAGATCATTTCTGAACATCTCCAGAATAACTATGAGCAACATCAAACAAGTTTTAACTTTGTTGATCCTCCTTGAATTTACCTTAATTTTTTCCTGTGGTATGAAGCTGGTTAATATCACTTGTGATATGAAGCTGGTTCACTTGTGGAATACTAGCATATATTAGTGCTCACAATAAAAGTGTGACATCAATTCAAGAGACTGACCTCTAATAAATTTTTGATCAATTAGGAGAGATTTTCAGATTGTGGCTGGTGCAAATATCAAGAAATGTATTCAGAAATTTAATCCATGCACTTATCATAAATACCTCTGATTCTGAATCATTAGTCCTAGATATGTTTTCTTCAGTGTAGTTCTATCTGCTACTTGGAGTAGCAGATAGAGCTACACTGAACACATGCTCCTGGTGAATAATGGACTTAATATTCAGCAGTAGCAATTTTTTTGTAGACGACTGGCTGGAAATAAGTGCAGGGAGATTTTAAAAAATGTGGATGTATTGGGGATATGTATTGGATGGCTATGCAGCATTCATTTTTTCCAGATGTTCCTTTAATTACATCATAGAACTCACCAACAAAAACACTTGGCTAAAAACTAAATTGAAAAAATAAAAATGTTTATTCTTAAGATTATGTTTATAAGCTTTAATTTAGCAGCTGAATGTACTTATACTTTACTACCATAATGTCATTTATAGAATGATTTTATGTTATTCTATTGTTATACCTAAATGTAACCTATTTAAGCATTGATATCTTTATGTATTCAAGTATAGCCTTCTAAATTTCTATATGATTATTGTTTAGATATCTAAATTACTAATAAAGTAATAAAGTTACAGGATTAAAGTAAACTTCTTTAGTAATCTTAATTTTCTTTTTAAAATTGAAATAAAAAAGCGTTCCTCTAAAATTATATTTATTTTTCTTCTCATAGTAAAAAAACTAAAAAATTTTTTAACTGAGTTTTTCTAATATCTTTTAAAATAATGGTTTGGCTCTGATTTGGTTCCAAGTATTTGTTTGCTATTAATCAAGTTTTCTTGAATT
The DNA here is from genome assembly GCF_022113875.1 of Hydra vulgaris. Classification (NCBI taxonomy): domain Eukaryota; kingdom Metazoa; phylum Cnidaria; class Hydrozoa; order Anthoathecata; family Hydridae; genus Hydra; species Hydra vulgaris. The sequence goes on from NC_061157.1 coordinate 76,546,762, forward strand.
TACTGATTCCATGAAAAGGTTTACATGATTTAAAGTTGTATGGTCTTATATTTTCAAAATTTTAATAATTAGAAAATTCATCGGTATCAGCATCAGTATCAGCCTTTTCCCATCCATGGGTATTGGCCACAAATGTGCTATCAGTATATCACTCCTAAAAACATATTAAATCGTGTAAACTTTTTCCTAAATTTTTTCTTGAAATAAGAAGAATAAAATCAGATAAATTATTATTTCAAAATTACACTTTCAAAAAAAATGTTTATCATTGAGTTTAATGGACATAGTTGTTGTTAAAGTAAATTTTTTTATAACAATATATCCTTTTTATTTAATTGTGTTCTTCACTTGTTATTAACTTAATTAATTTCACTTAAATTGTGACTTCATGCAAAATTTAAAAGCTGGATTTTTCCTTGCAGACAATTTAACCAGATTATGGGAATTATAGGAAAGTCTCAGTTACTAAAATTGATATCATCCCCAAAGAATTTCTTGGGGTCATGATAAATTTTTTTTTTTTTTTTTTTTTTTTTTTTTCGACAGTGATTATTACATTATGTGCATTGTGTAATTTTTTATTAGTCATTATTTTCACAAGCATTTGATTTGGAAGCTAAAGACTATATTGATGAAGATGGTGAACTGAGAAGAAAACAATCATGGTACTATTTAGTCTATATTTTTTCAAAAAATGATTTTTTCTAAATGTATAAAATTATAGAGTTATATTTAAAAAATGATTTTATGTTTAAAGTGGTTTATCAGAGGTTCGCTTTCCAATTAACATTGGTATCACTGGATATGTTGCGTCAACAGGAGAGGTACATTTAGTATAAAAACATATATCCCATATAAAAGCATAATAACATAAAAGATAAAAAAGTTATTATTTTAAATTTAGACTTTAAATATACCAGATGCATATGCTGATCCAAGGTTTGATCCCTCTGTAAGTAGATCATTTTGTAATAAATTGTAAAATATTTAAGCATTTAATAATGATTGTTCTAAAATTTTATTAGGTAGATGGTGGGTCAGATTTTAAAACTAAAACTATTCTTTGCATGTCTATAAAAAACAGCAAAGGTGAAATTATTGGTAGGAATTGTTTCTTATTATTCTTATTATTTTAATCAATATATTTTTTAAGTGTTTATTGTGTGCATTTGAAAGTATATTTGTTTTTGTTTATTGTTTTTTTGCAAGTTTCTTTTTCATATATCTTTATATATATATATATATATATATATATATATATATATATATATATATATATATATATATATATATATATATATATATATATATATATATATATATATATATATATACATATATATACATACATAAAGCAAAAAGTTGTTTAGGTGAATTTACTTTTATTTTGATAAGTAAATTTTGACTTATCATTAAGTGATATTTTTTACAAAGAAATCTTTAAGTGATATTCTTTACAAAATAAATCATTGATTTTGAAGAGGAATTTCTTTTAAATGCAACAAAATTAACATTTTAAAATTGTTTTAAAAATGTTTCAATCGTTTAACGTTTTAATCATTTAATCATTTACATTTAAAGTGTCTTATATTGTAAACCAATATTTTTATTAATACAAATATTATTAAACTAAATAATTTTAAGATCATTCTTTGTAGCGATTTTTGAAATCATTTGGTTTCTCTTAACTACCTAAATTACAAATACAAAAATACTACTTATGCATCAACAATCATTATTATTAATAACTAATAAAAAATCATATTTATATTTTGTGTTATACAAAAAAATACCTGGAGAGTATCCTGAAGCCTGTCTTTATTGTGCGTTCTCTCAATGAAATCTTGAATTAACTTAATGTGGCATTCTGCACGGTCATTTACAACTGCAAGTGTTCTTACACATTGAAAAGTAAGTAAAAGACTATGAAAGTAAAATGAAAATTACTCATTTTCCTATGCTTCGATGCCTTTTTTCTTTCCATAGCAGAAGTTCCTTTTTGAACATCTCCAATAGCAAGAACAAAAGATAGGACTGCTTGCAGGCCTTGTTATGAGATTTTGTTGCGCAACAGAAAGGCGCAATGCGACTAAATGTTACTTTTCTCAATAAAGATATTTATATTGTTAAAAGTTTAATTACGTCAGTTGCGTGTTTTATAATACCTCATTGTAATTAAATTTAAAACCACATTAAAAATTGTTGTAAGTCTTTGAAATGAAAAATCTTTAAATTAAACAATTGTTATAAAAAGAAATTTTAAATGAAATTTAAAATATTGATTATAAAATTTCCTTATTTTAAAATCTTATACTTATTTAAACTTAATTTTTTTTCTTTAAAACGTTTATTTTATGGTTATAATAAAATAAATGTTTTAATAAAAATTGTAATTGAATGAAGATTACCACTTTTCGGCTTTGTTTTTTTTATTTCTATTAAAATATTTTATTTTTATGTACAGTGAAACCTAATATATTTTTACTATTTCTTACTAAATCCAAAAAGAAAAATAATATTTTTGGTTTTAAGATGTTATTAGCAGAACTTGTTTTTTAGCAAATATGAGTATAATTTTAAAATTTATGTATCTTATATTTATAGCACTAGTATTAGTTTTGTTTTTAAAATAAAATAAATATAAGTTCGGCTTTTAAAGATCACATTATTTTTAATTGGTTTAAAGTTTGGTTGGTTTTATAAAAAAAATAATAAAATTTAACGGCAAAGGGAAAACATTTATAACTCGAGTTTAAACTCGAGTTATATTAGCTACAAGATTTATTAGCTACAAAAGCGCATTAATCAGACCAATATTTCTGGAACTGGAACTTACCTTCAAAAAAAATGATGTTAAAATTTATAAAGTTATTCCCTAATATCTCAATAAATAATTTGTTTTGGAAAGTTTGATTAGCATGAAACTTTTCCGCATAAACTTTTCTAAAAGACTGTTTAAATAAACTTATTGAAAAAAGTTTTTGCATAACATAAATAGGGAAATGCGTACATAAAATTGTGAATACGTAGGTAAAATTCAAATAGCTAAACGCTTCTTAACAAGGCCTGGCTTGTTGACAAAGTCTTCTAATTTTGATGTAGGAATAATTTCAACCTGAGTTTTGGCTTCTTTTTATCAGATCTCTTATCTTTGGGATTTTATAAGAAATCAACTTGTTTAACATGTTAGTCTTAATTTCGGTTTTTATTTCCTTATCAACAAGAGAAAAAGTTATTTGTTACGGATAGATACCAAATATGACGCATGTAGCTCTGGTAAAGAACCCTTCCTATGGCTGCAAATTCTTTAACTCATCTACTCTTGAGCTGAAAAGCAATACTAAACACCATTAAATCATCTAAGGGTGCTTGAGAAGCATTAGGGCTTTTTAGATAGAAGGTCCATGAATGAATACAATGTAGTCGATTGCAGCCCCCAAATGGTTAAATGTGTTTTTTCATGTTAAATCAAATTTTCACATAATAAAAATAGTCTAGTCACATAATAATAGTCTTGGAATTAACAGAGTTTTAGCATCCAAGGGAAGTTTGAGCAGTAATAAGCCGGGCCTAAAAGCAAACTTAAGACTTTAAAATTTTCTTAAGTTTGTTTATACCTTGTAAATCTGCCGCCATAGTTTTTGGAGAATTAAATAAATCTTTTTGCTGGGACCATTTGTTAAACCAAAAAAATTTTTTTTTATCACATAAGCCACATGCTTTTTATAGATGTTACGTTTTGACATTAACCAGAAAACCGGTCTATCTAGGGCATAATGAAATAATAATGATTGCAGCACCTTTGTTTTGCCAGTGTTACTGGATGTTGTCAACAACAATCTGATAATCTGATCAGACATCTTTTGAATTGCATTTACTTGATCACTTCCCATAGAGCTTTCAATTTTTTAGATGCTAAGAAGGAAGTTTAGTGGATCAGACTCTGGTGAACAAGGGCTAATGGCAAAATCTGTCCTCATATTTAGATATTCCTATTTCCCAAGCGTATCACTTAAATCTTGGTATCAAAATGTACCAAAATTTTTAAATCCCTTATTTTATGTTATTCTCTCTAATTATCTGTGCTTCAAACTTTAAAACTTTTTCTGTTTAGAGTTGATTTTGATATTAACATATTATCAATGTCAACTCCACTAGCTTTGTAAAGAAAAGACAAGAGACACATACCAGGCCTGACTCTATCTCCAGGCCTCTAATCCAAAATCTAGTTGTAATTGAAATTCAATTGTGAAGAATTCAATACTTAACTGAAGGAAAACTTTGTTGTCACTCTTTTATTATCTTCAATACTTAACTGAAATCTTTTGTTTTTTATTGGCTTTAGCTGGAGGTAAATGTAGTTCTTTGCATTCAGTTTTGTTATCTGTGCTTGAAAAGCCACCGTCTGAACAGTTAATCTTTTTTTTTTTTTTTTTTTTTTTTTTTTTCTTTTTTTTTTTTTGTTCATGCTCTTGGATTTTCTCTGACATTTTTATGTCAGAGAAAATCCAAGAGCATGAACAAAATAGTAGTTACAAAAACAATAAAGTAGTTACAAAAAAATGCTCAACTTTTTTTTGTAACTACTTTCTGGTAGTTCTAGTGTTTTAACATTTTTAAAGTGTGGTCTTGACTTTCTTGGTCTTGATAGTTTGCTCAGTTACATTGAAGATATCGTTAAACCCAGCCTTCTCCCATTAATTGACAAGCTACCTCAGAACACAGACAGCAGTATATATCTAACTGGTGTTCTTTCTGCACACTCCACCAGCAAACATGGAGCATCTTAAACACGTTTTTCTAGTAAAAGTTATAAAGGTATGAAGTTTTAGATAAGACTTGTGTTTTAGAAGAAATTCTTGATTGAAAACAACTTTTAAACTTGATTTTTACTTTAATTAGATATTGACTTAAGTTAAATTCACGCATCACAAACTTGGACAGTAATAGTGTACGATCATGTGCTGTAACTGATCACACTTATAATTTTTTTCTTTACAAGTTGATCACGGCGGTTTCGATGTTTTTGCTATTTAAATGCTATAAAAAAAAGTTGTTACGTTATAAATTAACTTTTAATTGTTGATCTTTTCTAACGTTTTTATTTTACGCGTTAAATAAAAATTCATCATAGTGATTATTTAAAATAAACGCATTTTGTGTAATTTAACTGTTATATTTAATTTTTTTTTGTATAGGCATGTATTTTTAATATAAATTTTAACGTTTAAAACTATTTCTTGAAACTATATTATGTCTATCTAAAAATCTTTTAAAAGATAATTTTTTTAAGTTACTTTAAGTTACTTTAAGTTACTTTAAATCTTAGAATGGAATGATTAAATTGCTTCATTTTTTATTATTAATGTTTTTTTTTTTTTTTTTTTTTGTTAAACAAAAAAAAAATGGAAATTCTATTTTTACAAAGAATTATTTAAACCTTTTTTTTTAACTTGACTAACTAATCAGAGAATAAAATGATGAAAAATTACTTTTTTAAATAGTCTACGGGTTTTTTTAAAGATTTTTTTTTTGCAACTTTTTGGAAAAAATAAATGTTTATAAATTTGAAAATAATATATATAACACTTTTTAATAATTTAAATAAAAATTTTTCATTCATTAAACAATCATTAATAAGTAATTTGTAATAGCGTTTTGCATAACTTTAATAAAACATTTTAGAAGATAAGTTTTGAAGTAATTTATTTTAAATTAAAAACGTAGCAAAAAATTTTTTTTTCAAGTTTTTTGAGTTTTATTTTAGTGCTTAAATATTTTCTTTTTCCGAAAGAGTTGTTTTCTTTTTTCATTACTATTTTTTTTTAGTTTAAGTTTAGCTAGCGTTACTTTTTTCAGCGCATTTCTAAAATATTTCAAAATCATCTAAACATCTAAACAGTCATGGTCAAGTTGTCAAAAAATGAAATCATTTGCGTGGTCAGCTATAGTGCTCAATTGCATACCATTCTTGTCCAAGCCTGACATCAAAGTGAAGAACCTAGAGTTTATTTGGGGATACCACTTTTTTTTGCAATGTTGGGGGGGAGGGGGTGATGCTTTTGAGTTCCTCCCCCTCTCCTCCTCTTTCTCCTCTTAAACCGTTAAAAGCGGTGTTAAAACCTTAAAGTTAAAACCGGTGACTTGATAATTATATTTTAATCATCATTTTTTTAATCATCATTTTAACCATTTGTGTTTATCTTGTTTAGTTTTATCCTAATGAGTTGATTTAAAGGCATTTTTTTGAATACGTGAATTTACAGATGGACAATGTTACTTAAGTTACAATAAAAAAACTACTTTACTTTAGACTTTGATAAACGCTTTTGTTGCAAATACTATGCTATTAGTAAATAATTATTAAAATTGTTTAAAGTATTTTAAACAATTATTAACTAAATTTTAGTAAATTTAATTTTAGTAGTTATTAATGTTTTAAATGAGTTAAATGTTTAAATACTTTAAACGTTTTTAATTAATATTTACATTACATAATATATTTACATGTATTAAATTGCATAATATTTGTAAAATTAACAAAATAGTTTTACGTCTTGTATACGAATAGCCATTTGAACAAAAAATAATTAATGTATTTATTATTATTTCAATTAATTCAGTAAATATATTTACTATTATTTTTATTTTAAAATTTTGATTTAAATATTAGCAAATCTGTTCATTAAACTTTTACTTAAGTTAATAATTTTTAAATTAAATTTTAAGATGTCTTATAAATTAAAGATAATTAAAGAATAGATAATTATCGTAAACATAATTTTAAAAATGTTATATTTTTTTGTTTAAAAAACATATTATATTTTTAAAAATATATAAAAAATTTTTAATCATTAAGTATATTTTAAAAAATTACACTTAATAAATAAGTTACATTTACTATGGATTATTTTGAACTGATCTTTATAAAACTTTTATTAAGTTATTGTAATCTTTATTTTTGTTATTTTAAAAGTCAAAAAGAATATGGAAAAAGTTTACATTTTGTTTTTTTCGTTTTCCTCACTTAAACTAATAGCAAGCTAAAGATCAAAAGTTCATTTAAAAATTAAACATAATTAAGACTGAAATTTTTTACTTTTGTTCATTTATTATCAAAAGCAGTTTACTCTTAATTGCCAAAAAATAAAAGTTAACTTTCTCTGAATAGGTATTTTAAAATCTTTTTTTCGAAATAGCAAATTTTTTATACATTCTATTGTAATAAAATTTTGCAGCAAAATTTTAAATTTAAGTTTTGTAACGACATTCATTTTTTAAAAACTAACATTCAGTTTGTAAGCGAAGGACAGTTATCTCACGTAATTACATAAAAAAGCAACTTTTTAATTCATTTTATTGACCTGAAGAAAAAATGAGGTAGCTAAAATTAACTGAAAATTATTTATATACTACTGGATTTAAAACTGAATTTCTTTTTCTATTTTTAATAAAAAAGCAAAAGAAAAATTAAAAAATTAAAATAATTTTTGGGCGCCTATACCTCTCCAGCGGTACTAAGCGGTATGGGTCTGGATTTGTCTCTGCATCATTAATTTTTATTGTTTATTAAACACATATCATTAACTTCTATTGTTAGCCAGATCAAAATAAAAATAAGTGTTGGCTTGGATAAAAATTTACTTCTAAATCAAAATTTATTTATTGAAATAAAAGTTCACTTTTTGCTAGAGTTAAAAACTTTTTGTTAATTTAAAGTTTATTGGTATGGAAAGATTTTTCTTTCTATAGCAATTTTCTTTACTGTTTTATGATTTTACATGTTAAAATGTATTTTCTAATTAAGTATGCGGTAGTGGTGTAGTGGTAAGAGCGCTCGCTTTGTAAGCGAGAGGTTCGGAGTTCGACTCCCACCATGTCCCTGGAAGTACCGCGCTCAACTTAATTTCTCCGCGCAGCGGCCTTGCTTGTCAAGGTTCGTGTTTCGGAGTTAAAGAGTTGAGAGAGGGTTGTACCACGATTTACAACAACAACAAAAAAAAAAAAAAAAAAAAAAAAAAAAAAAAAAAAAAAAAAAAAAAAGAGTAGCCTCCTCGACTGTAGTGGCCCCCTCGGGCCTTGGGGAGGTGAATAATTAAAAAAAAAAAAAAATAAAAAAAAAATAAAAAAAAATAAAAGTTTATTTCAGTTTTTAATGAAAAAAAAACTGCTGTAAATTTTATTACTGCTTTTCCAGTGCAGCACCATTTTATGTGTTGTTGGTTTTTTTCTTTCTATTTTTGCAGCTTTTTTTGTATTAATGTTTTTTTGATGTGTCATGCAACTTCTTTAGTTTGTCTAGTGTTTTTATATTTGAAAAATTTATGTCTTTTTGTTTTTTCTCAATTGTTGTTTTTATGTCCTTCCCTTGCGTTCTGCAGTTGTTGTTTTTTTGTTGTTTTTTTCTCCTTCATTTATGTTTTTTTTTTGCTTATTTAAAATCTAATTTATATATGACATTTATATATAACATTTAGGAGTTGTCCAGCTGCTCAATAAAATGGATGGAAAACCATTTAACCAAAATGATGAAAGTTTATTTGAGGTAAGAAAAAAAAAAAAAAATGAAAAAGTTATTAATTGTTATGTTGATACATTTTGTTAAAATAAATTCCATTTAATTTTTTAGGCATTTGCAATTTTTTGTGGGATGGCAATTCACAATACTTCAATATATGAAGAGTGTTTACGAGCAATGGCAAGACAAAAAATTGCCTTAGATGTAAATTTTATTTTGCTGTTTAATTTAGTTGTATTTATCTAACTTGTGAGTTTTATTTTTTTGATTTTTTTTATAATTTTTTATTTAAACTCTTTTCTTATTACTTTATATTTATTATATTAATATATTGTATATTTATATATTTTTATATTTTTATATATTATGTATTATTATGTATTTGTTATATATTATTTATCAGATTTTGTCATATCATGCCACTGCTACTGATGTTGAAGGAACAAGTCTCATGGTAAACTTTTAAATAAAACATTAAAACTTCAGGACTATAAATTTTACATTTTTAACTTAAACTTTTTTAAATTGATTATTTAATCATCATTTAGAAAGAAATTGTTCCTTCATCAAAAACATTTCGTCTTCGTGAGCTTACATTTGATGATGCAGCATTATCTGATAAAGAAACATGTTTAGCTGTGCTTCGAATGTTTCAAGATTTAAGATTGATAACCCGTTTTAAAATTGATTACCAGGTTGTTTTTTTGTTGATGTTGTTTTTTTGTTCAAATTTTTAAATATATTTTTCTATCCATAACATGTTTTCTTTTGTTTAGGTACTTTGCAATTGGATTTTATCCGTTAAAAAAAATTATAGAAAAGTCATCTACCACAACTGGAGGCATGCATTTAATGTAACTCAGACAATGTTTCTTATGCTTAAGGTTTGAATTTTTTTTTTTTTAATATATATATATATAGTTTTATCTTGTTATAGTTTTATCTTATTATGTTGATGAAATTTTAGGAAAATTCTGATTTCAAATGTAACTTTTCTGATGAAGAGAAATTAGCCTTACTAGTAGGATGCTTATGTCATGATTTGGATCATAGAGGCACTAACAATAATTTTCAAGTTAAGTGAGTGAAATTTCAATGTATCATATACATTTTTTTTTAAGTAAAAAATTTCTTCTTTATATTTAATTTTTCTTGCTTTTTTAATTTCAGAAGTGCATCACCTCTATCTCAACTTTATGGAACATCTGTGATGGAACACCACCACTTTGATCACTGTATAATGATTTTGCATAGTTCTGTAGGTTTCCTGTTTTACTTCTTAATTTCTATCATATACCCAGCCCACACATCTAGTTTTGCTTTCAGAATTAAAACCTGTTTAGACATGTATTTGTCACAATCAAAGCGTAAACCAAAAACACGTGTTTATTATATACAAAAACACAAACTACAAAACACAAACCTTAATAGTGATTTAAGTTGACATTTTAAAAGTAAAGTAGAGCAAAGTATAGTGGTTGTGTGTGTGTGTTTTAGAGGTTAGGGTACAAATGTTGTGTGTGTTTTAGAGGTTAGAGTGTCAGGAAAAAAAAATTTACTTTCATGCAGTTTTTTATGTCCATTTAAAGTGAAAGTAAGAAACTTTTTGAAATACTTTGATAAACTTTTGTCCTCTTTTTAACAGTTTTACTCCTTCTACCACTTCTTTTTGAACTTTTGTATTTTTTAGGCTAAATATAAAAATGTATTTCTTGTTTCAATTAATGAACATCTTTTGTACCAGTATTGATCACTATATATTATAATCAATATATAATGTTATAATCAATAATTTATATAGTACTAATAAAAATAAAATATTTAAAATAACGATAAGTGTTTCAATGATTTTCAAAAATTAACATGTAAAGTTTGAAAAGAAAATTTTTTGATTAAGATTATATTTGTTAATACATTTTGTATTAACACGTTCACGCTGGCGTGTACCACCGGTGGTACACACTAGACTGTCTCATTGGGCGGCGTGTACCACCAGTGGTACACGCCGCCCAATGAGACAGTCTAGTGTGTACCACCAGTGGTACACGCCGGCGTGAACGTGTTAAGTAATCTTATGACAATCAATCTAGGTAGATACAGCAGTTTCAGCTAATTTGCGCTAGGTAGATACAGCAGTTTCATGATGAGTCAGTTCTGTTTAATTTAATTCTATTTTTAAAAATCTGTAAGAACATAAATCATGTAACTTTAAGTGACCTTTATAAAATTTCTGAAACATGATTATGGTACCAAAAAATACAAAAGAGCTCAGTAATAACAGAGTACTCCAACAATGCTTCCCTTTATTAATAAACCTTCATTAAAGAGAGAGGCAGATAGCGTTTCAAAGAACTGTGTTATTAAAAGTTAAAGACATGCAATAAATTATTATGAGCATAACTGAAGTTGTTATTGTTAATGACAATGACAAAAACAATATAGTAGCACAAAATAGTTGAAGCACAGTTAGAGTTGCAAAAAAAAACGTTTTTTTTTAATTGTGTTTTTTTTGCAAAAAAAACATGTTTTTTTTTGTGTTTTTTGTGTTTTTTTTGGTTTTTTTTTTGTTTTTTAGATTAAAAAAAAAATTATTTACTTTTATTTAATTCTTATTTTTATTATAAATGTAATATAATATATATTAATAACATGATATATGGTAAATATATAGTACATAATTTAAAAGATTTATTTTTAATTAATAACAGATTCTGTATTCTAGCTTTCTTGTTCATTAAGGTCTTCTATTGTAAAGTCAAATCCGTATTGCATCCACAACTATTCACAACTCAGAAAAATAAAATTGCATTCGTATCCGGATGCAATTTTATTTTTCTGAGTTGTGAATGGAACTCTTGTTGAAGAATACAATCGTTTTAAGGGAGGCTTATCTGATTTGGTTTTATTTGCCTTACAGTCTCCAAACTTAGGGGTTGTAGACCTACTTTGGTTTCCAAAACAGCTTGGTGTTGGAAAGAAAGATTCAATTGGAACTTGTGGAATAGCAGATGATAAACATATTTTTTTCTCTTTTTTCATATCTTGAATAGGTAAGTTTTCAGGAATATCTTCTTCCATCATTAGTTCAGTTTGAACTTTCTTCTGTTTAAAAGGCATATCGTTCAAATATTTGTTTTTTATTTGATCGCCACATTTCATACATTTTGCAATGTGCTCAGTCATTCGAGTGTCATTTTTTGATAGCTTTAAGCTGCAAAATTTGCATATAACTTGTTGAATTTTAGAACCTCCAGATTCTAAAGGTGCCTCATTGAACAATGTAGCTACAAAACATTTCTTTCTGCCTGGCATATTTTTTTTTAGATTTCTTTTTTTTTTTTTAATTAAAAATAATTAATAGATTACAAATTGTTTAATATAAATGTTTTTTCATTAGACAAAGTTAATCATTGTGTTATTTTTATTTACTGGAATATTGTTTGAATAAATAAAATTTTAGCTATCTAATTGCAATTTAAAATAAAATAAAGAAATTAAATATTAAAAATTTAAAAAAGTAATATACAAAAGTAAATAAAACATTAAAGTAAATTTTATTTAACAGTTGGTTCAATTTTGTATTTTGCAATGCAGTGTTATTTCATTCATTTTTATGAATGTGTTATTTCATTCATTTTTATGAATGTGTTATTTCATTCATTTTTATGAATGTGTTATTTCATTCATTTTTATGAATGAAATAACACTGCTAAAATAACATTTTTATTTCCTTCATTCAGTAGTATTATACTTACAATCAACTAGTAGCTAATAGTATAGTTTTTTTGAGATTTATTTAAAAAATTACTTTTTTAAATATTTAATACTGTTTTTTTTTAATATTGGCGATTAGTTTGTAACAGCTATTATATAAGTTAATATGCATTTTATTAAATAGAAAACATTTGTATTTTGTAGGGTTAAGGGCACTGGAACTGTTTCAAGTATTATTATTATCTAAAATTTAATGAATACTAAAAAAAAGCAAAAAAAACTATAAAAAACATGTTTTTAGAACCAGTCTGTTTTTTTTGCAAAAAAAACGTGTTTTTTTTAAAAAAAACACACCGTTTTTTTTGGGGTTGCAACTCTAAGCACAGTTAACCGTTAAAATTATCTTTGTAATGTTACCACTAAACAATATTATTTTTACCTCAATTACATAAAATTCCAGTTTCTTCATAACTGTTGACTAACTATTAACACAATTAATTTCACATCATATAAATTTACTAAATTAAAACCATGTTTCAACAGTAAGCAAACTAATAAAGCAATGATAACTAAAAAAAAAAATACATTTATATTTAAATTTTAAAAAATTTGGTTCGTAAAAATAATGCAGTGACTAATATTAAAACTAATATATATATATATATATATATATATATATATATATATATATATATATATATATATATATATATATATAATCTGATAACAGTCCAATAAATAAAAGTCATAAAAACTAATAATAAAAAAGTTATAATAATCTTAAACTACTCAGTCATGATAATGAAGAATATAAGTAATGAGAAACAAAAAGTTGAGTATAATAAAAAGTAGATATACGTAAGGTTGAAGTAGATATACATAAAGTTGAATTTCATTTAAGTATAAAAAAACAGCACTTATTTGATGGGTTCAAGAAATTAAAATTAATAACTTTAAAAAGAAAAAGTAGATACATAGCTAACAAATTCTAGTATTTATACTTTAATACTAATTATAGCAAGATTTATATTTTTATTTATATTTTTATATATATTTTTCATATTTTTAGTCCCATTATGTCTTAAATAGTAAAAAATAATTAACAGAAATTAGGACCACCTGGGACTAAATGATACCAAGTAATGCAATAACTTAGTAACTTGCTTGACGGGCAAAACTCTAAACACTTAATGATTTCTTCCTTGTATAACAACATTTTGTACATTTAGTAAATGTTAGAAAAAAAATTTTATCCTTATTAACCTTTCAAATAACAAAAAATAAAAATAAAGTGAATTGAAGAAACTAAAAAGAACTTTAGCTCTTTCCAATTGCTATAAAAAAATAAAATAAAATTTTGCTTTCAGTCTTAAGATTCTAATCATAAGCACATAAGAACAAACATTTATTAAAACTACTAATTGAACAAATTAAATAAAAAACAAAATCAAATTTTCTTGAATACTAAGAAAAAATTATCAGCTCTAATTTTTTGAAGACCTTGCTTGAAAGACCGTGTGGAATAAAGAAATGTGTTTAGAAAAGCCTAGAAACTACTTTTAAATGACACTATTTAACATTAAGTAGACTATTTATATTTAGATTAAAAAATAAAAACACCTAAAAAGGAATGGGGGGGGGGTCAAGTAAATTTTAAAAAAATAGTAATTTATCAGCTTTTATAGACAAATCTATATAATAAAAGCTGCTTCAAAATCTGAAAATAGTCAATAAATTCATTTTGAGGCTAATGGAAGTATTTATATTAAAATATGTAGTAGAAAATTACTACATATTGTATTACTAAAGTATTTAATGTAAGTGTTTATATTGTATTACTAAAGTATTTAATGTAAGTGTTTATATTATATTATGTAGTAGAAGATTATATTTATTCTTTGAAGATTTCATTTTCATAACGCAGATTTTCATAATGCAGATTTCTTATAAATGAAAAATATTTTTAAAGAAAATGAAAAACAGAAAGAAAAATAGTAAGAAAATAAAAAAAACAAGAACATTCTAATTACTTAATATTCCATAACTGCAGGTGTTTACATTATTGATTCCATCAGTAAATACAGGTGTTTACATTATTGATTCCAATAGTGAATGTAGGCGTTTCCATTATTGATTCAATTATTGAATGCAGGTGTTTAGATTAGTGATTCCATTAGTGAGTGCAGGTGTTTACATTGGTTATATAAAAAATAGTAATATAGTGACATTGTGCAATAACAACAATCAACAAATTTCTTAAAACATTTATCTATGTTAAAATCTTGAAAATTATTTTCAGGGTAATGAAATCTTCAATAAACTTCTGCCAGATGAATATAATACTGTCATCAATTTACTAGAACATGCTATTTTGTCAACAGACCTTGCACTTTATTTCAGGTAAACTTAAAGTTTCAATTTTTTTACTAGAACATGCTACTTTGTCAACAGACCTTGTCATTTATTTCAAGTATACTTAAAGTTTTATTTTTAAATGTTTTAAAAAATTTTATTTTTATTTTATTTTCTGTTTAGCAAGCGCCAGGAATACTTTGATTTAGTGAAAAATTCAACATTTAATTGGAATGCTGAATCAAATCGATCATTAATACGGTTTGTTTTTGAATAGCCTATGTTTTATTTTATAAATGCCAAACTATAAAAACTCAATATTAACATTTTTTTCAGATCCATGATAATGACAGCTTGTGATGTTTCTGCAATATGCAAACCGTGGCCAATTCAACAAAGAGTTTGTATTTATATTAGTAGTGTTGATATGATGATGATGATGATGATGATGATGATGATGATGATGATGATGATGATGATGATGATGATGATGATGATGATGATGATGATGATGATGATGATGATGAAGAGGAGGAGGAGGGTGATTATTATCATGACCATGATAATCATCACGATTTTGATGATGAATAATCTTAATAATTATGATGATCATTAGGTAGCACATCTTGTTGCAAAAGAATTTTTCAACAAGATATTTAGATTTTTGTTAGGTAGCACATCTTGTTGCAAAAGAATTTTTTCAACAAGATATTTAGATTTTTGTTAGGTAGCACATCTTGTTGCAAAAGAGTTTTTTCAACAAGATATTTAGATTTTTGTTAGGTAGCACATCTTGTTGCAAAAGAATTTTTTCAACAAGATATTTGGATTTTTGTTAGGTAGCACATCTTGTTGCAAAAGAATTTTTTCAACAAGATATTTAGATTTTTGTTAGGTAGCACATCTTGTTGCAAAAGAATTTTTTCAACAAGATATTTAGATTTTTGTTAGGTAGCACATCTTGTTGCAAAAGAGTTTTTTCAACAAGATATTTAGATTTTTGTTAGGTAGCATATCTTGTTGCAAAAGAATTTTTTCAACAAGATATTTGGATTTTTGTTAGGTAGCACATCTTGTTGCAAAAGAATTTTTTCAACAAGATATTTAGATTTTTGTTAAGTAGCACATCTTGTTGCAAAAGAATTTTTTCAACAAGATATTTAGATTTTTGTTAGGTAGCACATCTTGTTGCAAAAGAATTTTTTCAACAAGATATTTAGATTTTTGTTAGGTAGCACATCTTGTTGCAAAAGAGTTTTTTCAACAAGATATTTAGATTTTTGTTAGGTAGCACATTTTGTTGCAAAAGAATTTTTTCAACAAGATATTTAGATTTTTGTTAGGTAGCACATCTTGTTGCAAAAGAATTTTTTCAACAAGATATTTAGATTTTTTTAAGTAGCACATCTTGTTGCAAAAGAATTTTTTCAACAAGATATTTAGATTTTTGTTAGGTAGCACATCTTGTTGCAAAAGAATTTTTCCAACAAGATATTTGGATTTTTGTTAGGTAGCACATCTTGTTGCAAAAGAATTTTTTCAACAAGATATTTAGATTTTTGTTAGGTAGCACATTTTGTTGCAAAAGAATTTTTTCAACAAGATATTTAGATTTTTGTTAGGTAGCACATCTTGTTGTAAAAGAATTTTTCAACAAGATATTTAGATTTTTGTTAGGTAGCACATCTTGTTGCAAAAGAATTTTTCAACAAGATATTTAGATTTTTGTTAGGTAGCACATCTTGTTGCAAAAGAATTTTTTCAACAAGATATTTAGATTTTTGTTAGGTAGCACATCTTGTTGCAAAAGAGTTTTTTCAACAAGATATTTAGATTTTTGTTAGGTAGCACATTTTGTTGCAAAAGAATTTTTTCAACAAGATATTTAGATTTTTGTTAGGTAGCACATCTTGTTGCAAAAGAATTTTTTCAACAAGATATTTAGATTTTTTTAAGTAGCACATCTTGTTGCAAAAGAATTTTTTCAAAAATATATTTGGATTTTTGTTAGGTAGCACATCTTGTTGCAAAAGAATTTTTTCAACAAGATATTTAGATTTTTGTTAGGTAGCACATCTTGTTGCAAAAGAATTTTTTCAACAAGATATTTAGATTTTTGTTAGGTCGCACATCTTGTTGCAAAAGAGTTTTTTCAACAAGATATTTAGATTTTTGTTAGTAGCGCATCTTGTTGCAGAAGAATTTTTCCAACAAGATATTTAGATTTTTGTTAGGTAGCACATCTTGTTGCAAAAGAATTTTTTCAACAAGATATTTAGATTTTTGTTAGTAGCGCATCTTGTTGCAGAAGAATTTTTCCAACAAGATATTTAGATTTTTGTTAGGTAGCACATCTTGTTGCAAAAGAATTTTTTCAACAAGATATTTAGATTTTTGTTAGGTAGCACATCTTGTTGCAAAAGAATTTTTTCAACAAGATATTTAGATTTTTGTTAAGTAGCACATCTTGTTGCAAAAGAATTTTTTCAACAAGATATTTAGATTTTTGTTAGGTAGCACATCTTGTTGCAAAAGAATTTTTTCAACAAGATATTTAGATTTTTGTTAAGTAGCACATCTTGTTGCAAAAGAATTTTTTCAACAAGATATTTGGATTTTTGTTAGGTAGCACATCTTGTTGCAAAAGAATTTTTTTAACAAGATATTTGGATTTTTGTTAGGTAGCACATCTTGTTGCAGAAGAATTTTTTCAACAAGGCGATCTTGAACAAAAGGAATTAAACCAGACACCAATTGTAAGTTAAAAAATACATATTTTTAATTCAAACTGAATAGAAACATTTCTTCAAGCGTTTTTTTTGTTGTTGATGTATGTTTGATTCAATTTTAAATGAAGGAAATGATGGATCGTGCTAAAAAAGATAAACTCCCAAAAATGCAAGTTGGTTTTGTAGATGGCATTTGCTTGCCAATATATACTGTATGTTACTTTTTATATTATTTTATAATATATATATATATAAATTTTTTTTTTTCTGCTTGATTTAGTTTTTTCTTTTAATTTTATTTTTACTTTCTTTTAATTGAACTTCATTGTTTATAATTTTATTTGTATAAATAAATTAGTTTTTAATTGATTTAAAATAACTTTTAATTATTTAAAATAACTTTTGTTTTGCTTTTACAAGATAAAACTTGTGTATATACGCAAGATAAAACTTTCGAATAACGTTGACATGTGTATATACGCAAGATAAAACTTTCGAATAACATTGACATGTGTATATACGCAAGATAAAACTTTCGAATAACGTTGACATGTGTATATACGCAAGATAAAACTTTCGAATAACGTTGACATGTGTATATACGCAAAATAAAACTTTCGAATAACGTTGACATGTGTATATACGCAAGATAAAACTTTCGAATAACGTTGACAACTTAAAATACCTAACTATGAGCAGTGACCAGTCACTAGAACATTATATATATATTTTTTATTTAATTCCCCTCCTCAAGGCGGAGAAGGCCACTACAGATGAGGAGGCTACTTATTTGTGGTTATAACCCTCTCTCAACTCTATAACTCCGAAACACGAACCTTGATGAACAAGGCCGCTGCGCGGAGAAACGAGTTGAGCGCGGCGCTACCAGGGGCGTGGTGGGGATCAAACTTGGAACCACTCATTTATGAAGCGAGCGCTCTAACACTACACCACTAACGCATAATATAACCTATTTATGCATTAACACTAGAACATTATATATAACCTATTTATGCATTAACAACTTCAATTAAGTTTGAAATTATGTATAAGGTTTTTGTTTTTAATTTTATTCATTCAGATGTTAAAATGATTTTTTTTTTTTTTTTTTTATAGCACTTGGCAATGCATTATACAAAATTCAAATCGTTTTTAATGGCTTGTGTAAATAACAAACAACATTGGATGCAGTTAGATGCAGAGTATGAAGCAAGATGCGCTGCAAAAGCAAAAGAGTTAGAGATTGTCGAAGAGAGTAAAAGTTAGTTAAGTATGAGAGGTACACTAATCCTACACTAATCGTGAAGTCATGTAATCGAAACTAACGGTTGAAAACTAATCGTAAAATTGAAATCTCAAATTGTTTGAGAATTTCATGACTAACAGTTAAAAACTAATTGTGAAGTTGAAATCTCAAATTATTTGAGAATTTCATGACTAACGGTTGAAAAGTAATCGTGAAGTTGAAATCTCAAATTATTTGAAAGTTTCATGACTAAGGGTTGAAAACTAACAGTAAAGTTGAAACATTGTTTTTCAACTTGACCGCCAAGTTAAAATTCTCCCCACTCCTCATTTTTTTTGCATTTAATCATAGTAAACACAAGTTGTCAGAAAGTTCTGAACTAAGTGCTAAGTATGTATTATCAGAAAGTTCTAAGTAAATATGTATATTTTCAAAATTAAAACTTATAATTTTTTTTTTTTTCTTTATAAGTTTTATTAAAGTCAGACATTATGGTCGTCAAAATAAGCCATCAACATATATTAATTTCTTTTACAAAAAAAAAACATAAAAAGTACATATATAGCACAAGTTATATTAATGCTATTAATTGTTTAAATAAAAGTTCACTAGAGCAGATTTTAGCTTTTCTCCATAATTTTTGTGTCCTTTGTTTTTTTTATTGTCCTTATATCTAATGGTTCTTTTATAGTTCACCCAAGTTTTTTTAAATTTATAATAAACAGCTTCACCAAATTTTGCATAGCTCTGCATAGTTTTTTAAACTTATATTATTGTGTTAAACAAATGAAAGAATGTGAAACACTGAAGTATGTATTTTCCATGAAACAAAGGAAAGAATGTGACACACTAAAGTATCTATGTGTTCTACAAAAATATCAATTGTTAGAGTTAAGGTAACATCCCTATCCAAAACATCTAATATACATTAATTTATTAGCATTGTTTCTATCTAAACCTACTCCATGGCACCCTCTTGTTAGTTTATAATGTGTTTTCAATCAGTTTTGATGGTCAAATGCAAAAAAGAAAATTACAAAGTTTGTCCACAACTCTCATAATAATGTGGATGTCAAGTAGAGGAATAATTTGTTCAAAAAATGTTTCTTGATCTTTTAAGTATATTAAACAAGAATTTATAACATTTTCATGTTTCTGCATTTTTTAATCTTTTTTTTACCATCACACACATATTGATCATAACATAAGTCTATGTAGCCCAATGTTCTTAGTTTCCCTGCTTCAAGAGAGCATTATCCATCAAAATACAGATAAGCATATTTGCCAGAATTGCTTGAAAGTTCAAAAATATTGTTTGCACACTTCAGACAATTGACTCCTTCGAGTTTCAAAGGTGTCAATAATTTTTGAGATTATCTCCACAACAACAAGATTATAACAACGTTTTCACACCCGAGTCTTAATTTATTTCAGATAAAGGATAATGATTTCTTGGATCAAAAACAATAATGATAATTTTGACCACCATCTGTAGATATTCTTACTATTGCATTAAAGATATCAATATTTCTTTCCTCAACTATAAATTTGATGAATTCAGTAGTATTCTTGCCATAAACTATTTGATCACCTTCAAAGAGTTCCTCTGTTAAAGAGGCAATTGCTTGGACTATTAAATAGAGTACTGTCTGTGTTTTGAGTCAAGTTCTTTAACAAATCCAAAAATGACTCAAGTACCAAAAACTATAAAACACAAAAAACCATAGTTGTCACCAAGTTCTCTAAATCTATCATTCACTAATATTTGTGGTTTTCAAAGTAACTTTTCTTTTGTTGAGTCTTATCTCTTTCAAAGTTCACCAGACCTACTTGTTCTTTGTGAGACTAATTTGAGTTAAGCTGTCTCATCTTGTGATCTTAGTGTTGATGGTTATCTTCCTTTAATTCGTAAACATTCCAATAGTCATATGCTTAGCCTGGGCATCTACATTCGTAGAAATTCGCCCATTTGTTGGGAAACTAGGTTTAAATCCACTGACTATTTGTTTAGCACCACTTCATTCCATTGCCTTTCTCTTTGTTCTATAACGCTCTCCTTCATCTCAAGACTGCACTCTTTTCGATGTTATTTCTGATCAAATTGACCAAGCCCTCTCTATATCCATCAGCCAATATTGTTGTTGTTGGTGACTTTAATGCTCATTACGCTGAATTGGCTTTTTGTATCAGTGTCACTGCAGGTGTTAAGGCCCACTACTTTTACCTTTCTCGATTTCTAACACAAATTGTCAACTTGTTAACTCTCTTTCCAGACAATCTGAATCATTTACCTTCTCTAATCAACTTATGTCTTGTTTCTGTTCCTAGTCAGTGCTCAATTTCTCTACATTCACCTCTAGGTGCTTCTGATCACAATTTTATCTCTCTAAAAATATTATCTCATTTTCTTCATCATCAGAAACTCCCTATTACTGAATCTCTTACAATTACCTTAAAGGTGATTTTCTTCTTGATAACCCTTGGGTAGAAATCTTTCATTTTCCTGCTGACAAATGTGTTTCTTATGAAACTTCTTGGATTTCGGCTGGCATTGAATTTTTCCCTTACGATAATTCCAATACAAGCATCACCCTTCTCCATTCTTTTCTCATAGTGCTGCTGCAATCTCCAATCGCAACCATTACTTCTGTGTGTATCGCTTAAACAATCCTCCAGAAAACAGATGTCTGTTTACTATTGCTAGAAACCATTGAAAAAAGGTTTTGTCTAACACCAAAGCCAAAAAATGACATGATGATATTCTCAGGTCACAAAATCTTGTATTTGATCTCAAAAATTAGGCTCCCAAGACTTATGGAGAATCTTTAACAGTGTCTATAATAAGGGTAAATCTGTTATTCCATCTCTTTTGCATGGTTTAGATTTTGTTACCCCACCTAATAACAAAGCTGAATTGTTTGCTAAGAACTTTTCATCAATCTCATCTCTTGATTCCACTAATTACAATCTACATGATATACTACTGTCCCATAAGTCTTTTTCCTATCATAAGCAAAGTTTTTGAGTTTTTAATTAAGAAACACCTAATCTCTCATCTTGAATCTAATAACTTACTTTCTGATCTATGATATGGATTTCGATCTTCTCGTTTTACTGCTGGTTAGTTAACGGTAATAATGATAGGTTTTATAGATGTGGAGAGGGTAATGCTATCGCTCTCAACATTTCTAAAGCTTTTGATAAAGTTCGGCATACCGGTCTTCTCTATAAGCTCTGATCTCAGGGTGTATTAGGTAATATCTTTAACCTTATTGAATCCTTCCTTAACAATCGTGTATAAAAGTTGTCCTTGATGGACAGCACTCTTCTTCATATCCTATAACTTCATTGGTTCCTCAAGGGTCTAAATTTGGCCCTATACTTTTTTTAATTTACATTAAAGATCTCCCAGAAGTTCTTACATCTAAGGTGGCATTGTTTGCTGATGATATTACCATTTATAATTGTCTTGAGGATGCAATTAAATTTGAAAAGGATCTCACTTCTGCTTTAGCATGGGGCTCTCAGTGGCTGATGAACTTTAACTCAGATAAAACTTTTTTTCAGCTAATCATTTACCGTAATAATCTAGATCTTTCTATATTTATGAACGGTAATGTACTCGATGAGTCATCTACCTATCATTTTCATTACTACTATATATTAACTCTTACTTCCGATCTTTCTTGGAAACCATATATCAAATTGATTGCCAAATTAGCTAAGGTTGCATCTCTTTATTGTGGTTGCCACTTTCTTACTCAGGGTTCTATTTTTATCTCTATAAATCTCAAATCCGTCCTTTATGGAATACTGTTACCTTATCTGGAGCGGATTCTGGAATGATGCCCTTTTTCTTTTATACAGTATGCAAAAACACATTATAAACATAGTTGGACCTGCTTTTGCAGCCAACCTTCAACCAATGTCACATCATCCTCATGTTGCTTCTCTGTCTCTTTTCTATAAATACTACAATGGGTGCTAAAGTACACAAAAAGTAGCAATTAAATCTTAAAGTAGAAATTCATATTAAAGTACCTTTGATATAGTCATTCATATAGTCTTGAACCAGTTGAAAAGGTATGAATAGTATTGAATAGGTATTAAATAGTCTCTTCTTTATTTAGACTAAATAAGTTTCTGCAGTTGGAACAAATAACTGAAGGAGAAACTTTAAGATCAGTGTTGAAGTTTGGCCAGATTATTAATTTCACATACTTAGGGTTTTAAAGGTGTTTAAGATTTTGATCTGATACCTTTATTTATCAAGCAAACTGTTTGCTTGATAATACATAGTAATATATAATACATTATACAAATTACATAGTTTGAAATCTGACGCCATATTGGAAAATGATAGTTAGATTTGGAAAGTACTCGGTGTAGTAAAAATATTATCGCATCTGTATGATATTTTGTAGGCTACGACATATTTCCCTTAAATGATCAGGTCTGTAAATAATGAAAAGACAAAAAAGAATTAAAATAACAAATTTTGCGGCATCATAAAATATAAATGTTTGTAGCAAAAAAACCCAGACCGAAGATTCTTTTTTTTAAAAAAAATCTTAAAATCAAAATCGCTTGTTCAAATTTGAATAAGATTTTAAATAAATACGTTTTTTAGGTGAAATTCATAATTTAATAATATGATCTGTTCTGTTCGTTTATTGGCAATTTTTTATGGTATTTTATGTGAAAATTGATAGAAATATTGTATTTTGACAATTATATATAGTTAACATACGTCAGAACCGATTAGAACTATAGTGAGTTAAGACATTTTTCAAAAGGTTTTGAACTAAGATTATGTTAACGCCGATAAATGAAATTGATCTAAAGACTCCAAAATGGTGTTCTTTAGATTTGCTATTAGGGGTAGTAAAAAGGTTTTGAAAATTATATATATATAAAAGAAAAGTTTCTTTAAATATTAAAAAAACGTGAAGCAAAAAAAAATTATAACATCTAAAGCTCTTGTTTTTTAATACGCTGATAAAATCAAGCTAATTGCAAATAAAAGAATTCAAATAATTTGTAAATCGCCTTAACTACACCTTACAACCGTAAATAGCCTATTTTGACTACCATAATGGCTGACTTAATTATTTACTTAGGAAAAAAAAAAGCAAAAAGTTTTAAGTTTTAATTTTGAAAATATAAATACTTAGCATTTAGTTTAGAACTCTCTGACAATTAACTTGTTTTAGCTAATGCATATGATTTATTAAATGCAAAATCAGGCGTGAAGAGGGTTTCAACCTGGCGGTCAATTTTGAGTACAGTGAAAATCTCGAATTATAAAGTTGAGAATTTCATGACTAACGGTTGAAAACCTGAAAATTATTAACATAATTTAACAGTTTTTTAACAGATTATTAACACTACAGGTTGTTTAAAGATTTTACTCGTGTTTATTGTTTTACTAGTAATAGTTTTACATCTGCGAAGCATTGTTGTTTTTAGAGCACCCATTTAATATCAAACTTCGAAAGACAAGATGATTTATTTATGCTATTTATGAGAAGACACCTTTCGTTGAAATGGTGCAATTACATCACCGAGGATGAAATCCTTCCTTGATTTTTATTTGCTTTTAGAAATCAATGTGACAAATACGTTGGAGCGTTTCATTCAGTAATCAAATCGTTAGTCAGTAAACAAAATTTGTTTAGATTGGCACTATATGTGATTATGATTGTAACTACATATGGCTTTGTGTGGGTGTGATTAGCACCACCCCACACTTTGTGGGAGTGGCACTACATTGAGTTGTGTGTGGCTGTGGTTGTCATTACATGTGACTGAATTTTTTTAACCTGTTTTTAACTTAGTTTGTAAATATCTTATGTATATATGTATCGTTTTTAGTGTACTGAATTCTCATTATTTACGGGTTTTTTAGGATTTGTAATGGTTTGGATCTGTGTTGTGTATTAATTAATTCGGGAGAAAATCCGGGAGTTCACGGGAGAAAATCCGCTTTCAAATTTTATATGAAGCCGCGTTAAAATATCTGAAATATACACATCTATATGTTTTAAAACTTAAATTTTTATCACTATTTCTTTCTACTAATCTATAATTATAAAAAGGATTTTAAATAAAATTTTGAAAAAGAATATTGCATAAAATTGCATGTATAAAAAATGCGATTTTTTAATTGCCACAAGTAGCTGATAAGCATACGACGAAGTATCAAGAACATTTATTCTGACGGTTTGTCGAAATAAATAGAACGATAAAGTTGTTACTGCTGTATATGTCAATATTTAAAAAAATAAATTTGACAAGAAAAGCTCTACGTAGAAGAATTTGTTTTGCTATAGTTGCGTTACATACTCTCGTGTGTTTGACATAAATACAAATAAGAAATAAGATGGCTCCAAGTAAAATAAGAGTTCTATCAAAAGAATAATATATCTGGTAGGACGCGCATACAACTAATTCTTTTATAATTTATGTGCGCGTACAACTAACTTTTTATTATGGCGCAAGTAACTATTATTTCTTTTGTCTGCTTACCTTAAAATTTAATCATTTATTTATAGAAATTATACTAATTTATAAATCGTATTAGAAAGTTCATGTGTCTATTCAAAGAATAAAGAGACAGTTAAGTAAGATTATTCTAACAAAATGTAATTACTGCTTAGCATTTATTTATTACTAATCATAAATTAAAGTTTAACGATAGATAGTAGTTACAAGTAGCGGGTACAAAGAATTGAAGTAATGTAAGATAGTAAAGAGGTAATTACCCCCTGTACATAAATATATATATAATATGTTATAAAATAAATGTATTCTACAAAGACAGTGCTCAATGTTCTTAAAAAACAGAGCAATAATAAATTAGTAAAATACGCTAATATTGCCTGGGGAAGTACAAATAAATCTCTATATATACACCAAAAACACGCATCAAGATTGATTTATAATAAAAATAAATTCGCTCATGCCGATCCTTTACTTAAAAACTTGAATGCTTTAAAATCAAATTAACATCTACCAAAATATTTTATTTATGCTCAAATATAAGCTCGGACTTGTCCCTACTCATTTTACTAATAACTTTTTTCATACCAACGCCAACAGATATACCAAACAAGGAACCGGAAACTTTACGTTGCCCAAAAAAAAACAAATTTTTCGAGATTTTCAGTTGTATACCGTCGCCCATATGTATAGAACAAAATAGTACCTCAAAATATAAAACTTACTAAATTGGATAATCTTATTGCCCTGAGAAAAAAACTAAAAGATCTCATAATTAACAAAACCAATTTTATCGATATGTATTAAATATAAAAGAAGAATTAATATAATAAAATGTAAAAAGAACAATTTAAGCCATAAAAATAAAGAAATAAAAAAAATAAAAACATAAAAAAATAATAATAAATAAATATATATAGTTAGCAACTATACATAGTAAAACATTACTGAAGAGATGACTTCAAAAAGTTAATTTTTAGTTTATTTTGTATTTTAAAGGTTCTCGATGAAAAGACTTTTCTTAGTCTTCTGCGAGTTTCCTTAAAACTACATAGTACTATTAATATAGTTTCAATAACAACGATAAGCAAGTCCCTAGTAGCCCTGTGGTGCGACGGACTTGCGTATATTTTTTAAATGCATGGGTAACTTTAATTTTTTAAATGCATGGGTAAACTAAGAATTTATAAGTTTATTATTTTAATTCAATGTCAAACGCGCATGCGTAAAATAGTTAATGTTCATTATATATTGTAACTTGTTAACGCTCTATATATATTGTAAATATTTGTGGTGGGCATTTATAAAATTGGAGAAATGTAAATGTTATTTGTTTTTGAAATATATAATAATGATTGTTGTTAAACAAACAAACATACAAACAAAACAAAAAAAAGTAAAAACTCTTATCTTGATTTTTCTTCAACAAATCGTTTCTCCATCAGTAGACGTTTCTCCATCAGTAGACGTTTCTCCATCAGTAGACGTTTCTCCATCAGTAGACGTTTCTCCATCAGTAGACGTTTCTCCATCAGTAGACGTTTCTCCATCAGTAGACGTTTCTCCATCAGTAGACGTTTCTCCATCAGTAGGTTTATCAGGAAGAATGTCTAAGCAACAAAAAAAAATTCAAGTTATAGAAAAAATATTTCACTGGTAGTTGGGAATTGTTATAACTATGCGATAACTGTAGTTATTTTGCAGCCAGGAATTTGCATCAACAACATGAAAATTAAAAAATTATTCATGAACAAAATTCTTTAGTCATTTGGTCAATTTTTTCAATAATTTTTTAAAAAGTACTAATTTTCATGTTTGCATAATGTACATTTTTTTTTAAATATCTTCACTTCCACAAGGCTGCAAGCAACCACTATTAAAGTTAGAAGTTACTGGAAGAAAAAAGGTGAGGTTTATAGAGCAAGATAACGATTGACAGACAACTTAAAAGATTGCAAATTATATGAATCAGGAAAACAAAATGCAGGAAGCAATTTCCAAAGAACTGATGTTTGTGGAAAAAGACGAATAAGAATTTTTGAGGCTTAGGATAAGTCACAGTAAAAGGATGAGACTTAATTGAATTAAGACGATGCGGTAATGGAGGGAGATTGGTTGCAAGGGCAGGTCCAAATATGTTTACAATCCATTTTTGCACCTTGCCTTAAAAAGAAGGGGCATCATTGAAAAATCCGCCGCCAGATATGGCGACAGTGTTCCATACAACGACAAATTGTAGACTTATAAAGATAAAAAATATGTAGTCCTGAGTAAAAAAGTGGCGATTAAAATAAAGAAATTAGCATATTCTAATTTTGAAATTGATTTGATATATGGTTTCTAAAAAAATTCGTAAGTAAGAGTTAATCCTAGAAAATGATTGGTAGATGACTCATCGAGTACATTACCGTTCATAAATATAGGAAGATCTAGATTATTACGGTAAACAATTAGCTGAAAAAAATTAAGTTTTATCTGACTTAATGTTTACCAACCAATGAAAGCCCCATGCTGTAGCAGAAATGATATCCTTTTCAAGCTCAAATGATTCCTCAAGATAATTATAAATGGTAATATCATCAGAAATAATGCCACCTTAGATGTGAGAATTTTTTTTTTAATGTTATTTAGGTACCCCATAAAGACCTAACGGTCTTGTCACAGAGCACCGCGGAAGTACATTTAACCAGGAAGTTCATGCCTCCTTCCTTACCGTGACGCGTCACGTAAGAAAGGCGCAAACCTCTCTACATCTATCTAATGCACGGTAAAACCTATCAGTTATTACCGTTAAAGATTCCGCGATAAAATGAGAAGATCGAAATCCATATTGATGATCATAAGTAAGTTATTAGACTCAAGATGAGAAGCTAAGTGTTTATTAATTAAAGACTCAAAAACCTTGCTTATGATAGGAAGAAGACTAATGGGAACTCCAAAACTTTGAAAAATAGGGATAACAGATGCCGCTTTCTAGCTGGATGGAAAACAAGACCTGGTTAAACATTTATATATATATATATATATATATATATATATATATATATATATATATATATATATATATATATATATATATATATATATATATATATATATATATATATATATGTATGTATATATATATATATATATATATATATATATATATATATATATATATATATATATATATATATATATATATATATATATATATATATATATATATATATATATATATATATATATATATATATATATATATATTATAGCGCATTCCATGGGACAACAACTCTATTTGAAAAAACGTTTTGTCGTTCTTCACAATTTCGTACAAACTGGTGTTCTTATTTTTGATTATACTCTCTCAAAATATACTTGGCTTTACTGTTTGAAAGTTTTTGTGGAACGAAAAAACTGAAAAGTTTGAGTTGACGCGTGATTTTAAATTGTTCGATTAGGTCTGCTTTTTTACGGCGTTCTTCAAGTGTTGCTAGACCGAGCTGTTGGAGTCGAATTTTATAGAGCAGATGTTTAATAGATGATATTGTTTTTGTTGCTCGATGTTGGACTTGCTCGAGGATAGCAGTGTCGGGCTTTAAATGCGGCGACCAGGCTTGAACACCAAACTCAAGGTGGGGGCGAATGTAAATAAGATACATTGTGTGCCATAAATAAAAACTGCGACTCCGAAATGTTATTTAGAGTCGCCCTAGCATTCTATTTGGAATTGATGCAGCTGACTCTACTTGTGGTCTCACTTTAAGGACTTTGGAGACGATCACACCAAGGTCTCGTTCGACTACAGTCTTTTCGAGTGGATAACGCCTGCCGTCAATGTTGGCCATTGAGTAATTGTACGTCATCTTGTTACAAGTGCGGCCAACATAAATTACTTTGCATTTCTCAATGTTGAAATGCATAAGCAAAATATGTGACCATTCCACTGCTCTGTCAATGTCGGCTTGGAGAGTGATGCTATCCGACTCGTTTTTGATTATGCCAATAACTTTACTGTCGTCAGCATACAGTTTCATATAATGACTAATTCTGTCCGGCAGGTCATTAATGAAGATTACGAAGAGCAATGGGCCCAAGACCGAGCCTTGAGGCACGCCACTAGTAACCGTTTGCCATTCAGATGTGATGCCATTGATGACCACTTGTTGACTTCGGTCGTGTAACCAAGCTGAGATCCAGTCTAACAGCGTGCCTTGAATACCGTAGGCTTTTAGTTTATGAAGAAAGCGTTTGTGCAGCACTTTGTCAAACGCCTTTGCAAAGTCTGTGTATATGACGTCTACTGCATGTCTGCGATGAATGGCTTCTGTCATGATATCCCGAGTTTCTTGCAGGTTTGAGACGCAACTCTTGCGATAAACAAAGCCATGTTGCTTTGGAGTAATTAATTCATTAGCAACACAGTGTTCCATTATACTTGTTTTAATAATATTTTCTATTATTTTGCATAAAATGGATGTGAGCAAGATAGGCCGGTAGTTTGATGCATTTATTTTACTCTCCTTTTTGAAAATTGGTGTTACATTCGATTTTCTCCACAAGTCGGGAACTACAGCAGTCGCGAACGAGCACTTATAGATAAGTGAAAATTGTTTGGCGAAGCTAGTTGCACATTTACTAAGGATGGGTGCAAATTATTACAAAAGGCATAAAAAATGGCTAAAAGCCACCTGAACAACTAGTTGTAGCTAATGCAACTATAAACGAGCAGTGCCGGATCAAGGGGGGCTATAGCCCCAGGCTCCGCAAATTTATGGGCCCCCCAAAATTTTATAGGACCTTATTATTATTATTATTTTTTTTTTTTTTGAGTCATTTTTAGACTCTGGCCCATGAAAAAGCCTCCAAAAATAGCCCCTGGCCCCAAGAAGTCTTAATCCACCACTGTAAACGAGTTGCATGATAGAGAGAAGAGAAAAAGAAATTTAGTTATGTTTGTAATTCCAGAATCAACCCAAGCAGATCTGACAACTAGGAGAAATGAAGAACAAAAAATTGGTAGTAAATGAGTTTGATTTTATTGGTAAATCATTATTTAAACCAGTTTATACTAGAATCTGAATAAGTACGAATTTCATTATTGCAAACTGATGAAGAAGTGCAAAGAAGTTGTAAAAATTCTAGCATAAGTGTGAACTTGCGTAAGTGCTTAGCAGTTGCAAATAATGGCATAAAGCAAATCAGCATAAGTTCCGCGAATAAATTTTTTTTTTAATATGTTTATTTTGCCTTCTACAATAAATACAATTTTCATATATACACATCAAAATAAGTAATGGCTGGAGCAAGAAAAAGACATAATTCTGTCTTATCAACGAGCCCCATTTTTATAAAATCGTGATTTATAAATATCATATTATATTGGCGTAAATATACAAGGTAGTAATTAGTAATTGCTAAAATGCTTATGCAAAAATGCAAAAAGAAAAAGAAGCTAGCTGCAGTTGCAAAAAAACTATTATATACTTGTAATAAATTAAAATAAAACAATGAAAAAAAAGAGATATTTATATTGAGAGAGTAATATCATTCATAAACTTTGTTATGATGGATTGTGATAACATTCTTTTAAAAGTTTTTTTTTTTAAGTTATCTTGATTTTTCATTTGAGCTTTACTTTATTTAAAAGAAACATTTAAAATCTAGCATATTGAGATCCATAAATAAGAACAACCGCTTAGATTCCTTTTTAAATCGATCAATAGTGGTTTTCTTTTTATATGTAATATCTGAAAATAAATTCCATAAATATGGCCACGATACCATGGTATCGTGCAATATTTTTAAAGTCAATTGCGAATGTTTTTGCTATTCCTTTTTGTATTCTGTTTGAAATATCAATGTCCAAAAATGTTATCCCTAGGATCTGGAAAACCGCTATAATATGTTGAATATTTAAAAAAGGAAATCCGTCGTTATCCACAAACCCGTCGTTATCCACAAATTATAGATATGTATTGTCTGTAAAGTTATGGAATCAATTATCACGGAAAACGTTACAAGTTATTTACTCCTGAATAATTTCATTTCTGTGCATCAGTACCGTTTTTAAAAACGTAGATCCTCATGTACACAGATGTTGACAACATTAAAAGAGTGGACCACTGCTGTTAATAATAAAAAGATAGTTGATATCATCAATATAGACTTTGAGAAAGCCTTCGTTACTGTGTCTCACTCTAA
Organism: Hydra vulgaris; assembly: GCF_022113875.1. Taxonomy (NCBI): domain Eukaryota; kingdom Metazoa; phylum Cnidaria; class Hydrozoa; order Anthoathecata; family Hydridae; genus Hydra; species Hydra vulgaris. The sequence goes on from NC_061157.1 coordinate 76,578,008, forward strand.
GTTACTATTTAAACTGCGTTGTTACGGTATCAAGTATGAGTTGCTAAATTGGGTTACAAACTTCTTGACAAATCGTTCTCAACGTGTTTGTATTAATGATTCATACTCAAACAGCATTCATGTAAAGAGTGGAATACCTCAAGGAACTGTTTTGGGACCCATTTTATTTTTAAATTTTATAAACGATATAACCTCGTGTATTGATGGGATTGTGGAATCAAGCTTTTTGCAGAGGATAGCAAGTTGTATCGAGCGAGAAAAGACGGAAATAATATAAACCTTGTAAATACTTTAAAGAGAATTTCAGAATGGTCAAATAATTGTCGACTCAATATATCTACCAAAAAAATTTTCACCTGCGATACGTAAAGAATCTATTACCAGAACATTCATACTTATTGGATATCGACACGCCTATCGAATCAATTGACTCAACCCAAGATATTGGGATATTTGTTTCTTCCGATACGAAATTTTCTAAACACGGTTCTCACATTGCTAGCAAAGCAAGTTCTTGTGCTTACAAGATTATGCTTTTAGACTTGATATCTTTAATCTTGACTCTCTTGAATAAAGGAGAATAAAAATTGATCTTATAAGATTATGCACAACTTAGTTGATTTGCCTTTTTCTGAGTTTTTTACTCTCGCTCCTACTCATTATTCAACTAGATATCATTCTCAAAAATTAACATCACGTAACAACTACATCAATGATATAAGGAAATTTTTTTCAGTGAAAGAGTTACTAAGATATGGAATTCTTTACCTGATTATTTGGTGTATTCCTCTTCATTGTCTTTATTTAAATCAAATTTAAAAACATACAATATTCAGAGACACTGCTTACTGTTTTAAACTTGGTGTTACATAAGAGTAATTCTTCAATTACCTGTATCACCTTTTTGTATTTTTATTTAAATACAAATAAATTGAAATAATAGTAAATACTTAATTGAGTATGAACTCAATTTTAAACTATATCTTGGGACAGCAAAGTTGTTGACTGAGTCTCTTGTGCTATATTTATGGCATATTTCACTAAAATAGGGTTCAAACATTTTTGGCTACATTTCTAGACTAGTTTTATACATAAAAACTAAAATTTCATGTAAATTTATTTTATAAATAATAAAAGCTCCAAGTAAATACAATAAAGGCTCGCAGGGTTCTGCTCTATTTGCTTCAAATATAATTCGACAAGCATATTTTTGTTTACTGTAAAGCTTTTGTAACTTTGTATGATTGGTAGTTGCCGAGCCGATATTACAGTATGTTAGGTAACTTTGGATAAAAGCAAAGTATAAACTTTTTAGTGATTTAAAATTAAGAAATGGTTTGTAGCTGTCTGTAGCTGTCTGTCTGTAGCTGTCTGTCTGTAGCTGTCTGTCTGTAGCTGTCTGTCTGTAGCTGTCTGTCTGTAGCTGTCTGTCTGTAGCTGTCTGTCTGTAGCTCTATAAATCATTCCTATATTTCTAGAATTTTTTTTTTCAAGACTATTTATATGAAAATTCCATCTTAAATTTGTGTCCAAATCAACGCCTAAAAAATTTACCGATGATTCTCTTTTAATTAAAGCTTTATTTATATATCTATAAGTATAATAAGGTTTGGTAATTTTAATGGGACGTTATGTGTTTTATTTAAATTTTATGTTTAAAAAGTATTTTAATATCTTTGTGTGAATAAAAGAGATTAGAGTCATCTGCAAATAGAATAAAATTTATAAGATTTTATGATAAATAAAGATCATTTATGAACAGTAGAGACAACAATAGCCCTAAAATAGAGCCCCTGTGGAACCCCACAAGTTGCTGAGTGTTTAACTGTTTCTTTTGAATAGTAGCATATAAATTGTTTTCTGTTTGTTAAATAGTCTTTTAACCAAAGTACATTTTTATTTCTAACGCCATAGTGTTCAAGTTTACTTAGCATTATATCATAGTTTACTGTATCAAGGGCTTTGGATAGATCAATTAAAACTCCTAATGTAAAATAATCGTTGTTTAGAGCGTCCGATATCTCGTTTACTGGCTCGACTACTGCGTGCTCGGTTGAATGCTTTTTTTTAAACCCGAACTGTTTTTTATACAACATGTCGTTTTTTGTCAGATAATAATAGAGTCTGTTGTAAATTATACGCTCAAGTTTAGACATTAGAACTGACAAAAGTGCAAAGCAGTTGCAAAAACTGAGTTCGAGTTTGCATAAGTGCGCCGAATAATATTGCAAGTATTCACATAAGTGGAACTAGCATAAATGTTTGTCATAAGTGCGCCAAAAGATTTTGCAAAGATAAATGCAAATTGGCATGAGTGCAAACCCTATGCCAATGTTTACAAACTCTTTCGGAGCACTTATGCCAGTTTTTAAAAAAAAATTTCGGCGCATATATGTCAGTTCACGCATATGCCAATTTATGCTTTGGACTTATGCCAGCTTGCACTTATGTCAGTTTTTTCAACTGCTTAGCATTTAGGACAATGTTGGCTAATTGTTTTGGCGTACTTATACCAATTCGCACTTATATCGATTTGCATTTATGTCAATTTTTGCAAATTCTTTTAGCGCGCTTATGCCAGTTTTTTCCTATACTGAGTCAAACTTGTGCCAGTTTTTGCAACTGCTTTGCACTTTTTTCAGTTTGCACTTATGCCAATTTGCATTTATGCTAATGTTTGTAAATTCTTTCGGCGCACCTATGCCAGTTCGCATGTACGCCATTATAAGAGTTTTTTATTTTTATTTTTTTATTTTTTTTATTTTATTTAGGTGCCCCAAGAAGTCCTTATGGTCTTATCACAGAGCACCGCGGATGAGCATTTAATCGGAAGTTCACGCCTCCTTCCTAGCCGATGTCGCAAAACTTGCCCAGAGGTGGGGTTTGAACCACGGATCCTTTGTTTCTGAGGCAAGTGCGCTACCACTGCGCCACGGATGCTCAAAGGGTCAAACCCTAACCTAAACCCTGAGTTCAAAGAATTCATTCTAAGAATTACTCTAGACTAATAATTGAGTTATAGTAATATAAAGAAGTAGTTGCTAACATGTTCTATCGTTTTTTTTTTTTAAAGCTCGCTAAAAGTTTACGTACAATTAGGTATAAGTCATTTAAAAGACATTATTTAAAATAACGATTAATTTGGACTTAAGACGGTAAAACTCATTTCATTTATTTGCATGTAGTTCTGGCTATTTTTTTAGTTCTTTCATATAGACGTTTTGTTTGTAATTATGCTTATCACATTCTTCCTTTGATTTAATAAAGCTTTTGTTTTCGCTTCGAAGGCTTTTAGTGAACCAAGGATTAAGAAGTCCTTTAGTTTTAATACGGCTTGTTTTATTAGGAAAATGCTTATCGTACAAATTGAAAAATTTATGTAGGAAAAGGTTGTAGCTGTTATTAGCATATGTCTCGAGAAAAACAAAGTTCCAATTTACAGTCGATAGGTCTAGTTTAAACATATTTTTTGCTCGGGTTGTAAAGATTCTTTTTTTGAAGTACCAATCCTTTTTTAGTATATCTTTTGGTTTTTTGAAAATTGCAAAGACTGGGAAATGGTCGTTTATGTCACTTCTAATGATGCCTGATTTAAATGTGGAATGGAAGAGTATGTTTGATAAAATATTGTCGATTGCAGAACAAGAGTTTTGTGTTATTCTTGTAACTTATAATAAAATAAATCAAAACCTGTGTTTAATAAAACTGTTTTGAATCTAATGTAGAGAAGTTTCCTTTTCGGATACAATGTTTGGGAATCTTTTCCACAAAAGTGGTCCGCGATTCTGAATTGAATAAGAATTCTGATTAGAATGAGATTTTGGTATAGCAAAATGGTTTGCGGAAAATCTTGTAGCATATTTATGGTGTATTTCTTTAAAATAAGTTTCAAAGATTTTTGGGGACAGTCCATATTTTGTTTTATACATGAACTGTAGAACAAGATGGATGTTAAGTTTGAAAATATTCAAGGCACCAATTATACGTAAAAGAGGTTCACAAGAAATCGCTCTACCAGCTCCAAATATGATTCTTACAGCATGTTTTTCTTTGCTATAAAGCTTTTTTAGCTTAGTGTGGTTAGTACTTGCCCATATGATGTTGCCCTAAGTTAAGTAACTAAGTATAAAAGATAAAAATCAATTTTTTAAAGATTTAAAATTTAAAAATGGCCTAACTCTATAGATCATTGCAATGTTTTTTGAGATTTTTTTTTATAGAATATATATGTATTTTCCATTATAAATTTTCATCAAAGTTCACCCCTAAAAAATTAACAGATTTAGTTAAGTTAAAAGTTAAATTTTTTTTTTTTTTTATTTGCATTCACTCCCAACAAGGCTGCAAGCAACCACTATTAAGTTAGGAGTTACTAGGAAAAAAAAAAAGAACAGAGTTATAGAGCAAGGAAACGGTTGACAGAAGACTTGAAAAGTTGAGGGTTGTATGAGTCAGGAAAACATGAAGATGGGAGAGAGTTCCAAAGGATTGCAGTGCGGGGAAAAAAACTAGATGAATAAAAGTTTTTAGAGCATGAAGGGACAGATACAGTAAACGAATGAGACTTAGCTGAATGACGAGTAAAACGAGAATGAATTTTAGTTGATGGAACTAGAGATGATAACTCCTTTGAGCAGTGACCATGATAGTATCTGTGGAAAAGAGAAAGAGATGCAACTTTACGACGATGGGAAAGAGGTTCAAGCTTAGCAGATAGTCCAGGTCCAACAACATTTACAATGCGTTTTTGGACCTTGTCAAGAAGAGAAAGTGAATCGTTAGAAGAACCAGCCCAAATATGACAACAGTATTCCATACAGGGACGAATAAGAGATTTGTAGAGGTAGAGAATGGAATCAGAAGTAAGGAAATGGCGAGCACGATAAAGAGAAGCAACCTTAGCAGAAGCTAATTTAGCAATCGATTGTATATATGGTTTCCATGAAAGGTCAGTAGTAAGTGATAATCCAAGAAGACGTAAAGAGGACGACTCAGTAAGAGGATTGCCATTCATTAATATAGGAATGTTGACCATATTACGGTAGTTGTTTGCAGTAAGCAATTGGGTTTTTTTAGAGTTGAAATTCACAAGCCACTGTGAACCTCAATCTATTACTGAAGTGAGATCAGATTCAAGATCAGCTGCTTGTTCTAGGCGATCGAAAAGAGAAGACTTTTTGTCAAGACGGGAGTATAAAGTTGAGTCATCAGCAAAAAGAGCTACTTTAGATGAAAGGTTGTCAGCAAGATCGTTTATGTAGATAAGAAACAAAACAGGGCCCAGGATGGAACCTTGGGGAACCCCAGAAGTTACTGGAAATAAAGAAGAGTGTTGGCCTTCAAGGATGACTTTAATATTACATATATATTAAGGATGACTTTAATATTACACATATAATAAATTACACGGAGCGGACGTGTTCCGTAAGCCCATCAACAGCTAGCCGTGCTAGCTCGTGCAAAATTGCACGGAAGATGATGCGCTGTAGTAATTATTAAAGCTGATCGAATTTTGCTTTGAAGCGATTGACACTGGTAGCACTGACTACTACGTTAGGAAATGCGTTTAATGGGTGAGCGACGCGATTGTTGAAGGAATTATAGCGAACGAGGCAGTTGTTGTCCACTTCACGATGAAAGCGCTTGCGATGACCGTATCCAGGTGGGATGTTGGGTGGATCAATATGCCAGCTAATTGAGCCGATACTATTTTCGAATTTATATTTTTGAATGAGGTTGCCGCGTAAACGTCTATTTAATAGAGAGGTGAGACCGAGTTTGATGCATCTTGCCTCGTAATCGAAGCGCTTTGTTTTGTGCGGTACTTTGGTAACCCGATGCTGAACACAATCTATGGCATTTATGTCTTTTTCAAGATGCAGGCACCAGGCAGTAACTGCAAACTCGAAATGTGGGCGTATATAAGTGGTGTAAAGTGGTGTAGATGTTTGTCTTTTGATGTTAGTTTTATTTATTAAGAGATTGGGCAGAATAAGCGGTATTTTTTTGTTTTGTATAATTTGTCGAAAAGAGAAAATTTAGTTTTTTGAACATTCAAAGACGATTTGTTGCATATAAACCATTCATTTACTTTATTTAGTTCTTCATTTACTACTGTAAAAATGTTTCAGTATTTTTGTGAGAATAAAGTATTCCTTATTTTATATCTATTATTTATGTTTATACAATTTGTGAAATAAAAAAAACATATGCAAATGAATATATTAATAAAAAAAAGAATAAAAAAAAGAATAAAGAATATGGAAACTTAAAAAAGACTGTGAGGTCTGACCGCAGAGAACCGCTAAGATTTAAACTTGTTTTGGGTGTTTATAGTGATTGTGGTGTTTGTAATAATCAAATGATTGAGTAATTAAATAATAAGAAGTTGATTAATGTAAATATATACCAATGGTTTTTTAAATAAATATTTTTTCTTCATTTTTTTTTTAATTATATTTTTCATTTTCACCGATTGTAAATAAAATTTTAGAATATCACACTTTCATATTTTTTGAAATATCACACTTTCATATTTTTTGAAACATCACACTTTCATATTTTTTGAAATATCACACTTTCATATTTTTTGAAATATCACTTTTTCACATTTTTTAAAATATCACACTTTCATATTTTTACTTTCATAACTTTTGGTGATAAATCCCAACGTCTTATACAGTTCGGAAACTACAATTTTTAGAGTTTCATTTTCTTCTTGAATATATACACATTTTTGTATCCAGTTGTTCTGTTTTACAGTAAAAATTTTCAATATTGTATTCTTATGTAATTAGATAAATTCCTTGTATAGCGTTATTGTTTTTCCATTTTTTATTTTTATTTTTACCATTTTGAACTTTTCCAGTTTCCAACTGAACTAAATATTCTGTTAAAAATCTATGCAATATCTCATTCTTTCGTTTTTATTTCAATATTTTTATTTTAACTTTCATCGTTTAAGTATTTAAACTTTTTATTTGGTGTGTCATAAAGCTCTTTTTTTTCGTTCTTCGTCCTTCGTTTTTTGATTTTTCGAAAACCAGCAGGATATTTATGAGTATACATACATACATACATGACTAAACGCACATAAATACAAAAATACATGTACACATAACATTAAATAATGTTATATGCAGATGATAGCAAAATAACAGCTGATGTTAACAATAAAACTGATGCAACCGTTTTGCAAAATGACATTGATATATTAAAAGAACGGGCAATAAACTGGAAGATGCAATTTAATTTTGAAAAATGTATAACCATGCATACAGGTAATAAAAATATTAATTTAAAAAAAAAGGTTTTTGTACATAAAATACTATTTTATTTTTAATTGTTCGTTTTTTACTTGAATTTTTTACATGAATACTGTTTTTAAAACCAACCACGAACTGTTATATATTTTACTTTTATATTTTCCAATAAATAAGTTATAAAGTATACGTTTATATTACGACTCTTATAAATTCGTCCTCTTTTATTTTACTTTATTATTTTTTTAAATTTTCTTGTTTACTTTATTACTCCTAATATAAATATTGTTTGATGTTTTGAAAATGAAGTTTTTCTTAAACTAATTATTTATCTAACATTTATATTTTTTAATAAATAATTGGTAAAGTATACATATAAATTATGGTTATTGTAAATACGAACGAATGGGGCTCGGTGATAAGACAAAATAATTCTTCTACTAGCCCTGCCAGTGTTTTTTATATACTTTTAAATTGTAAATGTTATTAAACGGCGAAATAAACAAACAAAAATAAACCAGAAATCAAAGTTGAAACATCTATTGCAAACTGAAAACTTTGTATAATATCTAAATCATTTAAGTATAAACATACTGAACTAATAAAGTTGCTGTATTGCTGTTATACTCGTTCGCATTTAGAATTCACAGTGCCGGTGACCATACAGCCCTCCAACTTCAAAAAGATATCATTCTATAAATTACATTCAAAACCGAATAAAAAATCGGTTTGAGAGTTTCGTCATTTTTCATACAATGAAAGACTTGAAAAATTTGAAAGAAATTGACATCCTTAAAACACCGAAGAAAACTTTTGTACAAATGTATAAGTGTTATCAAAATATTAAGAAAAAAACTTGGATAGTACTCATGCTCTTTAAACAGCTTTCTACTAATTAGTACTGCCCAAATGGTTCACCCTAAAGAACAATCAGACGTTAAGAAAAGATGTTCAAAAAGGTTTTCCATTTTTGGTAGAGGTCTTCTTCGTAGTTGAATTAAACAAACACTTAGACAAAACTTTTTGAATGCTGTCACAAAAGAAGATGTTACATCTGAGCAAAAACATTTTGTGAACATTCAAACAAAAATTGATCATCTCGTTGTTGGCTTATCATAAGCAAACAAGATTTTCTGCATTCATAAGTGATTTTTTGCTTTATTTGGTATTTTGAGAGAATAAATTAAGCTGGGTTTACACTGAAAAAAACTGTACTATCTTCCATCAAAACTTTGTGTCTAATTTTAAATGAAATCAAATTCAAAACAAAACAACACCTTATATTTCAATAAAATCACAATGCAGTTTTTAAAAACAAGTTTTAAATTCGAAATTAGAAAAAAAAATTCATTTGAATATATTGATTTTTATTAAAATTTTAGCAGTTTTTCTCCCACGAACGAAATCGTTTGATTTTGAAATCTATACCAATGTGACCGTCTTTGTGATAAAGATTATTTTCGAGACGAAAGTTCGAATTAATTTACATTTTGTAACGTTTTCTGTTCGAAAAGATAATGAAAAACTTTTTTTTTCAAAGAATTTTTAAAAAGGTTGCAATCGGAACATAACTATTAAACTATTTTAATACGGTTCACATTACTCTATTAATATATATAGCTCAAATTACACTAAATATGTATTGATATAGTTCAAATAACTATAAATATCTGTTAATATATTTCAAATTACTTTGAATATCTAATAACAGTTTAAATTAAATCATTTATATGCAACACTGATTAAAGATAACTTCAATGATAATAACGCTCATTCGTACTGTATCAGAAATTAAAAAACTTGTTCTTAACTTTTATAACTTAATTTTTTTTTTTACAAAAATTTTTGTCTCACACACAAGAAAGTTTTAGGGATTAAGAGAAAGCGCTTTAACAACTTGGCAATTTTTTTAAACGCAAAGGAGTTTAAAAAATATCTAAGTTAAAAACAAGTTTTGTTGGCGATTTATGAACACAAACATCATTTCGATGGATTTAACTGATATTTAGCTTAAGCAACTTTATATGATTTATGGAATTTTTTTATTTTTTAAAAAGACTTGATGTATATATAAAAAAAAGTAATAAAGAAATTGGAGATATAAGTACTAGGCAATTTTAAATATTGGTAAAAAATATTGTGAGAGTATTTTATTTACATCGCAAAGAAAATAAATACGTACAAAAAAATATCAACAAAATGAGATATTCAAACCTCAAACAATTATGCGCAAAAGATATGTGGGAGTCAACCCGCATTCACAAAAATAAACTTTCTAGCGAAACGAACAAGTTACAAACATTTCAAAACATTTTCTTACTTTTGGTATTTAATAAAAGTCAATTAGAGAATTACTATATAGAATAAAAACAGAACAAACAAAATTTAGACAAATAAATTATAAATAGTTAAAAATAACCTAAACTTTTGATTTGACTTAAAAATATAATTTCAAAAAAAATTTTTAAAAACCGAGATCGTTCTCTAGCCATTGACCAGTTAACATTTCAGAAACTTCCGGCGTTGTATAAAGATCCGGAAGTCCATCAGTAAAACGAGCAAAATTTATCAATAAGTCCATATCTTCATGATATAGGGAATTTGAATTGTTCTTTCCAGAAAAAGAATCATAGTTATAAAACGATTCAGAGTTATATTCGTCCGGTGGTGTACCACAACAATCTGGTACAACAGATGGTGGTGATAATGTTGAAGGAGGAATATCTATACATTTTTGAGGTGATACTGTTATGTTGCTTAAACTACCAATCTGACCAACTTGTCGTGATATGGTAACAAAAGTCTTATTAGGGGGCGCTTTATTGTTTTCACAACACGCTACATTGTTTGTATATTTGCTTTTATCCCAATCGTCATTTCTTCCGTTTGTTAAAGTGACAATATTATATTCACAAACTTTTGAAAAATTCTTTAATTCTTTGGCTGCCAATTCTTTAGCCGCTAGTTCTTTAGCTTTCTTCTTTGGCCGATATTTATAATCAGGATATCGTCGCATATGCTCTTCCCTTAATTTCTCAGAACGAATTACAAAAGGTCTGCGGTCAGCATCGGATAGCAATTTCCACCGTTTACCTAATAAAACACCAAACTATTATTAAAAATAATGTTTGAAGATTTGTTAACTGTTTAAAACATACTTAAAAAAACCCCGAAATATTCATTCCGCAAATAGCAACTTAAGTGCCGCTAAGATTAAAAGGCAAATAAAGTTTTAATTTTTGAAACGTTTTTAAAATGTTCCATTATATATATATATATATATATATATATATATATATATATTATATATATATATATATATATATATATACTTGTGTTATTTAATAAGTTAAATATTTTGGATTAAGATTAGAACGTTTTTAATCCTGTGCCTTTACAGCATGAACGCTGTAATTTAAAATTAATTACGTACCTAACCGCCTACTTATTTCGGCATTGTGCATATCCGGATATATATCGGCCATTTTTTTACGTTCTATCTGAGACCATACCATAAAAGCATTCATAGGTCTTTTCACATGATCCATACTAGATTTTTTTTTATTTCCGCATCCCAATTGAAAATCAATGTTCAGTTCTAAAGGATTCAGGTGTTTTATATCTCCATCTTGTGGTTCAGGTGTAGGCAATGCTCCTGACATAAAGTAATCCAGTCCGAAATCAAGCTCCATTATTGCATATATATTTTTTTGAATGTTCTACTTGGGATGATTGTTAAAGCACACTGATTTAAACTTAGCGCCGTAAGTAAGTTCAGTATTCTCCAAACATGCTTTTTAAAAAAATTTCAAAACTGTCATACTAAAAGTTCTTAGCCAATTAAAAGCGTTCACCATTATAAAAGTAAGAATCTAATTGGTTATTTTTTCTTTGATCTTATTGGTTAACATTTAATAAAAAAAAAAAAAAAAAAAAAATCATTGTAAACAATTTGAATTAGTTTTGATATTGGCAGGTGAGCAGATAATATAATGCAAGTATTAAGGATAACATATTGTCATTATGTTATATGTTATGGAGATTTATTATTAAAGCATATATTTTGAAAAAGTAACATTAAGTAATAACATATTAAATTAACTCATATTTTACCTTTAAAAATGTATTAAAGCAAATAAATATATTTAAAAACTTTTATAAAAAACGAAGTTCTGTTTGATAAAATTTAGTTTCTTGTATACACCAAAAGTTTAACAAAAACATTTTTAAAATAAAATTTTATTTAGTTTAAAAGTTTACATAGAGTTGTAAACAACTTCATAGTTTCCAAATAAAAAATGTTATAATTTTTTCTCCGGCTGTGAGGAGGTTAGGGACTTTTGGTATAAGTAAAAATTAAATTTTTTTTTTCTCGACATACAACGAATATATACAAATGTTTGTTACAGCATGTAATTGTATAGAATTTAAATAGATTGCATCAATCTATTTATTAATATCGATTATAAAAATTTCAAACTTAATATTATTTCAAAAAGTTGCGGGTGTAGTTGTTAGTAAACGGTATACACTCACAGTTACTAAGCAATATATACATATATAGTTTTAGCGCTATGAAGGAATTATGCACTCACTTGTAGCGTATGTAACAATTCAGCAACCAGATAGTTAAAAATCAACAAATACTAAGATTCTAATGAATGGAGTTTTAAAGAAGAAAAAAACAATACATTTAAAAATAAAAAAGACAATTGAATCTTGAAAATCTTTACTGAGTCCTATACGATTTTTGACTTTCTTGTATTATAGTGCATATGGCGCAAAAGCTATTCCGAATATAAAGTGTTTCCAATATGCTTAAAAAAACATTAAATTGTTCTTTTACAAAAACATTAAGTGAACTAAAGTTATACAAAGTGTATTTGCTAACTAGTGAAGTTATACAAAGTGTATTAGCTCACTGGGCAATACAAAGAGTATAACGCGGAAAAGAAAATATTTGTAGTAAGCTGGTAAACAAACAAACGTTTCAATGAAATTAAGAAATGACAATATAAATATTTTTTAAAATGGGTACAACTTATTTTTGCAAAAAATTTAAAGAAAATTTTTATTTCCCAGAAATACACTAAAATTTATCTGAGATATGTAGAAATATCTATTTTCTTTATAAGAAAAAAGTTATTAAATATTTAAAAACTAACTTTTATAACAAAAAAAAAAAAAAAATTATTAAATTGTATTTCTTCCGATTGTTCACCCTCTTTTGTTATAATTTGATTGTTAAAAATTAACAATAGGGGAACCGCCAACAGAGTTACGTATTTAAAAAAAAAAATGCTGTGACATGCTTTCAAAAACAATAGCCCGACATTAGGAGTTTTGGAAGAAAAAAGATTATATAATCGATTTTATTTTTAATTTTAACTTTTTAGTTCAATTCCTCAAAATAAAACATGTGTCCTTAGAATCGCGCTCAATTGTCTATCAAAATAAGCGGAGCTTCAATAAACAAATATTTGAAAAGTTACATATGGCGGTAAAAACGCTGGAAAAACTTGAGAAAACTATAATATAGATTTAGGCACCTAAAAAACGAAAACATTCCAGATAAACGCGGTAACACCAGGCTATGTTTCGCATGAATGATATTTTCCCGGTGAAAGACTCCTGGTGGTCTCAAACATTCTACATTCAGCACATTAGTTTACTCAAGCGTAAAGCAGTAAAACTAAAATAAATAAAAACAAATTTTTATTTTTTAAATTTAATTTAAATTGGAAAAACTTAATTTATAATTTGAAATGACGTTTGAATACTTCATCAATGATGATCGTTCTTTTCATCGGCCACTATGAGAGATTTCGGCGAGTAAAGTAGAACGTAGGCGCAGTGCCAATCTCCTAAACAAATGTTAACAACGATAAAAAACAAAATTTATAAAAAATTATGCAATTTAAAATTTGTAAAAGAAAAAAATAAAGTGTCGAGCGAACAAAAAAAGAAAATGTTGAACAAACACAAACGTTTTTATAAGAAAATGTGTCAAGGTTTGAGTGCTGAAGAACTCGAATAATTTATAAAGAAACTACAATATCAATACGCAACCGCATGTTTTGAAAGTGGCGATTTCGTAAAATATTTGGGCGCAAATATTTTCTAATCATACGTGATATACGATATACAAAACTGAATTATGCTGCATCTCATTTGAAATATTTTTCTTAGCTGTCAGTTGAAGTAATTGAAAATATTATATATATATATATATATATATATATATATATATATATATATATATATATATATATATATATATATATATATATATATATATATATATAATGATTACATTAAAATGCAGTTATCTGAAAGGTTCAGTTAATTAAATGAAAATATCTGAAAGATATATGATGGCATTTGAAAAATTATATTGATAACAGTAATATGAAGTTACGAAGTTCTCAAAAATTGAACTTTTTAATATGCAATTATTTGAAGAACTAAGTGGCTTTTTGGGAAAAAAATCTTCCCGTAAAGCAGTTCAATCGAAAGCAACTTACTAATAAAAAAAAACCGTGATAAACGTAATAAATTTTATTACTTTTGAAAAACTTTTCTAGCAGTCATCTAGCATCATTTCCATTTCCTTGCTTTAAGTCACCATCATTTCCTTGCTTTATGTCACCATCATTTGAACCCATTTTCTTAAGGAATTCGGATTGGCTTTTATTTTTTTGTTTATCGACTATTTCTTTCTTTTGCTGACCTTACAAACAAAAATTACTAAACGCAAAATTCGTCGCAAATTCACAAGTTTCATGCAAATCAATTAAACCACACATTTCATGCTAATTAGTTATTTCAAAATTTTGAAGCAATTAGTCCACTAGATGAAATACAAAAAATCACAAGGAACCTAATTATTAGTTTAAAATTATTTTACAATTTCCCGTATATGATGTAATATATGTTGAAATTTACGCTGTAATATGCATGCTATAAATGTTTGAGAACCAAATTTTGGTAAGTCGCAAATTATCGCGTTGGTTTAACATTGTTTTAACTGAAAATTTTGCCAGAACTGAAATTTATTGTGATCTAGCTTAAATCAAGTGAATTACTAATGTACTAAAGTTCTATCAGCAGGTTTAGTTAACTAATAGTTTGGTTCCAACCCTAACCCTTTAATTGCACGTCGTTGTCCATGCTAATATAATCTTTTTACTAAACTCCTTTAGGAGTTTAGACTAATAAAAAATATTTTACTCAGGATACTTTTTGAGTTAATTCTGTTTCTATATTCTATAAACTGAAATCTATTATCTAATTAAATATTAGTTCTATAAAAAGTAGGGATGTACCGAAGCTAAGATTTTGCCGAAGCCGAAGATTCGGCCGAAGTAACTCTGCCAAAGCCGAAGCTTTTGGTAAAATATAGGTAAAATTTGTTGTTTTGCAGATTTATCTATCTAGGGATAATATTATTTGCTTAAAATTTTTTTAACATTTTACTCCAACTATTTTATGTATTGCCTATTGAAAATTTAAAATATTAAATGCAACCAGACTCGTAACTACATGAAGACACGGCCTGTATATAGCTGTTTCTGCTTGCAGTTATCTTTCTATAATATAAATATAACATAATTTTGTCTACAGGCAATTCTGGTGTGCAAATAAACTTGTAAATAAATTTCTAGTAACAGGGCTGAATGTAATAAAATAATTAATTTGAAAGTTAACATCAATTTTTAATTAAATTTGTAATAAATTTAACAAATACCAATTTTATTTAGATATATTTTATTCGTACCATTTTCCTTTTAAATTTTGAGTTTTTCCTCTAGGGTATTTACTATTATACTTTTTTCCCCCTCCATCAGTGTTTTCACATTTCTGTGAAGCATTCTCATTTATACACATTTGGTCTAAAAAGCTGTATTTTGATTATTATTTTTTATTTACGTCAATATAAAGCTGTATATACTATTATATATATTTAAATATATATTTTTTGATTTGACCATCATGATCAGAGAACAAAATCTTCTTTTGCTTGTTGTAAATGATCCTTTACAACAAGTAAGCAAATTTTATATTTTAAAATATATATAAGGGTACTACCGCTATCATTTAGAGTATCGATTCTCTAAGTAAAAGCGATAGTAGTCTTGGTATAAAATATCTTTAAGCATACTATTGTTTGTTTCTTTAAAAAATTTCATTTGAAACGGGGTTTGAGCACCATTGATTTTTTCAGACAAACATTATCTTTGTATTAAAGCAAATGACTTTTAAAATTTTTTAAGTTCATCAACAGTTTTGATTCCAGTTGATTTGTCCCAAGCATAGTCAAGAAACGGTATGATCTCTGATGTGTCTGCACTCTTACCTTTTGTCGCGCTTTTTAAGTGTTTTAGTATGCATACAATTATTTCAGCATGCTGCCATTGATTTTCTGTAGGTTATCCGCTTCTTTAATTATAAAACCATGAATTATTCATGTTTTTGAGTGGTGATAAGAAATAAATTTTCTAGCGTACGTTTCAAGCGCAAAAAAACTAAATACAAATTATAGTGAAAATAATTTTCAGTAAATACAACAACGGAATAAAATTAAACATAGAACTTAAATTAAATATAAAAAACACCCATTAATTTTGATAAGCAGGCAAACAAAAAAAATTTAACTATATAGCTAAGTTTGCGGCACGTCGCAATTAATACTATGTATGCTGCGGCATACGTCAAGGAATCAAAGTAAAGGAGCAATTTACAAGTAATAGAATTGTAGTGTAAAGTAACCATATTGTAAACAATAAAATAATTTTATGTTTAATATAACAGTAGCTTATTTCCTTTAATCATCTAAATAAAATTCGCCGAAGCCGATGCTTCGGCAAAAACTGAACCTGGCTTCGGCCGAAGCCGAAGCTTCGGTACATTCGTAACAAAAAGACTTTTAGTCCTAAAAACCGGCAAGGGAAATAACAAAACGTTTTCTAAACACGCCAACTGGGTTAAAGCTTCAAAACATACTAAGTCAGAAGCCAATCAGGTAAGCGATTAGTCACGTTATTTTTTTTTAACAACCAATGAAAAGTCTTTTTATACTAATTATTAGCGCCCTTTTTCTTGGCGCATCAAATTAAAAATTTATCACTTAATACAAAATGGTTGAAATTAGAGAAAGTTTTATAGCTGTTTGAGAAAAAAGCAAATAACCGTCTTACTATGGGAAAGAAAACATTTACTTTGTAAAGTATAAGTAATAAATCTTTTAATCAACGCGAGCCATATATTTTTTTATATCTATATTTTATTTTCTATTAAGAAAAGTAACGGTGCAGGTGAACTTGATTCACGTGCGATTAAAACGATGATTTATTTTAGCCGTCGTTTAATGGAATTTAATAGTTTATTTCTTTTTTATAGACCCTGAAGATGAGGAAGATACTATATTGTTTTCATTGTACAACATTTTCTTTAATCAACATTTTTAATACAAAAACTACAACTTTTACCATAGTGTTTACCATTTGTTTGTGCCCATTATTTTATACTATTACTTTTTTCAATAATTCATGAAAATTCATGCTTTTCCTTTAAATTCATTTTGATGCTTTTTTAAAACAAAACAAACCTTGCATGAATTCAATAAAGCTTATATTTATATAAACATATATAGTTTTTTGTAAACTAACCTTTTTCAAAATAATCTAAGTCCATCTAAAATTATCAAAATAAGCTAAGTCAATAACTTAATCAGTTTTATTTCATGACCCTATTGATTTGCATTTTTTCCTATGCGCATACTTTATTTGTTTTTTTATTTCACTACACTAAAGTAACTTTTACTAACAAATTTTTTTTTGAGCGCAAAATACGTGTGGGTCAGTTTTCCTTCACTATCTCAAAATCAATTTGCTCGAAATGGGCTCCTCATTTAGTTGTTTTAAAAATTTTGTTTTCCATAAATGGAAATTAGTATTATTCATGTTATTATCATTATTTTATTTCTGTTCATTAAATGACATTTTAGAAATATATTTTATTAAAAACCTACATTTATTCATAGAAACTACGTCGTGTTTCATAAGTTTTCATACGTTAGCGATTATTTCTTCGTTTCGAAAAAAATCTTTTATTCTTTCAATAAATATAAGTTAAAACTTAATATGTTGCGATACTGAAGATAACAGTTCATTACGAACATTTTGGTATATAAAGACGTTTCACTTTTATAGAATAAAACTTTTAGCGCTAACGAAAACGCTAGTTTTGCAAACGCTACTTTCGTAAGTAGCTTAAGTGCCATTCCTAATTTTTTTTTTTCTCTTCCGGAATCGTTCGAAATCACTTTAAAAATATTCTTTTTTTATTACGTCGCATAACTCAATCTAATTACTGTTGCGCAACAAAAACTTTTAAAAAAGTACTACAAGCATGAAAAAAAAAAATTGACTTGATGAACGAAGTTTTTTTTAATTTTTAGATAATGACAACTCTATTTTCTCACAAACTTACCATTTGTACATTTTACTGCATCTATCCTTAACGGTCTGTCAATGTAAGTACAGTTTACTGTGCCTAAACCTAATGTTCAGTCGATGCATGTCCGTTTCCCTTCGCTTATCACTAACGGTCAGTCAACGAATGTACATTTTTTATGTCCAAAAGTTGATGTAAAAAGTTATAAAAGTTGATGTAAAAATTAACTTATTACATCAAATATGATAGTAATATTCAAAAATTAATCAATCTGTAATAAAACGTTTTGATAGCAACGATCACCCTCCTCTAAACTTTTACTATTACAACGATCACCTCCCTCTAAACTTTTGTTATTTGTACGATCACCCTCCTGTAAACCTTTGTCAATTTTTTGCAAAATGTTCTCCTTTTATTTATGGTTTGTTATTATATTTTCAAAATGATCAACTATTATTAAACGAACCTACTTAACCATTTAAATATTGTTCTTTTTCTAGAAATCGTGTTTTAATCAAGGCTTTAAAAAAATTCTGAAAACGAATACCTAAACCTGATCTAATGAAAGAAAAACGACATTCCTGGTAAAAACTATACAAGTCGAAGAGAAAGCAAATATCATAAGTTAATAAAAAAGCCAGGCTAACTGTAAGTATAAATGTGCAAAGAAAATATCAGAAGATAAGCGGAATTATAATTTTGAATCATTTTTATTATAAAAATTCGACTAAAAATGAAATAATGGACAATTACGAATTGCATGTAAACTGGATAAACAAATACTAAAAATAAAAATTTTAAATTTAAACTTTTTTCCTATATCTTAAAGATTCGTTTTTATGAAACTTTTTTCTTTTAAAATATGAAAACTTACCTCCCCCAGAAAGCTTTAAAATATCTTCAGATGTAACTGCATATACATTGTCATCATCGCACATTAGCCATTCATCTAATCCTAAGGGGTTAAGGAAACTTAAATATATTGTTAAATAAAAAGAAATTGAAACTCACTACACAGTAGGGTCTATAATTTATGTATTTAATCAAAACTTTTTATTTATTAACATTACAATGTAAAATAGAATATAAAGTTTGGATCTTAGGAAACACGACTATCCGAAATTCATAGTTTTCAGTTTACTATATTTCTATATTTAAGTTTTCAGATTTCTATACTTCTCTTTTAAGCGTATGAAAACTAAGATATGCCAAAATATCGATATTATTGAAATTGGACAATGATCTGGATAATGCATTTTAAGAATTTAACTGCAGACAAAATGTATAATAAATTTTTATGAATTCATTCAAATATCATAACCTTTTATACCACAACAATCTAGAACTCATAATGCCAATAGATCTCCCTGGATCACACGAGAAATTAAAGATTTAGTGTGTATCAAAAGGTGACTATGGTTAAATTTATATTCAAAGAACAATAGACAGGCTAAATCCAAAATAATATACAAAGCAGTGTGGAAAAACTTAAAGAGTAAAGTTCTAGAAGCCAAATGCTCATTCTAAAAGAATCTTGTAAGAAAATCAACTCACAATCCCAAACTACTATTTAAATATATTAACAGCAAAAACAATTTAAAAAATACCACCTTTAACATCTAATAATAAACTAATTAAAGAATCTAACCAAATAGATAATATTATGAATGATCACATTAAATCAGTCTTTACCAGGGAGAATACCAATAATTTACCGATTCTAAAAAATTACTTTTTGTTTTACCCTTGTAAGGTAATAATTGATAATATAATAACTGTCAAATTAATTAAAGAAAAACTTCTTCAGTTAAATGAATATAAAACTCCAGGACCAGACATGGTAAAATAAAAAACTAAAACGATGTGCATCTGCCTTTGCTTTATCGCTCGCTATGATTTTTGAAAAATCCTTCAAAACTGGAAGAGTACCAATTAAATGGAAATTAGCAGACATAACCCCAATATTTAAAAAAGGGAACAGGTTAATTACTAGCAATTAAAGACCAGTTTCATTAACCTCAATAGTATTTAAAGTACTCAAAAGTATTATATCCGACAAAATATATAAACATATGTCAAATACTGGTTTATTAAATTTATTACATCAACATAGATTTGTAAAAAGGAAATCTTTATTAACAAATTTAACTGAAACAATGGATCTTTTGAGTAAACCGCTAGCGGAAAACATTCCAGTAGATATTTTTTATGTTGACTTTGCTAAAGCCTTTGACACGGTACCTCATGAGTAATTATTAATCAAACTTAAGTCATATGAAATTTCAAATGTCATATGCAACTGGATTAGTGACTTTTTAACTAGTCGATACCAAAGAGTGATACAAGGCAATGAAGCATCAAACTAAGAAATTATAACAAGTGATGTTCCCCAAGGATCGGTAACTTCCCCAATTTTATTCGTTTTATATAACACTCTAAGCTCTTTGCAGATGACACCAAGTTAATCAGGAAAGTAAATAGCTCTGAGAATGGTCAACTGCTTCAAAATAAAATTAAGCAAGCCTGTGAATGGTCAGAAACCTGGCAATTATAGTTTAATAGTGAAAAATGTTGTATTATGCACTTTGGAAAAAATAACCTTCATTATATTTATAACTAGGTGACAAAATATTAACCAAAAAGATTTTACAATGTCATCAAATCTCAAATGGAAAAGTCACATAACCAATTGTACATCAAAAGCTTATTCAATGTTTGGAATGTTGAAAAAAATATTTCAATACATCAACAAAAGAATGTTTAAGATACTATACGTAACATTTATAAGACCTCATCTTGAATTTGCAATACAAGCATGGTATCCATACCTTAAAAGTGATATTTTAATACTTGAAAATGCTATGCCACTAAATGGAGACCCTCGATTCAAAAACATTTATGAAACAAAAAAAAGTTATGAAACAAGAATTAAAACACTTGACTTAAGCATACTGGCATTAAAGAGGCGACTTAATTCAAATGTACCTATTTAAAATAAAAAAATAAAAAAATGTGTTCCATCATTTTACAATACTTTTTATTTCATGGAGAAAGATCTCTGTTCAAATGTTCCATCATTTTACAATATTTTTTATTTCATGTAGAACTATATTGTAATACATTTGCCTCGTTTCAGCAACACAAGAGGCCATAACTTCAAAATCAGAAAAAAAAAAAAGTTGTTAAAAACTACAATGTCATCAATTCTTAACTAATGGAGTCTCATCAATGTGGAAACTTTATCATCCAAAGTGAAAACTTGAACTTATTCAAAACTCGCATTGTATATCTAGATATATATCTAGAGCTATACAATTATATGATTTTATATATGATTTTATATTATATATGATTTTATATTATATATGATTTTATATTATATATGATTTGTAATTTATAATTTGATTTATTTACCTAGACTCTAACTACACACTTTAGAGTGTAGTTAGACTTTATCTAACTACACAATGTATATGCTGTCAAAGTGAAATTAATTTCTATTAATTTCACTCATAGTTTTCAAACCACTACAGCATTCTATTATATTATATTATATATTACAAAAATAAAAATATTGATATTTTACAGAGATAAAAATGTTGATATATTACAGAGATAAAAATATTTATATAGTACAGAGATAAAAATGCTTGAACATACGTGTTAACATTTTTATTTTTGGCTCTTGCCTAAATTTTAAACAGTTTTTACTAAAATCTTCTAAACAGTAAAAGCTACAATATATTTTTAATTACCTTCTTGTTTGCGTATCCATGCAACATAATGTCCAGATGACGAAGAACGCCCACGATGTGTGAGAACAGCAGATAATTCATAGTAACCACTGTTGTTTGATCCAATATCTTGAAGAAAAACAAGTCTGCTTAACATTTTAAATATCTTGAAGAAAAATAAAACAAGTCTGTTTAACATTTTAAATAAAGTTAAATTTAGTTATAATTACTTAGACAGAATAATCTATAAACTTCTGCATATGTATGTGTGTATGTATGAATAACAGTGAAATTTAACAATACAAAAACATAACAAAGAGCATAAAAACATAACATAAAGAAAATTATTTAAATAAATCATCATATCTATATATAGAGAGAAATAGATGTATACCCTACCATCACTAAATTCAAACGGAAGTTTTTTATTATTAGCAGCAATTGAAATTTGTAACAGTTTCTAAAGAAAAAAATTTTATTTTATAGTTTATATTTTTCTAATAAAGAGGATTGTTTTTCTAATAAAGAGGATTTTTTCTAATAAAGAGGGATGCCCTGATAATATAACATTTAAAAACAAATTAAAAAAAAAAAAAAATTAAAACAAACAAATGCTGGTAGTAAAGAAATATTTCTAAATACTTTTATATATCCTTTACTAATAAATATTTCTAAATACTTTTCTAAAATCTTTTAATCAAATTTATGACTCAATTTGTTAATGACTTGTTTTTTACTTGATATTTTATTATTTATTATTTAAAAATGAAAAACTCTAAAAACTAAGGTATCAATATATTAATAAAATTGTTGTTATTATACAATAGAAATAATTGTGTAGCAAATGTGTTCCAACATTTTACAATACTTTTTATTCACAGAGAAAGATCTCTGTTTAAATGTTCCATCATTTTACAATATTTTTTATTTCATGGAGAAAGATTTCTGTTATAAAGTTTAATAAAATAAATATTCATGTTATGATGAATGACGAATATATGAACTAATTTTTTCTTGTAGATAAAGAGCATGTTCAAAGTGATATTTGAATAAAAACTAAAAAAGTACAGATTTACATTATTTTGGAAGATAATCTAAGCTAAGTTTTCCATAAAGTCACTTTTCAATTAATTCCATAAAAACTACTTCCATACTACATGATACTAATGATACTAATGATGAACTTGGATAGCAAATTTGGATGTTTTTTTTTTTTTTTTTGACCTCCATGTTTACTAGCTAATGTAATTTAATTGATTCACTGCAAAGTACACTGTTGACACAGACTTTTTTTTATTAAAAAGCTAGCAAAATAAAATTAAAAAAATAAAAATGCGGATGTCTAATAGATTGTTTCATAAGAATTGCAACATCTGTTTTAAAGAACATTACTTATTTTATTGTCTTTAAAAAAAGACAATCTGTTTTAGTTTCTTTTTTGTACAATACATTTAGACTTCCTTGTTTCTACTGACAATAACAAAAAGACATTCTGGTAAGCTGCTCAAAATTGCTAAACAATCGGTCTGTGATTCCATCCTCCTTTGCTCCATATATTTCAAAAAAAACTTTTTTAACAATCTTGGTTGAAGCGAGATCTGTAAACACAAGGAACTCCTTCCAAGAGAAACTTCTGACATAATTCCATTATACTGTTTAATGTAACAGTTAACTCCCAATAACTAGCTATCTTGGATTGGGATTGTACATCACAAAACTTCCATTCTTAATCCAAGTTTGAAATTCTCTCAACAATATTATGTTATTTCCATTAGTTATAATAGCACAACAAGCATCACCATGAAGCTTTCTTAAATTTAACAGATAAAAAAGAATATCCATTTATTCAACAAATTGAGCAGTTGCTCTTATTGTCGATGATAATATATTTGCAACGAAATACAAAGACAATGCTGTGGCAACCTGATAATTAATACTTGCGTGGCTAGATTAACTCTCATTTTTAGAAATGCTCCAGGATCGATGTTAGTCAGTCAATTTTTTTGCCAGACGGATAGGATTGCATTTGTTAGGATTGCATCTCATACAGCATTTGAATGTGATGCCATGAAACTATATTACCATCAATATCAATGTTATGTTGCATAAGATTATTGGGAACACTTTTAATTAAATGAGGGGGATCAAAAATAATATGAATTTTTGAAAGACGGATGTTGAAAATAAGATTTTATTTTTGAAAATCAAGGATTTTAATTGCTGCAATATTAGTTGATCCTTGATCACACACAATACACCGAACTAACAATCTACAGTCCTGAGCTAACAATCCAGTCCTGAACTCTTGATATAGTTTCTTGAATAAACTTAGCAAGATTAACTGTTGAAACAGTTGAGTTATAAGTTTAGTTACAAACACTGAAAAAATATGCAATTGGTTGTTTCCATTTAGTAGCAATACCTCCGATAATAAAATGTCTGATTTAGTGGTTTCTTGTTCTTTATTCCAAAAACATCATCCACACTTTTATCATAACTAAGTGTTGTTTAAGTGCCATCTCATTCAATACTAAACTGCAATTAAGATCTTGTTAATTCATGTTATTAACACAAAGTTTTACTAAACAACTTTTGTGAGAATCCAGTTTGCATATGGCCATAAGCTCTTGTTGAAACAATTTCAATGTGGTGCGACTTGGTAAAGAAAAGATATTACTTAAAATTTTTTAAGTTTGTGGGCTATGAAAAAAAAACTCTTAGCCCAAGTAATTTATCAGATATCAAATGGTTTCCTTTTTTATGGCGGTAACTCATTTTTTGTTTGATTAGTAAAACATTTTTGCTGATACAGTGTTCCCACTATTAAAACTAAGGCTAAAATTAAGGATTTTAAGGAGATTTAAGGAGATATTTTCCTAATATTTAATGAGATTTGGTCGCGAACGACATTTTTTTGAAAGTAAAAGTAATGATAATTGAGGAGAAAACGATTACATTAAAAACATAATCTTATTTTTTTCAATAAATTTTAAAGATAAACAGAGAAATTATTATTACTTTATATATATATATGTATAAATATTAATATATATATACATACATATATATATATATATATATATATATATATATATATATATATATATATATATATATATATATATAAAGTATATATATATATATATATATATAAAGTATATATATATATATATAAAGTATATATATATATATATATATATATATATATATATATATATATATATATATATAAAGTATATATATATAAAGTATATATATATAATATATATATATATATATATATATATATATATATATATATATATATATATATATATATATATATATAATAAATAAATATATATATATATATATATATATATATATATATATATATATATATATATATATATATATATATATATATATATATATATATATATATATATATATAAATAGGTTTAAAAACTATCAAAAATCTATATATTATCTTCTTTATTAACAAGTATATTTCATTCACTTTTAAAATTTTTCTAGATGAATTAAAAAAATAAAAAAATAAGGAGAAATTAAGGAAATTAAGGAGAGCAATCAAATTTTAACTTTTTTAAAGGTTATTTAAGGACATTTAAGGAGATTTTTATTTTTTAAGGATATTTAAGGTTTTTAAGGAGGTGTGGGAACCCTGTGATCATCAGAAAGAAAGTTTTTAGATAAATTTAAAATATGATTGAATTATTGTAGTTTTACTTTTTTATTAATTTTTTTTTTTTTTTTTTCAGCATATGGTAACACTTGATGTATGCAATGAATTTAGAATTTTTCTATATATTTTTTTACTTTATTTTATTTTACACTTTCTTTATTGGCTGTAGTATTTTTAATTTTACTAACTTTTTATTTTGTATTTTTTTAATTTTTCAAGACAAAGGATTTCTTATAGCAGGTGGTTTTCTTTTTCGCCTACAGATGGTGATGGATTTGGAACATTAAATACTGTAGGGATGGCATTATAAAGAAGGCGTCTTCCTCTATTGTTTGTTAAATAGTACATTGTATCTTCAAAATGATTACTACACAAACAATATTGTTTGTTCAAAATTTCAACAGACTTCCCATCAAGATCTCGTCTACATTTTATAACTCATTTCTTGCAACAAAATAAGAATAACATTAATAAGATATACTTTTCCTAATTGTTTAAAAAAAAACAACTAATTGTTTTATAATTAAATTATATAAATTAATCAGTAAAATAACTTAATAAAATTAAAATCAAAAACTTCGGCCAATTCCAAAAGAAAACAAAAACACTTCAGTTTGAAAAGTTGCACAATGACCTACTTTAATTTTGTGTTTCAAAATGTTAGAAAATAATAATAATAATAATAATAATAATAATAATAATGGTAATAACAATAACAATAACAATAGTGTTAAGGACAAATTATATCAATTAAGCACTTAAAACTTAATAAAGTTAAATACTTACCTATTTTTGTTTCTTGGAAAACAAAAAACTGACACATTTTTATCAGCTACTCCACTTGTATTTGTGCAGTTAACTGCTGCACAATACAAAGACATTTCTTTATACTGAAAACTTTTATTTATTGAAGAAAAAACGCAATATAATATATAAAAAACACTTTACAGTTTCATCCAAATTTATTATGAGAGTTAATTTTTATACTACCAGAACATCCCATAATGCCTTGCGCATATGATTACACTTTAAACAATGTAAATATAGGAGTCAACAACAGTTGGTTCCAGCCTCCATTAAAATTATATATCTTAATTACATATCTTAATAACTATAGATTTAAATCTTGTTTGCAACTATAGATTTAAATCCCTTGCTCTAATATTTCATCCACCACTGCTCTAATGTTCCATCCTCCACTGCTCTAATGTTCCATCCTCCACTGTAATCATAAGTTACTCTATATACTATAACTATACTTACATTTTGACATTGTAAAATTAAAGGTCTTTGTCTCTACTTGAATTATTGTAGACACTGTAATTAAAAGTCTTTGTCTCTACTTGAATTATTGTAGACACTGTAATTAAAGGTCTTTGTCTCTAGTTGAATTACTATAATTGAAGATAATATAATTGAAGATTTTTTTTACTGTATTTAAATATTTGTATTACAAAAATATTTATTGGCAAACTTAAAATTTTTAAAATTTGATATTAAAAAAATTTGTTGTAATTTTTTATTAAAAAAACTTTTTCTAATAAATTATCAGAAATCACTAGAAAAAACATTTTATAATATTTCTATTTGTATTTATAAGAACCCCCTCCTCCTCCCAATTTATTTATTTAATAAAATAAAGTTATAAAATTAAAAAGCTTTTTTATGCTAAAAAACAAGTGATATTAAAAATGTGTCATTTTAATATTTATAAAAATAAATTAATACAAATTAAGAAACCAAAGAAAAATCATTGAACTTAAAATTACTCCATAATAAAAAAATATGTAGAACTTAAATTCACTTCATAATTAAAAAGTTTGTAGAATTTAAACTCACTTCATTAGCTCTTTTATCTTCTTCTTCTTTAAATTTATCACGCATTGGTTTTAATTTTTCTTGTAATTCTGAACTGCAAAGTTCAAACACATCTAATGTCATTGGAAATTTTATATCCTAATTAAATATAACGTATTTTAATATATAACTTTTAATATATAAATTTTAATATATAACTTTTAATATATTAAATTTTAAAGCTGTAAAAATATATTAAAAATGTACTTTTAATATATTAATCTTTATAGCTGTAAAAATAAAACTGTAATACCTTTAATATTTTTGCATTAACTTTTTCTTTTTCTTTATAAAAAAATCGAACAAACTGGATAGTAAGGTATGCTGGAAGCCGACTTATTAAGGACTAAATTAACAAACTGAATGATAAAAGGTACCTGGTACCAAAAGTTAATTTTATAATGTTAAAAATAATTTTTCTAAATAAATTTTAAAACAAATACAAACATGCTAAAATAAAAAATACTAAAATATATAAAAAAAAAATTAATACAAAATATACATACACTTTTTGTATATAATGCATCTTTTCCTAAAACTGGAGAAGCTTTCGTGATAGTTTCTTTTAACCTCTGTACAAAATTTTTTTCATAAAGTCTAAATCTTTTTTTTATAAATATTTTGTAGTCAAATAGCATTTAAAAAAAAAAAAAATAACATTGTGAAAAATTAAAAAAACTTACTGATTTTAACCCACTGTTTAAATATTTTATATCTAAATAAAAATTATATTTAAAAAAAAGTAGTAACTTTCACTCACATTTTTTATTATACTAACACAAATAACACTAATACAAGTACAAATAAATAACACTAATACAACACAAGTACACACAAATAACACTAAAGAAATACAAGTACACACAATTAACACTAAAGAAATACAAGTACACACAATTAATACTAAACACATATTACCCTTAATTTACTAAACACATATTACCCTATATGTCAACATTAAAAAAAAATTATATAGAAATATAAATAAAAATTATATAGAAATTATATAGAAAACCAGAAAAAGTTTAAAATCTCAAACGAAAATTTCTTTAAATTGATAGATTGCCTGCCCAAATATAAACCCTCAGTTAATGTTATGCTTTACCAGAATTACTGTATTTTCTAGAAACTTTTAAAAGTTTTTTGATAAAAGCTAGAAAAACTAAATCCTGTAGTAATATTCATAACAAATATATATACAACACGATTATTCCATATAAAATCATCTTGGTTTTTAAAAATATCAATTTAATATTGCTTTAAATTTTGACCACCCACAGATTTTATGTAAAAAAACACAAGCCTAAAACTTCATTGATCAAAATCAGTAAAACATTAGTTTCTGGAGATTAAAGATTTTTTTTCTGGAGATTAAAGATTTTTTTTCTGGAGATTAAAGATTTTTTTTATGTTTGATGGATCAATTGACTTAGTAAATAATAAGTTTTTACAATTGCTTTTAATTTCAAACAATTTCTGAGTTTTTTTTTACTTCAAAGTTCTTAAATAAAATTAAGAAACCTTTCAAACTTTGATTTGCTACAGTTTCACTACTGAAGGACCAAATTTTTGTTAAGTTTGGGTCAGGTAAAGTTTAGTACTTAGAGCAACCAATTGTGGTAAAATTGAAAATTATGCATTAAAAGTTGAGTAAACATTTATGGCAAATATTGCTTTTTCTGGATTTTAGTATTTTATTTAATATTGTACGAACCAAATATTCAGAAAGTTTTATGTAGGTAAAAATTGCTGTACAAAGAATGTGCATTTTGAACACCAAGTTCTAAATGAAAGATTTCAATTTGATTATTTTATTAATGAAAATAGTGACTTATAATTAATAAATATAATGAAAATAGTAAGACTTATAATTAATAAAAATAATGAAAATAGTAAGACTTATAATTAGTAAAAATTTTTATATAAAGATTGTGACAAGATGTTTCATTGTAAACAAAACTAGAAAATATTGTAAACAGATACTGATGTTTTAATAAAAAATATATGATACAATTTTGAACCAAACAAGAAGATATCCTTTCAACATGAAAAAGTCTATATTTTTAGACTTTTTTTGAATTGTTTCTACAATGCGCTACAAAAATACAGTAGTGATTGGTTTCAAGTCCACCAGAAAAAAGAGTATCAAGGGATTATGTAAAGCTAACATATCAACAGCAAGTCAATCTAAAATCAAATCAGACTTTTTTTCCTTTATTGGGAATATCATCTCTTGATATTGGTAAGCATGAAAAATTAGGGTACTGAGGAACATGAACAAAAATGCAACTGTAATGCATAAACTATAATGATTTAGACTTTTAGGTGCAATAAAAAAGTACAGTTACAGCAATAACCCACAAAAGTTGGGTAATTGAAAAAACTTGCAAAACATCAGTTTTAAAACACCTGTTAGGAAATCCCAAAAGTTGAAAGATGAAAGAGACATACTTGCTAAACATAAAGATAAAAAAAGGACGACCTTAAAAAAATACAAAAGTTTAAATAATAAATATTATGTGTAACATTTATACTTTTTCTTACCAAGAATTTGAAGACCAAAAACTGCGTTCCCAGCATTAATTGCTTCATTGGCATATTAACATTTTTTTACACTTTTTTTAAGCTTTTAAAAAAACCTTTGTAAAAGCTTAAAAACATATATATATATATTTTTTTCGCATTATTTTTTTAACTTTATACTTATTAATATTTAAAGTAATTTTTTTGTAAGAAGACAATAAAAAGCAACTAATTGTTTTTTTCACAAAAATACTCTTGTAGTTAAAACCAAACTACCTGCAATCAATCCAGTGAAATGATGGTGCAACATTACACAATACCCCAGTGAAATTCTTTAGATGGTACAGTACCAAAATTATGTCTACTAAACTCAATTTATCACTTAATCACAAAAAAATATTGAGCATTATTTCTTTACATCATCATATGGCAAACTTTCATGTTATGGAATAAGACCTAGAAAATAAAAAAACAGCAAATCCTAATCTACAAGTAGCAATTTCTGACATCACATGGTCTGTTTATATGGGCGGAAAGCATTAAAGATGTTAACATATTTCATCTTTCAAGCAATGATATTAATAACCATAAAACCTATTTTAACCTCCAGAAGGAATGTGTACAACCGACACAAGAAGCTGTTTAGTACCAGAGAAGTTAAGAGAGTTTTTAAGTCTTCCTAATTTTGCACTATTTAGCTGCTTTGAGGTAAAAAAAACTTTTATAATTGCTTGAAATAAATTTCATAATACCACTAATTTTTATTTAAAAAAAAAACAATTAAAAATCACAAAAATCTACTGTAAGCTCTAGATTTTTAATTCTTGTATAATTTTGCAACTAAACCCAAAACTCCAGTTACTTAATGGAACATATACTGTTGAAAAAACCTCCTGAAAAGACAAAATTAGTTGAATAGTTATCAAAACAATTAGGTACCTAATATAAAAGCAGGTAAATTTTGACTCAATCTTAAGTTTTTAATGGATGGGTCGATCAAACTAAGTTGCATTTTTTACATATAATCTTTTACTGTCAAAATTTGAAGTAAATCTGAGGTGATACCCATTGGTGATTGATATGAAATGATCTAACAATAATATTTAAAACACAATAAATAATAAAAAAACTAGAGTTGCTTAGAAACATAAATTATTGAAAATAAACCTTGAGAAATAAAGCAACTAAGCTGATAAAAATGTTCTGTTAATGTTGTCTCAGCTTCCAGGTCTGTTTCATCACATTTTAGACTTGAATCAAGTTAAGTAAAAGTAATCTATTATTTTTTACACAACAACAGCAAGATAAAAGTGCTACATTTTAATTTTTCTGAAACATTTTAACTTTTTATAACAATCTATAGGTTAAAAAAGTTTAAATGTTAAAAATTTAACATTTACAAACAGATGTACCATTAGGGCTATAGATATTAAAAACAAAGATTAAAAACAGAGGTAACTAGCCGATTCTCCCATATTGCTAAAATTATTATGGATTTTTACAATTTATATTAACTTCATTCATAAATAGATATAATTTCATTAAAAAATTCTGATTTCAGACAAACAAAATTGTCTTTTAAATTATCTTTTTGAACTTTCTTTAAATAAAATGCATACACCAGCTTGTGGATCAACTATGTAGGACCAGTCATTTGATTTTAAAGGGATCCCAAACCTCAGGGACATGTTGTCTTCATATTAAAGAGAATGATGAAAAAAACAAAAACATATGGGCTAGAATTTTTTAATTAAATCAAAAGTATAAATGCATACCTAGAAAAGTTAACTTTTTGGTTTTAGTCAAAGCTCGCCTTCTCCGTTTTGTTGTCGTCCAAATAGACTTAATAATATATGTCGCAATCTACAGACTTGATAATTTATTCAAGCACGTTTTATTTGTGTGAGTTTTAGTACATGACATCATTAATTTTTTTGTTTGTTAAAAAGATCGATTTTTTGAATAAACAAAAAAATCAATGAAGCCGTGTACTAAAACTTGCACAAATAAAATGTGCTTGAATAAACTATCAAATGTATGCACTTATTCTTTTGTTTTAATCAAAAAAATTTAGCTAAAATATATATTTTTTTAAGGTTGCAGATGGTTTTTAAATTGATTAGTTGCCAAACAGGGCATAAGAATATAGAAAAATATTGGTGACTGGGTCCAGACTTTTCAATCAGTTTTCAATTCGATATGCTGAAATGATTTTCAAATAGAATGGTTATACTAAAAAAAAAAAAAAAAAAATTCTGCTGGAAATCTATATAATTTATTGTTATAATTAGTGATGAATCAAACGAGGGTAGAAGGAGGGACGGACTCGAATCCAAAGAAGAAAGGCCAAATAACCATTTTGCTTGAAAACAGTAGACTGAATAGAAAAAAATTGCTAAAAAACTGAATGTTTCTGTACAAGCTGTAAGTTTGATGAAGAAGACACTTCAAGAGTTGAAAATGCAGGCCTACACCAAAACTTAATTAAAAAAATATGGCCCAAAAGAACAGAATGATCTACTGTAAATAAATTGTGATGGAATTGATGAACTTTTATGCAATCATATCTTTGAACATGAAGCCATTTAGAAATTGGACTGAAAGTAAGTGCCAAATATTCAATATTTTGTTTAAAGGGTCATATCTTTTTCAAGCAGTTTTTTCTGACGAGTCTACAATCGTAATCTTAGTTGATAGAGTCCAAACAGTTGGAAAAAAAGTCAAGAGAAGAGTTTAAACCTGACTGCTTGAAGAAGACTGTGAAATTTCCAACAAAGATCATGGTCTGGAGAGCTATATATGTGTAAGCCACAAGTCGTTGAAGGGACATGGACCAGAAAAACTACATCAAAGCGCTAGAATGTCATCTAGTTCCTCAAGCCAGGGAGTGGTTTGGTAATAGATAGATTTTTCATCCCACACTGGAAGAAAATCAAGAGTGGTTTTTGAAAAGTTCTATAAAGTACTTAAATGGCCTGGAAACTCTCCAGACATGAATCAAATTGAGAACTTATGGAAGCAATTAAAAGATAAGATCCACACTGTGCCCGTTACAATAAAAATCAAACTGAATGAACACTTAATTTAAGTATGGTCTATGCCTAACCATGTTATTACCCTAAAATTGGCCAAACTAAGCACTGAAATGTTTGGTGGATTATATGAGATATTATAAAATATGACTCATTTAATATATGATCTTATAAGTTAATCATGAAATAAAGTAAAAGTATTAAAAATTTTAAAAATCAATAATAATTTTAGCAGAAATGTATTAAAATGACAAAAATTGCAATAAAACTAATTGTTAAGGAAAATAAATAATTAAAATAAAAAAGATAAAATCACAAAATAATACAAAATATAAAAAAATATAAAAGATACACAGTCTTGAAAGATATACCTAAAAAAAGAAAAGAAAATTAAAGTAATTTTTTATACAATATCTAAACTATTTATTTAAATTAAATAACAAAAGTAGTTTCTGCAAAGCAATAAATTCTTCTGGAAAATAATATTATATATATAGGTAACATCATTTAATCATATTATTTTATCATAGTAACATCATTTAATCATATTATTTTATCATAGTAACATCATTTAATCATATTATTTTATCATAGTAACATCATTTAATCATATTATTTTATCATAGTAATATCATTTAATCATATTATTTTATGTTTTATCTATATTATTTATTGGAATTAAAACCATATTTTCTGATTGGTTGATTCTGATGGTTTTATCATATACAGGTTTTTTGATTTGCTACATACTGCAGAGCATTCTTTTGGGTTTACTCAAATAAAAAAGTCTTTTAGGTTTACTCAAATAAAAAAGTCTTTAAATATTTAACAAAATTAAAAGCTTTAAAACTTATTTAGTTGTGAAAGATAAAATAAAAACTAAATGATTCATAAGAAGCTATCACAGCAGTAGCTTACTTCACTATTTTTTTCTTTCTTTTTTTTTTATTCTCCAATATTATTATATATTTCTCCAAATATTTGTACACAATAAAAAATTCTCAATAATGAAAAGAAGTCATCTTATAATAATGAAAGATTCTAGTAAACATTCGAGTGACTAACCCACCCCCTTCTTTTAACTCAAAAATATTCTACAAAAATGATTCTCGTTATTTTTCTAGACATCTATCCTTTTAGATTTTTACTCAACAACCTTATCCACAATCTGTTCTTCTCCTCTCATATGTTTTGGTGCTCTAGAGACCAGGTAACAATGAATATTTTCAAAAACTTTTAGTCTTGTGGAGGGTTTCTTTTCTTGCTTTTTATTGTAAGTCTACTATTATTGCTACAAAATTTGGCCATTTAACTACTTTTTGATGAAACTTTTTTAAACAGATATGAAGTTGAAAAACTACTTAATCATGTTTTTAAAAATTTCTTTTTATTTATCTATCGAATGATCGAACTCGGAACCACTCGTTTATGAAGCAAGCGCTCTACCACTACACCACTACTGCATTAAACCACTACGGCACTACACCACTACCGCCTCCATAAATATTTAATTGATGGATTAGAAATTTATATGTATGGAATACTGTTACTTGAATGGAATACTGTAGCCATATCTGGAGCGGATCTTTGAATGATGTCCTTTCTCTTTAAGACAAGGTGCAAAAACGCATTAAACAAAGTTGGATCTGCTCTTGCAGCAAAAATTTATTCTCGTGTAACTCATCATTCAATTAAGTCTAATCCTTTAACTGTGACTGTTCCTAAGTGCTCCGAAAATTCTTAATTATCTAGTTTTTTACCTCGAATATCAGTTCTTTGGAATTTGCTCCCTTCATCTTGTTCTCCTGATTTATATAATTTGCAATCTGTTGTCTGTTAATCGTTTTCTTGCTTTAAAGATTTTATCTTTTCTCTTCCAGTAACTTCCAACTCTAATAGTAGTTGCTTGCAGCCTTGTTGGAAGTAAAGATATTTTAAAAAATTTCTGTCAATACACATATTTTTTTTTAAATTTCTAACCATTTTTTTAACTGAAATATGTTCTTAAACTTTAAACAAAGGAGTTACTATTTTACGTTTTAAAATGTTTAAATTTTTGTTTTAAATTTAATACATTTTGATTTGGACTACAGGTTTAATTTTGTTTATATTTGATTAGGCATATATTTGTATATATTTATACTCATATATATTTTATTATTTTCGTTTTCTTATTGTAAACAAAAAAACATTGTATCATTAGTAGTTTTAATGAACCTTTGATTGGTAATTGGTTGTTTAATGAATAAACCTTTGATTGTTGATTGGTTGTTTAATGAATAAACCTTTGATTGTTGATTGGTTGTTTAATGAATAAACCTTTGATTGTTGATTGGTTGTTTAATGAATAAACCTTTGATTGTTGATTGGTTGTTTAATGAATAAACCTTTGATTGTTGATTGGTTGTTTAATGAATAAACCTTTGATTGTTGATTGGTTGTTTAGTGAATAAACCTTTGATTGTTGATTGGTTGTTTAATGAATAAACCTTGTGAAATGACTCTTTTTGATTGTTGGTTGTTTGTTTACTAATTTACTTTGTCTGAAGAAGTTAACATTGAAATTTTCTCTTTTTTTCTTTTTGGTTCATTTTAATCTTAAGACTTTTTCAATACATTTTTATCGGTAAAATTTTTATTTTATTTTTCAGAGTAATTGGAACAAGAAGCCATTTTATTTAGTTCAATTCACTATATCACTTATACTTTTTTGTCATGGTTAGAATTTAAAGGATTAATGAGTAATTTTGAACAGGCAAAATGTCAAGAGTAAAAAAATTACTAAAAAAAAAATTAAAATAATAACAAAGAATTAAAATGCTTTTATTAAATTTCATTTTTGTTTTGTTTTTATTGCTTAAAACAAATTTTTTTTAAACCACAAACAGACCACAGACCTTAGAACTTAATATTTGTAGATTTATATTTGTAGATTTGGTAGCAGTATATATATTTTTAAAAAATACTTTAGTCTCAATTAAATCCAATATCAATGAATTTGTTTAATATTCATATTAAGTACTTTGAAAACTTTTGTTTTTTAGGTGGTGTCAGAAGCAGCTGTAACTCTGGTTAATAATGTTGTATCCTTTAATAAACTCATTCTTAAAGACCAACACTCTTTTTCATTTCTAGTAACTTCTGGTGTACCTTAAGGCTCTATCCTTACATCTAAAGTGGCTTTATTTACTGACAATTCAACTTTATAATCCTGTCTTGACAAAAAGACTTCACTTTTAGATAGCAGAACATCTTATCTTGAATGAGAACTCACTTCTGTAATAGCTTGGGGTTTGCAATGGCTTGTGAATTTTAACTCCAACAAAACTCAGCTATTTACTGCAAACAACTTTTGTAATACTTTCAACATTCCTACATTAATGAATGGCATCCTTTTCGCTGAGTCCTCGCCTTTACATCTTCTTGCCTTTTTTGGATTATCATTCACTACTAACCTCTCATGGAAACCATAAACATTACTCTTGATTCCATTCTCTACCTCTACAAATCACTTATTCACCCCTGAATATAAAACTTTTGTCATGTTTATGCTATTTTTTTTTATGATACTCTTTCTTTTCAGGATAATGTCCAAAAACGCATTGTAAACATAGTTGGACTTGCTCTATCTGTCAAGCTTGAGCCACTCTCCCATCAATGTAAGGTTGTATCTCTTTCATGATCGCTACTTAATAGAGCTGTCATAAACAAGGCCTTGTTACAATTTATAATATTGGTCAGAAAAATAAAACCTTTTGTTCTTAGTAAGTGACTGGGGCCCCGGCTAAAAATGAGACTTTTTTCAAACCCGGCCTCATAGCCGAGGCTAGAAAAAAATTTATAATACTTTATATATTATAACTTTATGCTTACATTTACTATTTATTAAATACTGGCATATATTTATATATTTTCAATTTTAATTTACTTCCAACAAGATTGCATGCAACCACTATAAAGTTATGAGTTACTTTAAAATAAAGAATAAGTAAAATTACTATGAAATGGTTAACTGAAGACTTGAAAAGCTGTAGGTTATATATAAAAGAAAAACATGAAGATGGCTAATATTTACAAGGTTTTTTTGATGTGCAAGGAAAAAAACTGGATTAATAAAAGTTTTTATAGCATGAAGGGTCAGATAGAGTAAAAGGATGCAACTTGTTGAATAAAAAACAAGCAAGAATGAGTTTTGGTTTATCATATTAGAGATAATAGCTTGTTTGAGGATTGACCATGATGGTATTTGTAGAAAAAAGAAAGACATGCAACCTTACAACAATGGGAGAGTGGCTCAAGCTTGGCAGATAAAGCAAGTCTAACTTTTTTTTTTTTTAATGTTAATTCACCTCCCCAAGGCTGAAAACACCACTACATATGAGGAGGCTACTTAATTTTGGTTATAACCCTTTATCAACTACATAACTCCAAAACATGAACCTTGACAACCAAGGCTGAAGCGTGGAGAAACAAGTTGAGCATGGTACTACCAGGGAAGTGGTTTGGATCAAAACCTCCCGCTTATGACATGAGCGCTCTACCACCACACCCAGACGCATTACATTTACAATGTGCTTTTAGACTTTGTTTGAGAGTAAGAGAATTGTTATTCATCAATATAGGAATACCAACATTATTGCAAAATTTTTTGCAGTAAATGAGTTTTGTTTTCTAACAAAAATTGCAGATTTTAAGTCTGGAATTTAAATCCATAAGCCAAGGCTGTTACAGAAGAGAGATCAGATTAAAATCAGCTGCTTGTTCTAAGCAATCAAAAAGTGAAGATTTTTTGTCAAGACAAGGGTATAAAGTTGAGTCGTCAAGAAATAGAGCCACTTCAGATGTTAAAATTTCATAAAGATTGATATTGTTGATAAGAAACAATACAGAAGCAAAGATTTAAGGGTACCACAAGATACCTTGTGGTATCCTTAAAGTTACTTGAAATAAAGTAGATTGTAAGCCTTTAAGAATAACTTTATTACTGCAATTAGTAAGAAATAATTTAATAATCTCAAAACCTTTATATAAAAAAACTAATAACAGAGTGAAGACTTGTAGGATAGTTGGAGAGGTGTTTTACTACAGTTTTGAAAAATTGGAACAACTTATTTAGCACTTTTTAAAAATTAAATATTATATAATTAATAAGATTAAATGTTAGACTTACTTTAGTTAATGACATTGTTGAGGACTAACCAAAAGTCTCTAGAACCTAACATCTGATATAAGATACAAGATTTAGTAAACTGAGAATAACAGCTTAACATCAGACAGAACCTTTTTACATTGACTTCTTGGAATAATAAAAAGGCATTTGTTCTTAAGAGAGATGTTCTTGTAAAAAAGATGAAATAAATGATTAATAAAGCAACTGCTCAAGATGGTGAAAAACATGGAATAGAGTGAGGTTTGACTTGAAAATTGAAGAGTAGAAATAAAAGCTTCCAAACTTTTAGTCCTGAAGGAATAAAAATTCTGAGATGCGCTTTATGCATACATATTATGGATATAAACATACATGTTTGCTATTTATTTAGATGCTGACACACAATATCCTTTCATATTTGTATAAACTTTAGCACTTATATGGCATAGTATTTGTCGAAAGAGAAGATGACAATGATGATGACGGTGATGATGATTATGATGATCATGTTGATCATAATGATGTTTATATATGCATGTATATACAAAATATAACATGAATTTTGAATAAAAAAAATATACCTTAGGATATATAAATGTTTATGAAGCCCTGGTCACAAACCGGGCCCTGGCCCTGGTCAAATATTAACCCCGGTGGTTTACTATTTGTTCTTAACACTTTTTTTTGGATAAATATTTTTGAAACTTTTTACATTTTTAAATACCTACATATTTCACTAAGTTTAGAAAAATTAGTATAAAATTATCAAGATTTCTATGTTTAGAAAGCATTTTTATTTGAAATTAGATTTTCTTTTTTTCATAAAATTTTTATTAACCTGATCTTGAATTTTTATTGAAAATTTTTGTTTATTTTCATTAACATTATTTTTGTTTATTTTCATTAACATTATTCATACTGGATTACAGTATTGTGGTGCAAATTTAAATAGCTTCTATTTTTTATTTTTTATTTTTGCATTTGATGAAACACTTTGACTTTTATGAGGATGATCCACAACTATCAAGAGGATCATCCTCAAGATAGTTGTGATGTAACAACAAGTAAGTTTACAACTTATTTACAACATTTTTCTCTTCACAGAAGATCAATAAGATGATGGTTAATGCAACTATTTTAATTCTTTAATCTTTTTCACATTTTTTGCTGCTGTTATTGATATTTTTACTTTCACATGTTTTCTTTGTTGTTGTTGTTCTTTTTACACTAAGTGTATTATTTTTTATTGACAGCCTGCGGTAGTGAATAGATGTTAGAAATAGATTAAAACATTTTATATTTTAAGATAAGATTTGCTTTATGATTTATGGAAATAGCTCTTGACATGATTTATTATTCCTTGCAAATACTTTTGTAAAAAAAAAAGTACTGACTGTAAAAGTAACAAAGTAAAAGTAAAAAGACCAAAATACTAAAATAGTAAAAAAGTACAGTATGTTGAAAGAAAATTTTAGTTACAAAATAAAAAAGTAATTATGCGGGTCACAAAAATAAATACATCCAACATTAACATACAAAAAAAAAAGTTTTTAAATCCTCTTGGAATTAAACTTTTAAGCATTTATTCAATTCATCAATCAATCATGTTAACAGACTGGCAGGTTTACACTAGATTATGAGGATTTATAAACTAGATTTTTTGACAATTATATTTATTTTGTTTTATACCAGACATGTATTTATAAACATTTGTTTGACAGATTATTCTATAGATTAATGCCAAACCTTAGAAGAATATGTTTTATAATAGCAGTTTCTGTTCAAAATGTTTATTTGTCATTCTAGTGTTATTTGGCATAAACAGTTTCCCTGCTACACTAAACAAACATTTACAGGCTGTGCTTGTTAGCAAAGCAGTGTTTACTTTACAAAATAACATTCAACAATGGAGAGCCATGAAGGTTATCAAGTGATGAAATGGTGCTACTAATGTGTTTTGAAATAATTTTAACAACAGCAGTATTGTTGTAACATGACTAACAAAAGCAGTATAGGTGTTACATGACTATCTAAATTAAAAGAATTCATTTTCAATTTCAGAAATGGTTGCTTTATATGCTAAAATTTAACTCCCACAGTCACTGCTACTGCTGTTGAAGCTTGTTCTCCGTGAAATCCTGATCAATTCATTTTTAATCATTGTCTTTGATCCTTGTCTGAAACTTTAAGATAGAAAACTTCTGCTGTTATTAATTCTACATTCATGGTGTACTGAATGAGTCTGCTATCGATGACATATATGGGTTTGCTGATATAAGTAAGATTGACTGCTAATAGAAGTAAGAATGATTGGGAAGTAGTTAGAGGGGTCATAGCAATCTGATTGATGAAAACATTTTTTTTGCATAACAACATTAAAAATAGGTCAGCAAAAAACTACAAACATCGGGTTGTTAGTTAGGATAATATTGACAAATGCCAACCTTAATTGCAACGGCTCAATGAGTATGTGTGTATGCATATATATTAGGGTGTCCCAAAAAACAACATTTTTGAAAATAATCTGCTCTCACCCCCTAAATGTGTTCTATCTAATACAAAACCACTAGGTTTAAATTTTTTTTGAATAAAAAATATTCTAAGGGGTCCCTCAAGACCCTTGAATATTTAATGGGTCCCTAATATTTTCGAAAAAAAAGTTTTTCAAAAATATGTCAACCTGGTACTCAAATGAAACGAAATTATATAAAAATTTTAAAAATAATATTCATTTCGAAACAAAATTGTTATTTTTGGTTTTATTACATAAAAAATTGAGTTTTTTAAGAAAAAATTAAAAAAATGCATTTCTAATGTTTTTTTATGATAATTTTGATAAATAAGTTAAAAATATTTTGAAATGAATATTATTTTTGAAATATTTATATAATTTCGCTTCATTTGAGTACCAGGTTGACATATTTTTGAAAAACTTTTTTTTCGAAAATATTAGGGACCCATTAAATATTTGAGGGTCTTAAGGTCTTAAAAAAAATTTAAACCTAGTGTTTTTGTATTAGATAGAAAATATTTAGGGGGTGAGAGCAGATTATTTTCAAAAATGTTGTTTTTTGGGACACCCTAATATATATATATATATATATATATATATATATATATATATATATATATATATATATATATATATATATATATATATATATATATATATATATATATATATATATATTATTTATATTTATATATAAACAACCCTCGGAATTAAGGTCGGCATTCAGCAATGCCATTCTAACAGCCAACCTTATAGTATATATATAGTATAGTATATAGTAACTGCATACCTTCAAGTATTTGTGGTCGGCAAAAATTTGCCCACCTTGTTTCTATGTTTTATAGTCAAATCATTGATTTACATTTTTTCTGCCAACCTCACACAGATTAATGTCTATACATACATATACATATATACATACATACATACATACATATATATATATATATACATATATATATATATATATATATATATATATATATATATATATATATATATATATATATATATATATAAAATATTTAAATATTTATTACTCATATCTTTAAGAAAGGGAGCAAGCTAAAGGCCTACAATTATTGACCGGTCTCCCTCACCTCAATACCGTGCAAAGTAATGGAAAAAATAATTCACAAATATATTATGGCCCACTGTGAGGAAAACAATCTAATCTCCAAGCATCAGCATGGTTTTATTCGAAAAAAGGGGTGTCTGACTAACCTCCTCGAAGCATTTCGGATAACGGATAAACAACGCTTCAGGCAGATTTTGATAACGCTTGCGACATACTTACTGAGGGTATGCATCAAGGTTACAGTGCTGATATTATCTACACAGATTTTGCTAAGGCATTTGATAAAGTCCCGCACAAACTTCTTCTACATAAACTAAAAGCATACAGCATTCACAAAAAGTTGCTACTTTGGATTAAAATGTGGCTAAAAGATCGTAAGCAACGTGTTGTCTTGAAAGAACACATTTCTGAGTGGAAGAACGTCACAAGTGGAGTTCCGCAGGGTTCTGTTTTGGGGCCACTGCTTTTTATTTTGTTTATAAACGATCTTCCTGATAGTATCGTTTACAAAATAATGCTATACGCTGATGACAGCAAAATTATTGGGATCATGAAGTCGGCATCGGATAAAATAACGCTTCAGGCAGATATTGATAACGCGGTTACATGGTCAAACACTTGGCTCATGCACTTTAACATTGATAAATGTAAAGTGATGCATGCAGGTCGTCCTAATAAACGTTTATCACATGACTAATCTATGGAAACCCCTGATAGCATGCGCCACACTATTGCAACTACAACTATGTGACCTTGGAGTTTTCATATCAAACGATCTAAAAGTCAAAGCACAAGTTGAAAAAGCAGCATCCACAGCCAATCGCATGTTAGGAAAAGTTCAAGATCGCGTCACTAAGACAATATCATCTATCAGCCATTTTCATAAAATAAAGCGTCTGCAGGTACTCAAACTAACTACCCTCAAAGA
The DNA here is from genome assembly GCF_022113875.1 of Hydra vulgaris. Taxonomy (NCBI): domain Eukaryota; kingdom Metazoa; phylum Cnidaria; class Hydrozoa; order Anthoathecata; family Hydridae; genus Hydra; species Hydra vulgaris. The sequence goes on from NC_061157.1 coordinate 76,620,223, forward strand.
ACGTTGTTTGCATGGTGATATAATCGAACAATTTAAAATTTTCAACAACTATGATGAAGTTCATTTTACGGTCCCACAGCACCAACTAATTGGGCGTGAGGTGTACAACCTACACAGCCATGACAAGCAGCTTGATCGTCAATTGTGAGGAAAGATGTGAGGAAAGATCAAACTTTTTCACAAACCGATTTGCGGTCCATTGGAACTCTCTCACACAGCACGCGGTAAATGCTCCATCTTTAAATGCATTTAAAGATCAGATTTTGATAAACTGTTAAATCAACATAGAGACTCCTGGAAAAGTCTCTTCATCAAATTAATAATTTAACATTTAAATATATGCATATGTATATGTATATATAATTATTTAAATGTATAAATTTAATTATAATGTATAAATTTGGTTTAAATGTATAAATTTGATTACTGAATATATCAAACTCAAACTCATATATATATATATATATATATATATATATATATATATATATATATATATATATATATATATATATATATATATATATATATATATATATATATATATATATATATATATATATATATATATATATATATATATATATATATATATATATATATATTTCTATTTCTATATATATATATTTATATATATATATATATATATATTTATATATATATATATATATATATATATATATATATATATATATATATATTATATATATACACACAGGGGCTATTCCAGGAAAAAACATAAAAAAAAAAACAGGTCCTCAAATTTTAATTTATCTTTTAACAAATTTTAACTTTTTAAAAGCATACCAAAATATTGATCTATAAAGGAGGATTTATGTAAATTAGAGTCAGAATCTGTCTTAAGAGGTGGTAGCCGTTGTTGTAACATTCTAATTAACTGCGTCCAACATTCATTTGCGTCCTAATCAATATAAAAAAACATGCTCAAACTATTATAAAAAGTAAGTATGATTATATATATATATATATATATATATATATATATATATATATATATATATATATATATATATATATATATATATATATATATATATATATATATATATATATAATAATCACATTAAAAATCACAAAAATATTTTCCTAATCAATCCTTTTAAATCACTTATTGAAGTTTTTTAAATTTCTAGAAGTTAAAACTAAATCAAATCAAGAAGATAAAAATGATGAACAAAATCAATTCTTAATTTTCAGTTATAATTCAGCCATCACAGTTCAAAATAAAATTTTAACCTGCTGCATAAAACCTCCTTGTTCTGATTTTTCAGCAAAATGAGGAAACACTGCATGCAATACCTGAAAAGAGTGTAATCATTATGGGAAAATCCAAACAATAACTTTATTTTTTAATTTTATATATATTTTTTAATATTATATATATATATATATATATATATATATATATATATATATATATATATATATATATATATATATATATATATATATATATATATATTTATATATATATATATATATAATATATAGATAATATATCTTTTTAAAAGCATCTTTACTTTTAACAAGGCTACAAGCAATCATAATTAGAGTTGGGAGTTAGTGGAAGAAAAAAGATGAAAATTATAGAGCAAGATAATGATTAAGAGAAGACTTAAAAGATGGCAAATTAAATGAGTCAGGAAAACAAGATGAAGGAAACTTCATCTTGTTTTTAGGAAATTCCAAAAAACTTTCAAGAAAAAAAACTAGACAAATAAGAACTTTTTTGTTGGAGAATTATGGAATATATGGAAGATTATGATTGAAAATTGTAGCAGCACAATGAGAGGAAAACCATGGAGAAAAGTGAAGCTTCAAATAAAACCAGCAACGAGGAATAAAAGCTGCCAGCCTGAATCCAAGAAGTTACATAAGAAGCACATTTGTCAGCAAGAAGACAAAAGATTTCTACCCAAGGGCCATCATGAAGGGAATCACAGAAAGAGTACTAGTCAGCTTTAAAGTAGTTGTAGGAGGTACAATGATAGAGTGATTCTGATGATGAAGAAAAATGAGATGATTGTTTTAGAAAGATCAAACAGAAACACTTAAGTGGAATGTGGAGAAACTGAGCACTGACTAAGATCAGAAAAAATACATAGTTTGAGTAAAGAATGTAAATGTGCATTAGATGGAGGCGGTGAGGTTAGAGCTATTGCTCTTGACATATTTAAATCTTTCAACAAATTTTGGCATGGTTGTCTTCTTCATAAGCTTCTTATGGTGTATTTAGGAACGTTTTTGATCATTTTTTTTTATTTCATTATTCATTCATCAGATACATCCTTAAAAGCCAACACTCTTCTCCATTTCCAGTAACTTCTGGGGTACCTCAAGATTCTGTTTTGTTTCTTATCTATATTAATGAACTATTAATGGATTTAAACCTAGCTTCCCTAAGAATCAGTGAATTTTTATGAATATAAACGCCCAAGACAAGCATGTGACTATTAGAGTATATCTTGGAGTCTTCCTACAAAATAAAGGAAGATAACCATCAACACTAAAATCGCAAGATAAGACAGCAGAACTAAAATTAATTTCACAGAGAAAGTAGGTCTGGCAAACTTTGCAAGAGATAAGACTCAACAGAAGAAAAGTTACTTTGAACACCGCAAATATTAGTGAATGATAGATACAGAGAGCTTGCTGATGACGATGGTTATTTGTGTCTTATAGTTTTTGATACTTTAGTCATTATTTAAATTTGTTAAAGACTCAAAGTACAGATAGTACTCAGTACACTATTTGAAAGTCCAAGCAATTGCCTTGTTACTATTAACAAACCCTCAGCCGTAACAAATGGCTCCAACTGTAGTCTCAACAAAGCATCAAAAAGTATGAACAGGAACACCACCCACTCGCAACATGGCACTGTTAGTACTCTGATATTTTACAAATGTTGATGGAATCAGCCTCTCTGAGAGCTACCACAGAGTTCAGGAAACCTGACTACCAGCCGGCCTCAGAACCATAAAAATGAGTTTTGGAGCTGTACCCTCATTAGGATATAATAGAATGAGTTTCCTAGTCATAAAAACAGAGATACAAGCAAAACCCATGCATTGAGTCAAGAAAATCCAGCATTCAACATCTTAAACTGAAAACAATGTATTATAGATACATCTGCGCCAGCCTAATAGATAAAGAAGGGGCACGAAGCTGGTCAACAGATAGAATTTGTTTACCTTTTAAGTTTTTGCCCTTCTGCAAACAGTAACCGGATGCATTTAATGTCTGCCCGAGATGAATATTCTTATAGAGATATAGAAGCCAGGGGGTGTGTTAAGTCAGAGTTGGCTCCTAACCTTTGCCTAAAAAAGCGTATCCTATAAGACAGTAGAATATGAAGATGGTTGCACTGGGTGTAATATTTACAAAAGTTGTAATATATGTTTTCATTGTAAATATCATTACAATGATTCTGTTTTATTAGAAATATTTGATAGAAAAATTATAACAAATAAAAGGTATAGCAAAGATTACAAAAAAAACTTACCTGAAGAAACATAATAGGTGGAACAGCTGCTGATGTTTTATTCATAACATTATATAAGTCACGTAGCGCTAAAAGTTAGTCAGTAGAAAAAAATAAATAAAAACTTAAAAACATTTCAAATTAAATGATAGAAAAATTCAACAATAAGCCACCACAACTTAAAACATTGAAACAAACAGTTACGATATATAGCAGTAATATAATGTATTTTAAAAAACTAATGAAAATAAAAGAAAAAAATTACATATAGTGATAGCATCAGATGGCATAGACATTATACTTCCTATATTTAATTTGCCATCATATCTAAAAAAAAAATTATAAAAACACTATAAAAAATTATTATGTACAAGAAACATTAATCTTGCACCTTTTTATTTTTACAAATTTTATAATATCTAAAAACTATTGTGTAGATGCTAAAGAGCAAATGTACAAAACTAATAATAATGTAATAGCCTTATAATATTTCATGCATAAATTACAGAATATAGTGTTGGTATAGTATATGGATGACTTAGCGCCAAACCAGTCTATACAAGGAATATGTTGAAATGAGATAAATAGACGCAAAGTTTAAAAGCTGCTAACCAAAGCCACTAAACTAAAAAAATTATATTAAGTAAAGTATATTGCTGTTTGCAAAGAAACACTACATAAATCATTAAACATAAACTAATTTTTTTCAACTTTGTTGTATAGGCTGGTTTAGCGCTTAACCATCCATATGATATTGCCATATATCACATTGCAATAGTGTCATAAATTTTAGATATGACATAAAATGTTTCATAGTGTTACAGAGTAGAAAGCTTACAATGTACTTGATTATGCAAATGTTTCAAACCCACAGTTATAACCTATCTTTCACTTTTCAAACCCACAGTTCTAACCTTCATCTATCACTTTTGGACAATCTGTTTTATGATTATATGCTGAGATGGTGCTGCTCTGGAAGCTGGTGGCAAAAATCATTAAACCCATTACTGTACTTTTTGAAAGAAAAATTACACAATCTAAATTCAATCTAAAAACATGGATTTTATGTTATTACAAGATTTGAGAGAAACACATGGATCAGCATTGAAAAGGAGCTCAGGTCAGATCAGGAATACGATCATCAATTTTTTCAGCTTCAAGTCTGGATTTCTCTTTCTTGTGCAGCTGCTTTAACTGATTGTAACCCTCATATAATTCAGCACGAGAGGCAAAAGAATACTACATCTCTACCTCTGAAATGCAAGTGGAGGACTACTTAGCCAAGGTAGGACCTCAAAGTATATTAAACTAGACAAATTCTAAACTTCTACTTATCAGCAAGGTTGAATTTAATAGCAGTACTATCTGTTTACGAACAAAAAACTAAAGATTTTACATTGGTAAGGAAGGAGGCATGAACTTCCTAGTTGATTGCTCTTCTGCGGTGCTCTGTGATAAGACCATAAGAACTTCTGGGAGCACCTTGATTCAACAATGACAACAACAACGACGACAATAATAAAAAGATTTATTTCTTGAGGAAAGTCTATTCCTAACTTGCATAGCAACACTTCTTTTGTCTGTAGTTGCTACAGCTGAGATTCTATGGATTAATGAAAAGCCTTCACCAACTTTGTACTGCAGACCTATACAATTTAAATATGTTAAAGAGAACAAAGAAGTTCTTGTTCAGAATCTAAATCATATCAAAGAACAGAAGCTTTAGTCCACTTAAGTTGAGAAAATTTTTATAGAACATCAACTAGAAATAACCATGGTCAATGGCAAAGTAGTAATATTGATGCAACTGATTCAACTCTGTGTTATTCTATTTGTGGAGCAATTTTGAATGAGATTAATAAACTAGCTGCTATTTATAAGAAATGCAATGCACTTAGCTTTTACTTTTTTCTATGGAATATTTACTCTTCATGGATGGATCAGATGAATAGAGTATTTCCTCATCTCATACAGAATAGGTTTTAAGATATGGCAAGTTAGAGGAGAAAAAAATAAACGGAAGATTAAGGAGAAAAAAGTATTGGTTCAGATAGGATTGAAGGAGGTAGTGTTCTTAGATCTGGCAGATCTGGAAAATACAACAATAGTACAACAAGATATTTTTCAGTGTATACATTTTAGAATTAAGATGACGTTTCCTTATGATTTTTATAATTTATGTTGAAAAACAAATAAGCAATAAAAAATTCATAAATAAAAATGTTTTCAGGATTATTTCGTTTCTGTAAAGTTTTGGATATTGAAGTGGAATTAACCAAGCATTTGTAAAAGATGCAAAAAACTTTAGAGAAGTTTCTAGAAACAAAACCTGGATTTAATGAGAAGATTTCTGTGTAGTGTTTGGACTTAGCGATTAGATTGATGTGAAGTAAAAAGAGGAATTTTCTAAAGGTAAGAGGGAGTACGAGGGAACTTTTTTGGATATTTTTGTTCCCAGGCTTCAATCACCGCAAGTTTTTTGCAAAACATCCCATTCTCTGGTGGTTTTGAGCCAGCCTCTGTAAATTTCGGATTTCTTTCGATTATGTGCAAGTGACTTATGTGCTTTGTGACAAGTGCTTTATTATTGTTCAAATCTCACGGGAGAATTTCAAAACGCTAATTTTAAATCTAACGACAACATTTTGAGTTACAAAATCCAACAAAAAAGTTTCCTGTGCTATCTTGTATTCACAACATTATGAAAATTATGAATTCATGTTAGGGTTAGGGTCAGCATATAATATGAAAAATTCATAACAAAATTCATTTCTTAATTTATTACTTTATTGGTAAAAATTAAGTGATGTTATTTGGTTATACTAATCAGCGTTATATCAATGTTTTTAATGACCTTAATAGAATATTGTATTGTGGAATACAGAGATTATTGAATAAAGAGGCACCACACACACACACACACATTGGGTCATTTTGAAGCCGTGAAGTAAGTACATATAAATATCCTTCTTCAATAAGGTCATCTATAAGCATTGCTTGAGAACGCAGAGTTGTGATGAGAGCCGATGATGTTTGTTGTGATAAGGTAAAATATGGAGATTTTTGCCAAAGTTCAATCCAATTAGCTAATTGTCGAAAAAAAGTTGTTTTACCATCATTAAGAATATTCGCATTACCAAGTTTATTTGGGCTAAATCGCTCTTTAGAATTTGAAATAGTCCACCATTTGTGAAAAATTGTAAGAAAACCAGAAATGTCATTACGTTCTGGAAAATAACTCTTGAAAACTGCAATTATTGTTGCATCAAAAATTGATAGTGCAAGAATTTTGCTTTTTGTTACCAGGGTGAAGACTCTAATATGAAATTTTTGGAGCTTTTCGTAAATTGCCTTGAAGTTTCTCATCTTTAGAATGTAGATGATGAAAATCTCCCCAAGTAATATAACCAGCTGGACAATTATTAGAATCATCTTTTATATTGAATGTAAAGGATGGAAAGACAAATTTTTTACAGTGTAATAAATTATTTCTGATATTTTTAACAAGATGAACACTATCATAAAATAAGTATATTTTAGTATTTGGACTATCAGGATGATTAAAGGGATCCCTAAGTGCTCCTAACATATGATCACATATGAAAGAGCATAAAAAAAAAATATGTAAGTTTTTTTTCTTTTTCACTAAATTGTAATAATAAATACATGCTAACAAAAAGCAATTGTCGAAATCACTAAAAAACAACTCCATTTTGATTTTATTTTTTCACCATTGAAACTGGATTGTTAGTCGTTAAAAATCATGTTAGTACGTCACAACGACTTTAGAGTATCTACTTCGATTTTCAAGTAAAAAAAAGTCGTGATTAAATAGTTAAGTTTTAATCAAGTTTTTTTAATTAGTTTTGCAAAAACAGTATAATAGCATTCGGTTGAAAGACGTCGTTCTAAACTATTTAAACCTATTACTTAAAGACTTTTAAAAAAAAGTCATTAAGTAATAGGTTTAAATAGTTTAGAACTTATAAAAAAGTCTTACAGGGCTCGTATTAAGCGTATCGCGATTGCGATTGCAACACACACTTTTGTGATTAGTTTTCTCTTAAAAAAAATCTTTTCGCGACTCGTTTTTTTTTTTGGTTGATTAATTACTTTTTTTCTAGCTTAGCATTTTTTTTAGCAATTCTTAAAAGTAATGTTTTTATCATAAAGAACGTCACACTAAATTTATTATTCTGAATAGATAGATGAATAGATGATTTGCTCTTTCGCGCGGAGATTTTCTTTCAACATAAAACATTTTTGAATTTAAATTACTTTAAATCTCTGCGTGGAATATTTTTACAAAGTCGTTAAAGCGAAAAGTTGAAAAGTTGGTTTTTATCTTTGTTTATCAAAACTTCATGTTTAAAATAAGGCTTAAAAACGTTAGAGCAAAAAAATTACTGACTTTTATTTGCATTTTTATACTGTTTGAAAAAAAAAACTAATAAAAAAGAATTAATATATAATTATTAATTAATATATAATTAGTTAATTCTTTTTTATTAGTTTTTTTTTCAAACAGTATAAAAATGCTAATAAAAACCAGCATTTTTTTTACTTTAACGTTTTTAAGCCTTATTTTAAACATGAAGTATAATTCGATTTATTAAATCAAATTTTTTTGTTTTATCTTTTATTGGAAAACTTGAAATAGAAAAATTGAATAAAAACATCAACCATTTAAATGAAAAACTTAATTATATTTAAACTTTTATTAGTCCTTTATTCAAGAAACAATAAATTATAAAAAACGTGGTATCTAATTTTTTATTAAGTTTTTGACGATGTTTTTTGATTTATTGACGATAATTTTTTCCCCCCATTACGGCACATCGGCGCGAGCTATAAAAGAGAGGGGGGGGATAGCAAAAAAAAAAAAAAAAATTTTTCGCGATTAGATTTTTTTGCGTTAATTCGAGCTCTGTCTTAGTTTAATTTCTAATAAAATGTCTATTCAACCTTATCAACTTGAACCAAAAAAATATAGTAATTTAACATAAATGTTAGTTTAACTAAAACATTTTACAATCATTATTTTTTTTATCAAGCAAAAATGAGAGTAACCGTCACTTTGAAACCATAAAAACTACTGAAATAAATTTATTTTTTTACTAAGGCAATATTTTAAATAAACTTTCATATGTCTAAGTCAATATTCTTTTGTTTTTAACTGACTAAAGAGAGTTTAAAATTTGACTTCTATTCATTTTTAGCTGTGGAATTGCCCTTATAACACAAATATATAAATTAATATTATAAAAAAAATTTTAATATACAAATATATTTTCACAAAATGCTACAAAACTTATTCTTGTAAGTAATTATGTGTTAGTTGAAAAAAAAACGACTTTACTTTTAAATTTAATTACCAACTAATAAGTTTGCAATAATGACATTTTGTCTACTTTGTTTAATTTGACGTACTAACGTTAGTTTTTTGAGGCAGTAGAGTCAATAAACTTTGGACAAGACGCATTTTTTTTAATCGAAGAAAAGCGTTTTTTTGAAAATTAAATTTGTTAGTGTGTGTTCATTACTACGTTTTAGAAAAAATAATATACATCAAACATTTTTTTTTTTTTATGCTCTTTCATATGAGATCATATCTTTATAGCACTTAGAGATCCCTTTAATAAAGAAATTTGATTGATTACCAAATTTGGAATGAAGCAAACTAAATGCACTTACATTCGATTTATGATTATCGGTAACAACACCTCGAATTTTAAAACCAGATAGCGAAAGAGAACTAATAGAATCGGATATTTAATCTGAAAGCCATTTACCACTTATGTTAACTTCAGGTATCACTTTAATAATGAAAGGAATTGATTTTTTAAACTATCATAAATACAACAACTCCTTTGTACAAAGTACCTGTATCATCTGCACCCACATAAATAACACTACAATATTGTGCTTGTTTCTGAAGATAAAATTCATCTACAATTAATATTACATCTTCATGTATTGAACCTTTCTCACGAAGTGTTTTAACAGCCTTTGTTGCATCAACTCCACCTTGTTTTATTTTGTTTAACAAAGAAATTGAAGATAATGGAAATGATTCTAGTAAAATTTCATATGCTTGTTTAGATGTATATCTTAATAATAAAGCATGTCTAATCATATCAGCAGAATATTGTGGTTGACCCTTGGCTTTATAGTATGTTTGACTATTTATTTCATCAAGAAGTATACTTCTATTAGAAGAAGCGGTATTTTTTATGTACGCTGCAAGATTTTCTAACATACTCAAACTAGTTAATTTAGAATTACGACCTTTAGATAACCATGGAGGAAGTGGAACATTATTTCCTTTATATTGCAAAGCTACACATAAGCAATAATCAATTTTTATTGATTCAAGAATTGATGGAAAAAATGTTATAGGATCAAATATTAAATTATAATAAACTACACAATTGAGATGTTTTTTAAATTTGAAACTTTCTGGTGAATGTTTAATACTTAGCATGGTCCATTCAGTAACTTTATCATTTTCAGAAAAAAAACTTCATCTTCTTGAAAAATACGACTTTTAGGTGGTCTTCTCAAAGCAATAGGCGATGGTAATGAGGAAGGACGTTTTCAGCAATCACAGGAGAAAATTTTAGGAATAGGATCTAGATTCCAATTTAACTTGCATTTTTTATCAAGGATTATAAACTTTTCATTAAAATGCTTTTCATACAAAACAGAGTTTGGTGAAGACACCCAATCAGTACGATTAACAAAATGAATCCAATAATTCAGTAACTGTTGATTTTTTAACGGAAAATGAAAAGAAGCAATTTTTTTATCTTCTAAAGAACTGTTGTATCCAGTTTTACAACCATATGCAACACACTTGTTAACCATGATATGATTCAGCTTTTTTAGTATTTATTAACTTTCTAAAACAGTTATTATATATATATATATATATATATATATATATATATATATATATATATATATATATATATATATATATATATATATATATATATATATATATATATATATATATATTTGGTGTGTTGCACAGCGCTTAGAATTAGCAATTGCAGATGCTTTAAAAGATACAGAATTCGATCTTGTAGATGAAATTATATTACGAAGTTATTGCCTGTACCAAAAAGCACCAAAAAAGCTCCGACAGCTTCGCGAGTTATATACTGTTTTAAAAGACGGGATGGATACGCTTGATGAAAGTTGCAAGCCTAAAAAAGCATCTGGAACACGATGGATTTCTTATAAAGTTAATGCCATGAAGTCTTTCCTTGACAAATGGGGTTTATACATTACCCATCTTGAACAATTAGCTGAAGACCCATCGATTTTAGCTCCTGACAAAGCTAAAATGAAAGGGTATCTCCTAAAATGGAAAAAAGGAAAAATACCACTTCTATTTGCATTTTTTATCGATTTACTCGAAATTCCCTCAATACTTTCAATGTCTTTTCAGGATGATCAAGTTGATCACGTTCAAGTAATGAACTGTCTTACAAAAGCAAAGGAAAGATGGGTATTATTTGAGAAAAAAAGTCTCGAAAATTTGCCTAGAGTTAAAGATTTTCTTTCACAAATCAAAAAAAAAAACGGCAAACATTATTATCATGACATTGAACTTAAAGACTTTGAGCGTGAGTTTAAAATTTTTAAAACAAAAACTGTGGAGTATTTAACAGTAGTCAGGGACTGCATTATACAACGTGTAGAAAACGAAAAAGAAAGTACTCTTATTTCAAAGTATGCATCCCAAGTATTAAATTGCAACGGCTGGCTTCGGGAGGTTATAGCTGAAAGCGGAATCATAACGCGAAATTTAGATTTTGCCGATGAAGCTTTAAATTATATATGCAAACACTTTCAAGAGCCTTTACGCTCTGCTGCTGTTGTTTTTCCAGACATCTTAACTCAATGGAAAGAAATGCTAAGTTATGCTCAAGAGTTTTTATCCCTAGAAGGGATATAAATATTTTTATCACCTAGAAGTAAATCATGGACCTCTATTTTAACAGTTGCTGAGCTATTGTTTACTTTGCCAATTTCTAACGCTAAGCTGGAAAGAATGTTTTCAAAGATGAAAAGTGTCAAATCAAATTATCGAACCTCATTGACAGAATCTTGTGTTTCAAATATTTTGCGCATTTTGGAAGATGGTCCATTGCTGAAAGAATTCAATTTTCTTCCTGCAATTGAATTGTGGTGGAGTGATAAAGGAAGACGCCCAAACCAAAAACCAACGGGAATTTATAAAGATCGGGTAAACAAAAAAAGAAACCGATGCATCGGCCGATGCCAATTGTTTAAAAAAGTCAATTTTTTTTATTTTTTTGTTTCTATATTGTATAAAAAAATATAATAATTATATTTTTTTATAAAATATAGAAACACAAAATTAAAAAGACTCATTTTTCAAAACAATCGGCATCGGCCGATGGTTACCAAGACCGATGCAACAGTGCACCCTTAGTCATTAGTATTGCGGTGTTAATTAGATTATGAAAGTATAAAAAAAAAACGTGTTATACTTTCATGTTTAGACTTACAAGTTAAAAACTTGTGACTTTTTTGGAAAAAAACGACAACATTTCTAAAAGAATAAAAACAGTTTTTAATAAAATAATAATAAATAGTTGTGTTTGCTATCGCGCTAACCATTTTTACTTTAGAGTATTGGTATTAACTATCTCTATTTAACGCTATTTATTGTGCAAACGTAATGTCTATACATAAACGAACAAACTTTTTTTGTTACTAATGACCGCACATACCAGTAGTAAATAATAAATCGGATATTAGTTTTATAGTAAAAATATTTTTTGTTGAAATTTATCGGTCATGTCCGACAAACCAAACAATTTATCGGACAAACTGTCCGAAACAAAAAAGTACGTTATTTCGAGCCCTGTATATATATATATATATATATATATATATATTTATTTATATAATTTGCAAGTTCTACTTATTATGTAAGTTGCTTTTTATTTTGCAATATTCAAGTAATTAATATGCAAGTTTAAAATTAATAGTTTTATTATTCAACTTGTTGTTTTTTTTTGTGCGAAAATAGGCCTCTTAGAATCGGCCTCTAAAATGTAACATATACGGCCGTATAATATAGTAGGCCATGGACCTACTACAATTCCCAATATCTTGATATAATGATATAAACTTATCAGAACTACTTATTAATTCAACTAATAATGGAGTCTTAGTTGCTGTTGATTTACAACAATACATTCTTTATACTTAATATAAAATGAATTCTTTGAATAATATATTTTACTAGAAAAGGTCTCTCACATTTTATTGAATTTCTTTCTTTTACTTGCAGAAGAATTGGTTGGATTAGTTATTTCAAAAATATGAATACTTTTTACATGCAACTTTATTGAATTTTACATATAATATATATATATATATATATATATATATATATATATATATATATATATATATATATATATATATATAAATATATATATATATATATATATATATATATATATATATATATATATATATATATATATATATATATATATATATAATTTTATGTGTAAATAAAAGCACAACTAACATTTTATTGTTTATTCTGAATAAACAAAGTCGTTAAAAGAAATGAATAATTGTCAGATTTTCTAACTTACCATCTAAACCATTTTATTTTATGATAGAATACAATATCGATACTTCTTAGGTTTTAGATTACTAGAAAGTTTGTGCTTAATGATTTTAACCACTACTTTTTAAAATATTCTTCTTTTAGTTAACAATCAATAAATGTCAACCCTCATATTGTCGTCAATAAAAATTTTTTTTATTTGGGACAACCTTTGCTAGGTATTATTTAGTTCAACCAACAATTTTTGAAAAACTGTTTGTTTTACACGAAGAAAGCCTAATTAGTATGCGTGACAAAGAAATGAATTAAGTTGATCACTTTTTTTTTGGAAAAAAGTGCTGCCATTAACAAGCAAGATCATTCGTTCAAAAATTAAAAAAAAAATTATTTCATAATTGAGGTTAGTTATACTCTAACTTTTTTTCAATATGTCCGAACATTATTAATTTTTATTTATTCTTATTCTTTATTTACATTTTCAATGGTTATTTTAAGTTTGGAAAATTACAAAAATCATCGCATATTAATAAATAATAAATAAAATACTTTAAAATATGCTAATAACACTTTTATATTAATGGAATTAAAAATATTTTCAGTAAACTAAATTTGCTGGTAAAGTATACTAAAAATAACAACAACAACAAAATCAAAAATAAAACTTGCAATGAAACATCATTTATGTTATTTTCGCATAAAATAACATAAATGATGTTTCATTGCAAGTTTTTACTCAAGGATAAGGCAGAACTATTTGCAAATAACTTTTTTTTTAATTCAAATATTGAATCTTATGACCATACTCTTTTTTCCATTCCAATTAAACAGATTAACTTATTGTCGGACATTTGGATCACTTTAACTTGCGTTGCTAAAGTCATGACTCAATTATGCTCTTCTATGGCTTGTTGTCCAAACAACCTGTCATAGCTTTACAAAAATGTTCCCCAGAACTCTCTTCAATTTTCTCTAAAATATTTAATAAGTGCTTGACTGAAGCTTGTTTTTGTGCTTGCCAGAAATTGGCATCTGTGGTTCCAATTTGAGACCATTCTGAACCTTCCAACTATTGTCTGATTAGTCTTCTACCTGTTATTAGCAAGGCCTTTGAGTTTTTGATTAACAAATTTCTCATATCCCCTTTTGAGTCAAATAACTTGGCAGGCAATCAATACGGTTTTTGATCCTTATGCTCTACAGCTGACTTGCTAACTGCTGTAACTGAAAGATTTTATTGTGCATTAGATGGAGGTGGCAAGGCTAGGGCTATTGCTCATAATATAACTAATGCTTTTGACAAAATTTGGCATGCTGGACTTCTCCATAAGCTTGCTTCATATGGTGTATCTTCATATGGTGAAAGTTTTTGAGATTTTCAAATCATTTCTTTTTAACAGCTTTATTAAACTCAATCTCAAAGGCCAATACTCTTCTTTATTTCTAGTAACTCTTCTGGGGTACCTCAAGGTAACCCAAATCTATCCTTGGTCCTGTTTTGTTTTTTATCTACATTAACGATGTTCCTGACAACCTTACATCTAAAGCGGCTCTATTTGGTGATAACTCAACTTTATACTTCTGTTTTGACAACACTTCTATTTTTGATTATTTAGAACAGACAACCAATTTTGAATCTGATATCACTTCTGTAACAGATGGGGTTTGCAGTGGCTTGTGAATAACTCCAAAAAAACTCCAAAAAAAGTTATTTACTGCAAACAACTATTGCAATATTGTCAACATTCTTATACTGATGAATAGTAACTCTTTTTTTTTTTGCACCTTTGGAATTCTCTTTCATCTTTATGTTTTCCTGAATCATGCAACCTACAACTTCTGTCTACGTTTTAATTGCACTTTAACTCTATTCTTTTTTTTTTCTAGTAGCTTGCAGCCTTGTTGGGAGTAAATCAAAATTAAAAAAAAAAAGATTAAAAAATTATTTGTGGAACGCTTTCAGAATATACAAAAATGAATTTATGAATAGGCTCTTTTGAGATAAATGGATTAAAGTAAAATAAAAAAACAATAAAAAAAAAGAAAAAAAAAAAAAAAACCAGATTGGATAATATGTATGGCCAAAACTAGGTGAAATCATTTATGCAATGTTGTTTTTCCATGTGGCATATGTTATTTTTGGTTAAGCTACTGAACATATACAGGTAACAACAATTCTACTGAACATAAACAGATAATAACAATTCTACTAAACATGTACAGATAACTTTTCCAAAAAAAAAAGAACATTTTATAAAAATCTAAAATTTATGATACCAATATTAAAACAAAATTTAAAATGTAACAAAAAAACCTTTCCAGTGCTTGTTTTAACTCTGGTACATTTTTTAAACATTGAATGGTTGCATTCATATAACAGGTGTTTCCAAGATTTGTTAAACCAGCAGGAAAAGAAGACTAAGCAAATAATGACATTGAATTAATGTGTGTAAGTTAGTGTGAAAAACTTACACAGTAAATATAACAAAAATATCAGATGTTCTTTAATCTATAAATAATAAATAAATAAATATATATAAAACTATATAATCTTATGTTAAATATAGTATAATATATACCAGCCCTTGGAATTATGAAAAATAAGGTTGGCAAAAAATTGCCAACCTAAAAATGATTTAGATATCTGGTATCAGGTCAGCATATAACTAAGACACAGGGTTCAACAAATCAATGAACATGCAAACTTTTATGATAAAATTGCCAGAAAAATAAACGCAGAGTTTGTTGACTTTTCTTCTGATTATAAACATTTGCTTCAAAATTTTTAAAATGAGGGAAGCATTTTATTAAGAATTTTAATAAAAAGTTTTGATTTTATTAGTTTATTTTGAATTAATAAAACGCTTTTTTTTTATTGTTTAGTTTACAATGTAAAATAAAAAGCTTGTTTTATTAATTTTTATTTTTTAATCATTTTGTTCTGAATTTAATTAAAATGCTAATTTTTCTGTTTTTATTTTATTTTTATTTTTTTTTTAAACTTAAATAAAGAACTTGTTTTGTCTTAATTTATCTTGATTTATTTGGAACAAATAAAATTAATTTTTAAAATTCTGAAATTAACAAAAAATGTTGATTCTAATTATGTGGACTGATATGCAATGTATAAAAAAAGTTGTAAGTTGAGTTTTTTATAGACTTGCATAACTCATTATTAAACAGTTTTTAAGGGTTCATAGCTAAGGGAATCAACGGCTTTAAAGAATTTTTTTAAACTTTGTTTTTGTCATAGTTTTATCAAAATTTTCTTCTCATTGCATTTCTTTTCTACAAGTATCTCAATTGTATCTATTTTTTAAGCTAAAGACCTAGCCTTTGTTGAAGCCAGATTATAATATTATACTTTCTGCTTGATATCTAGTTTTTGATTAATTAAAATGTAGTTTCCTATTGATTGAAATGTAGTTTCTTATTGACTTACATATAGTTTAGTTTTTAGCGATTCCTCCTATTTCCGTGTTTAAAAACAACATTCTGTAGGTTATTCTCCTGTTTCTGAGTTCTTAAAAAAATATTTTGTAGGTGTTTTTAAAAACATTTTAGCAATTCCTCCTATTTCTGTGTTTTTAAAAACAACATTCTGCAGGTCATAGTTTGGGATAATGTTGATTATTATAAAAAGTAAAAATTTAAAAACTTTTAAAATGTGAAAAAAGATATAAGCTTACTGCTTTATTTAATTCTGTACTTGACATATCTTCAATAAATTTGGTGCCAAGTTGAGGGGTTGGAACCAACTCGTTACTACCCATCATAAGTAGTGTCATACCCTAAAGCAAATAAACTCATCATAAGCAATGCCATACCCTTAAAATATTTATGTATTTAACTTTTTATCCTATTTTTAGAAATCTATCTTTAAAAAGTGATTGAAAAGTTTATCAAAATAATTGAAACAAAACAAACAATAAACATGATCTAAAAAAAAAATTTTTTTACTTTCTTAAAATTTATAAAGTGATTCATGGATATAGAAAACATGAAGAGTGCATAAATTTTGGGCCCCAGTATGTTTCAATGATAGTACAACACGGAGGTGTATCAGTATGTTTCAATGATAGTACAACATGGAGGTGTATCAGTATGTTTCAATGATGGTACAACATGGAGGTGTATCATATGTACAATCTGGATTGAACAGAAAAGATAATTATAAGATAGATACTTGAAGGTAACCATAATTAAAACAAGCATAGAAACTGCTAATACTAAGTAGCTACTTAAATGCAAAATTTCTATTAGAAATTTTTAATAAAATTTCTATTAGTACCTAAATGGAACGCAATATTGGCAATAAAATACCCATTTATCTAAGTTTGAAATAACAAAAAACCCTAATAATAAAAAAAATGTTTCACATCCTTACTAGATAAGTGAAAAATATGAAGTAGAAGGATTTCATCAAAATCAGAAACTTGAATTATCAAAATTAAATCTTGTGTTTTCTAATAATTTTGAATAAAATAGTAAAATTAAATATACTCAAATAGAAACAAAAATAAAAAAGTAAATAGAAATATTTATATTAATCTTTTTTACAAAATTTCAAGTGTATATTTTTTAATAATTTAAATTTATATTTTATAATGTAAGAATTGTTTAAAATTATTATTAGTAACTAAAAAAGTTTTTAATTAACTGAGACAATCATTTGTATCAACTGAAGTCTCTTGATTGAAATTAACAGAAACGCCATCTTCATCATTATCATCATGATCACTAGTATTAAAAAGCATTATATCAGCAATATATCTAATAATACTTGCATTAAAAGCATTATATCTAATATGACTTGCTTCTCATGGAGTGGTATTAAAAAATAAGCCAATTGCTTTATATTTTGCAAGTTTTCTACATTTTGAATGTATAAAATCATACAAACTCCATATTCAAGTCATTTTCTACATTTTGAATGTATAAAATTATTCAAACTCCATATTCAAGTCATTTTCTACATTTTGAATGTATAAAATCATACAAACTCCATATTCAAGTCATTTTCTACATTTTGAATGTATAAAATCATACAAACTCCATATTCAAGTCATTTTCTTCATTTTGAATGTATAAAATCATTCAAACTCCATATTCAAGTTATTTTCTACATTTTGAATGTATAAAATCATACAAACTCTATATTTAAGTCATTTTCTACATTTTGAATGTATAAAATCATACAAACTCTATATTCAAGTCATTTCCTACATTTTGAATGTATAAAATCATACAAACTCATTTAGCGTAGAGTCGGATTTGCAAAAAGTCTCTTGAAAGATTTTATTTTGTTTTTTGAAGTTTGATAATTGTCAAGTCTTCTTGTTTCAACTATGTACTTTGGAAGTAACTCAAGGACTATTACAAGATCACTTTAACTGGATGGAAGAGGCTCAGTATCCAAGGAAGTATATATCAAAAGTATCCAAACCCCATGGATGGTGTATGAACAAATTCCCATTGGCATAAAACAAGAGTTTTCAAATATTGAGTTTTAACTCCATATTTACATTAAATTAACAAATCCAAAATAAACTTCAGAAAGTAAAAAAGCGATTCCAGTTTACCTAAATCTGATTCCAGTTTACCTACTAGTTTTGATAATGGTTTTATAACATTAATAAGTATAGTGTCATAGTTTGAATTTAGCATTGCTCTTTTATCAGGCTGGCTAGAAACAGAATGTTCAGAGGTTTTTTTTTAGCATCTTCACATCCAACAAGGCTGCAAGCAACCGCTATTAGAGTTATAAATTACTGGAAGAAGTGGAAGTTACTGCAAGCAACCACTATTAGAGTTAAAAGTTACTGGAAGAAGTGGAAGTTACTGGAAGAAGTGGAAGTTACTGGAAAAAGTGGAAGTTACTGGAAGAAGTGGAAGTTACTGGAAGCAATCACTATTAGAACTGGAAATTACTGCAAGAGAAAAGATGAAATTTATAAAGCAAAACAAAGATTAACAGACAATTTAAAAGATGCAAATGATTCAGGAAAACAAGATAAAGAGAGCGAAATCCAAAGAAAAAATTTTTATACTTTGTTACCTTAATGTTGGAAATCACTTGTAACTACTTGACAAAATAGCCCAGCAATCTACAACAGTTTCTATCCTACTATATAACACATATATATACATACATGTTTGTGAGGTTATGTTATCATTCCCTTTTGTTTCAACTAAAACACTTCTTTTTTTTTATAGTTTAGAAGCACAACTCAGCATTTCAGAGGCTTTTTCACATCCCCTTATATGCTGTCATCATCTCAAAGTTAAGTGTGCTGTAATTTATCACTATACTAACAATAATTTTTTCTTTGTGAACCTTTCCCAAAAAAAGAGACATGCTTGTAATTTTTATCAGTCATCTTATTTTACTTAGATAGTAAACATGTGTAAATTTGGTAACAATAATAATAACAACAACAATAATGTTAATTAAAATAGTATTATTTCAGATCACATAAACCCATAAAATAAACAAAAAACAAGTACAAAAAAAACAAAAAATATTTTTTAAAAAAGGAAAAGAGCAAATAAACAAACAGTGTGGTAAAAAAATTCATTAGTATACAACTATAACAACATAACAAACTAAAATAAAAAATATTAAAAAATTAAATTAAAAAACACTTTAATTATGATAATACAACAAATATAGTATAGCAATTAACTTCATTAAGAAAATATAATTTATTAACTATCAAGTCAGTCCGGAAATATTTCATAAGTAAAATAGATATACTAATAGTATACTTTTTTTTTTTTTTTTTTTTTAACATCTTCGCTTCCAACAAGGCTGCAAGCAACCACTGATTAGTGTTGGAAGTTACTGGAAGAGAAAAGATGTTTGAGGAAAAAAACTAGACAAATAAGAGTTTTTGGAGCACTTAGGAACAGTAACAGAAAAAGGATGAGACTTAATTGAATGACGAGTAACACGAGAATGAATTTTAGTAGATCGCACAAGAGTAGCTAGCTCTTTAGAGCAGTGCCCATTATAGTATTTGTAGAAAAGAGAAAGAGAAGCAACATTACGACAATGTGACAGAGGTTGAAGGTTGGCTGCAAGAGTAGGTTCAACTATGTTTACAATGCGTTTTTGCACCTTGTCTAAAAGAGAAAGGGCATCATTAGAAGATCCACCCCAGATATGGCAACAGTATTCCATACAAGGCCGGATTTGAGATTTATAGAGATAGAGAATAGAATCCAGAGTAAGAAAGTGACGAGCTCGATAAAGACTTTAGCAGATGCTAATTTTGCAACGGATTTGATATAAGGTTTCCAAGAAAGATCAGAAGTAAGAGTTAATCCTAGAAGATGAAGGGTAGGAGACTCATCAAGTACATTACTGTTCATAAATATAGGAAGGTCTAAATTATTGCGATAATGATTGGCTGAAAAAAATTGAGTTTTATCTAAATTAAAGTTCACCAGCCACTGTGAGCCACTAACTTTTGGTATTATTTTTGTATAAATTTAATATTATTTTGGTATTATTTTGGTATATTTGGTATACTAACTTTTAGTATACCAAATATATGGTAAAGTTTAACATAAAGTTAGAACATCAAATACTGTAATCGATGATCCTTAATAAGCGAATAAAAATAACATAATAAATAAAAATTTCCAAAGTCTTTGAAAATGTAACTTTTAAAGACTTTAAAATTTTAAAAACAATACTAATTTTAGTGCTATAAATACAAAATATGGAAATTATTCGGATATTTGTTAGAAGTTTTGCTAATAAAATCTTAAAACCGAAAATATTTTATTTTTTTGGATTTAGCAAGAAATTGCAAATGAACTTGATTTCATTGTAATACATTAATGGAAATAAAACAAAGTAGAAAAGGGGTATTCTTCATTTAATTAAAAATTTTATTTTGTCAAGTCTCCAGCTGAATTCAAAAGATATTTTTACATAGGAAAAAACTATGCAGACTCATGAAGTTAATATTAACCTCTCAGCCTGCAAGTATAATAGCAAAACTACAAATGTTTTTTGTTATTATCTCAATAAATAATTTTAATAAACTTAATTCTTATAAAATCAAAACTTTCATGTTAATTTATAAAATAAGCTTGTTTTGGCACTTCATTTAATTTTACATTTTTAAATAAGAATAAGTTTCAACTGCTAAAGGACTAGTGACTAGTTTCAACTAGTGACTAGTGGCTGTAAAAGCTTGGCATACATGGTAATATCAAACATTTAAACAAATCTTTGGAAAAGCTTCAGTCAAAAATAAAGATTTACTTAAGGTTTTAGATTGCATATTTATTTTTTTAAATCAACTTTTTTTTACATAGCATCAGGTTATTGAAAATCCAGTTTTCTTTTTTTCCCTATACCTAACCTGTCATTATTCGGACCAAGATTTTTACCCATTGGTTCAAGTTCAAAATCATTGAACCAACTACATTTCATGCTTCAACACACTTTGAAAAAAAAGACGTTTTTTATACAAAAAGTGTGATAAAAAAAAGTGCAAATAACTTTGCAAAAAAACGTTTATGGTGGATTTTTTACTGCTAAATGTAAATAAAAACACCTTTTACATATTTTGTCCATGTTAACAAGTTGAATACACTACTTATGTCTGAATTTTATACTTTATATTTATCACATTATACTTACATGTCTGTATTGTTAAATCTAGCTTATTTACATAATGCAGAAAATTATATATAAAAACCAGAAAAATCAAAGATGGTGACTCAGAAAGTTTTCTATAGTAGTTCTAATAGTTAAGGGTTGTTTCTGCTATCAAAATTAAATACTTTATAGAATTTTTCAAAACATAAAATTTACGAATAACTTTAAAAGAAAGAAAAATTTTAAAAAAGTAAAGCTTACATCTTTTAAAGTAAATCCATCCCATGAATCATTCTAAACAGAATAGTTACATAAAAAAAAAGAATGAAAAAAAATATTGTAAGATTTTTTAGATAAGATAATATTGTAATCAGGGTTGGCAAAAATCCGGGTTTTTTTTTAAAAAAACCCGCCTAGTGGGTTTTTTTGGGGTAAATTTGGGTTTTTTTTGGGTATTTTTAGGTTTATTATTTTTTTTTATTTTTGTCAAAAAAAAATTTTTGTTTGCTTAATAATATTGAGAACTAATATCATTTTTAACTTTAAGTTTATTTAGAATATATTTTAAAAGCTTTTAAAATTTATACACCTCAAATTATTTTCAATAAGTTTTTTTTAATTACAGTTTAAAAAAAATCTAAAAATGTAACAAAATAAAAAAAAATAATGATAAACCTATATGTATTGATTTATATAGATTTAATAATAATAATTTGTATAATTAAAAATGCCGATGGCAAAGCATACAGAAGGGGAAAATGTCAATTTGTCAAAATATTTAAATAAAAATTGTGATGATGTACCAAATAATGATTTAATTATTAGTGCATCTGCTCTAATAGCTGGACCATTATCTCAAGTTGGAAAAAGTTCTTTGGCATCTGTAAGTTCTATAAGTTCGTTAACACCTTGTAAGAAGCAGCAGTTGATGTCATCGTACACAATATCAACTAATATGGAGCAGAAAGAAAATATTGATTAAAAATAGCAAAATTTTTCTTCAGTGCAAATGTATCATTTAAAACTTCTGAAAATCAAGAATTTATAGACATGATCAATTCATTGAGACCAGGATACAAACCACCTAACCATAAAATGCTTGGAGGAGAGCTCTTAGAAAAAGAGGAAGTAAACAAAAAAATGATGGATCAACTTACCCAAGAAGAGAAAACAATAACAATTATGCAAGACGGATGGAGTAGTGTTACTAATGATCCATTATTGCTCACAGTGATATGACGGACTTAATTCTAAAATTTTATGCATTACTGATTGTGCATCAAATAAAAAAACAGCCAAGTATTGTACCGAACTTCTATGTAATGTCATTAAAGATCTTAAAGAAACATACAATAAAGAAGTATTTGCTGTGGTAACAGATAATGAAAATAAGATGAAAAAAATGAGGGATTCAATCAAAGAAACGTATCCAAATCTTTTAACATATGGGTGTTCTGCACATTATTTAAACCTTTTAGAAAAAGAAGTAACACACCCAGATGTCATCAAACATGTGGTTGAAGTGCAGAAATATTTTCGTAATACACATCAACCGCATGTAAACATTATTTTGTATTTGTGGGTTAAACTTAAAGTATAAAAAATATATAAAAGTTTAAAATTAACTATTCAATTTTTATTTTAAGGGATGGTTGCATGAGAAAGGAGGGCATATGCCTCAGTTATCACATGATACCCGACGAAACTCTCAAATTGACTGTATAGAAACATACATAAAAAACTACCAAATTTATGTAGAAATAGTAGATAATCATGATATATCTATCAAAATCAGAAAAATTATTGAAAATCAACCAATATTTAGAAAAGCTAACAGTCTTCAAACCCAACTCAAAATATTTGGTCTTGTTTTAGATCAATTATTTAGTTTTTTTATATTAAAGTTTTATTACATAATAAGATTTTGTAGGTGTAAAGGAAAAGTAGTAAAAATAAATATATTATGTTGATTAAATAAATTAAAAATTAAAATTTTTCTAGATGCAAAGTGACAGCTGTCATCTATCCGAATGTGTTGAGTTGTGGCTCTCACTTCTGAATAACCCTGAACTAAGTCATTACCACACAGCTATCAAAAAGAGATGTAATGATGCTATGACACCTATCCATTATCTTGCATACATGACCAATCCTCGCTTTTTGGGTAAAAATAAGTTTTGCTTAAAAAAAAAATTGTTTTCACACCTATATGCTAATCTGAATTTTTTTTTTTTAATAGGCAAAAACCTGCCACTTGAAAATGAAGATGAGGCTGAAGAATGGCTTTACAATCATTATCCTGATTTTGTACCTGGGTTGATTTGGCTTAAATTAAAGGATTGTGATGCATTTCCTAAAAGGATGTTGAGAGATCAAATTATATCAAGAATATTGTGCAGTGATTGGTGGTCTATCATTAACCAGAGAGATGAAAAATCAATTCAGAAAAAATTGCCTAAAGGATTTTGCAAATTTATTTCTAAACTTCAAACATGCCCTGCTAGCTCAGGATCAATAGAAAGAATATTTTCTTTGTTTGGTTTTATTTGGTCAAAAGTTAGAAATAAATTAGGATGTAAAAAGGCTAAAAAGCTTGTGCAAATATATAGACAGATTCAAAAATAGTTTAGAGTTTATGTTTTTACATTAGAGTTTGTTTTTACAATATAAAGTGAATATTACATTAAAGTAAAGTTGTATTTGCAAGAAGTATACCAAAAATGTAATTAGTCTTATCAATGTGTACATATTCTAAAAAATCTTACTGAATGAATCTAATTTGTTAGGCTTCCAAAATAAAATTGTGTTAAATAAAAATAATGTTGTGTTTAAATTAAAAATTTCCATTTATAGCTAGCTCTATAATATGTTTATGTTTTCAGAAATGTTGGGTAATAATAGTATATATTAATAATGTAATAGTTCATAAGTTTTTAGATTTATTTCAAAAAACCCAGATTGGTTTTATTGGGTTTTTTAGGCGGGTTTTATTGGGCGGGTTTTTTAATGCCAACCTTGATTGTAATAGAAAATCAGTAAAACATGTATGCAATGACAGAAAATAATCCTAATTGATGTGAAAATTCAAAATTTACAAAAATTTTGAATTTTCACATCTTTGTTTAATAAAATTTATTTCAATAAATTTTCATGCATGTTGCAAATTGTCACACTTTATTAAGAATTGTTTATAACATTTGTCCATAGTATTATCATATATATCATGTTCTGAGTACTTGTTGCAGTCGATATCATTTTTTGCATAACTTATTATATAGTTAATTATTCAGTTATTTTTAGATGAACTAGCATTGAACAAATAACAAACAAAGTATTTATTTTGTTTTGAAATTATTTTTTTTTTAAATGCTATCAAGTTTTATATAAAAAATAATATTAACGTAACAATAATTTAATAAACCAAAATTTTTAGAAAAAAACTTCTATGAACATCGAAGAACATTTCAAGACATTCAACTTTTCACCTCATTACAAACATTTTTAACACAACACCAAGTAAACAAAGAAAATTTACTTTTAACTAGTAAGTGACCAGGGCACCAGCCCCGTCTAAAATAAGACTTTTTGCAAATCGAACCCTGGAAAAATTATAAAAATTTAGCAGGGGTTGATAGCAGGGCTAGAAATAAATTTATAATTTTTTGTATATTATAATTTTATACTTACATTTACTATTTATTAAATTCTGGTATATATTTATGCTAGTATTTAATAAATAGGGACAGATACAATAAAAGGATGCAACTTGTTGAATAAGAAGCCAAGCAAGAATGAGTTCTGGTTTATTGTAATAGAGATGATAGCTTGTTTGAGATTTAATCATGATTAGAGAAACAGCATAAAAGAGGAAGGCTAAAGCCTTAAGTCATCAACATCAGCAGATGATGATGATGATTATCATCATGATGATAATAATGATGATGATGATGACAATAATGATGATAATGATGATAACGATGATGGCGATGATGATAATAATGATAATAATAATGATGATGACAATTATGATGACAATAATCATGATCATGTTGATGATAATAATGATGATGATCATCATGATGATAATGATGATGATTATGTTGATCATAATGATGTTTATAAATGCATATATACTAAATCAAACATAAATTTAAGAAAAAAAAATGTATTTTGGGATGTATAAATGTTTATTAAGCCCCAGCCCAGGCTATATTTTATCAAACCTGGTCCCGGCCCCGGTTAAATATAAACCCCTGTTGTTTACTAATATTAGCACATTACCCTAAAAAAATATTTTTAGTTGAAATTAGTTTAAAAAATTAAATATGTTACATAAAATATTAAACACCATAAATGTAAATCTCACTTTGAGAGTTTTTCCTTTGCCCATGATCTTTTGCCTCTGAATAGGTACACCAGATAGAGCAAATAACTGAGCTTGAAACAGTTCAGGTGGTTCAGCAGTATTAACTTCAACATTGTCGAACTTTTCTTTGCCCCATTTTACATGAACTACAATTAAAAAAAAAAACATGAACTATCTATCTGCACAACAATTTAATAAATCATTACTCCATAATTTTTACAATTTTGACAACAACAAGGCTTAATACCTTATCATAATTTGTTTTAATCATAAATGCTTTTTTTTAAATTAAAAACTTTCTTTTTTCTTTCTGTTACATAAATGATAGCTAAATTATTTTTTTATAGAGGCTTCCCACTAATACTGTACACTTAACATGCATTTTAAATTACTAATTTTCAATCATATGTAGCTGAGACAAAAAGGTTGCCAATAAAATCACTAAACACCTTAATTTCTAACTAAAAATTGTGGTCAAAAAATCAAATGTTACCATAAAGTATCTTTAAAATTAATTCAAATTTTTTTTTTTTTACATTTCAAAAATATAGCAATATAAAAAACACTATGAAATTCAAATGATGTGTTTATTAAAATTAATTACTATGGGATTCTTGAAACTCTTATCAATATATAGCATGCTGTTGTTGGATTTTATTTTAGGTTTGCATGTCAGGCTTAGGAACAAAATCAATCCCAACAATTTTTAAAATCTTACTTGTAAAGCAAGGCTTTTTTTTTTTTAATTATTCACCTCCCCAAGGCCCGAGGGGGCCACTACAGTCGAGGAGGCTACTCATTTTTTTTTTTTTTTAATTTTTTTATTTATTTATTTTTTATTGTAAATCGTGGTACAACCCTCTCTCAACTCTTTAACTTCGAAACACGAACCTTGACAAGCAAGGCCGCTGCATGGAGAAATTAAGTTAAAATTAAGTTAGGCTTTAAAAATAATTTATTTCCAATATTATCACCCTAACCCTAATAGTATAAATAATCTATATTTTTTACTAACAAATAAAAATCAAACTAAATAATCTGTTTCAGCAATTAAATTTTCAATTTATCTTGACTAATAAATAAATAAGCCTACCCAGTACCCAGCACATCTACAAGTTTTTTGCTGAAAATTAGTTCAAAGGAGTCTTCTGTAAAATCAAAAAATCAAATACCAAAAAAAAAATTTTCTTTTTTCCAAAAATCTTAACTGACTCCTAAGTTTCAAACCTTTTCAATTATTTATTAGAAAAATGTTGTTCCTATAGTTTCTGATCTATATCTAATGGTACATTATTATTATTAATGTTCTTTTATTATTTATTTTATTATTGTTTTTATTATCAGAATCATTTATATTATTGAATTATTTATATTAATAGTAGAATTACAATTATTATTATTATTGTTATTATTATTATTATTATTATTACTATTAATGCAAAAAAAGATCCAAAGGAAATGAGATTGTTGCTGGTTTGAGGAAAAAAAACTTTTAAAGTTTTAGCATTTGTCTCTAGTTTTAGTTTCGTTGTTAAGTTTTTTTATATAACAGAAAAAAATTATTAGAAAGCTAAATTTGAAATTAAATAACTTTAGTGGTTTGTTCTGAAAAGAATTGTTTGAATTTAGATTGTTCAAGGTTTGATTTTTAGCTTAGCCCAAAATTTCACAGAATCAAATATGGCATGGTAAAAGTAGATTGAAAAGATCTGGTAGCTCGCTTAGTTCAAAAATAAGTTAATATACTAAAGGGTAATACGAAAATAGTATGGAGAAATCAGACGTGATATATTATTTTTTGTGTAATAATTTCATTGTAAATCTGTAATTAACCATAAAAACTAAATAAATTTTGAAATAATTTTAAGAAAAGTTAAAAAAAAAAAACTTTATTTTGAATTAATTTATACTTGAAATTTATTTTAATTTAAATTCTTAAACTTTTAGGATTAAAAATAAATTAATTTTAAATCACTATATAATTTGTATCAAAAACATTACCGCTATAGGTCGCCATATTTTTTCCTAAATTATATTTTACCGACCGATTAGAAACAAGTTTCCAAGTTTTAGTATTCAATAAATTTTTGCCAAAGAGAAAAATCTCTCGTCCTGAGGGATGAGAGACTTTTTTTTTTCCTTTTTTTTTCAACATCTTCACTTCCACAAAGGCTGCAAGCAATCACTATAAAAATTGAAAGTTACTGAAAAAGAAAAGATGAAGTTTATAAAGCAAGATAACGATTAACAGACGACTTGAAAGATTGCAAACTATAAGAATAAGGAAAACAAAATGAATGAAGCGTATTCCAAAGAACTGATATTCCAGGTAAAAAAACTAGACAAATAAGAATTTTGGAAAACTTTGGAACAGCCACAGTAAAAGATAAGACTTGATTAAATGACAAGTAACACATAAATGAATTCTTGTAGATGGCACAAGAGACGCTAGCTCTTTAGTGCAGCGCCTGGTATAGTATTTATAGAAAAATAAAGCAACATTATGACAATGTCATAATGGTTGGAGATTGGTTGAAAGAGCATGCCCAACTATGCGTAATTGCACCTTGTCTAAAATTAACAATGCGTAATTGCACTTTGTCTAAAAGAGAAAGGGTATCATTTAAAGATACGCTCAAGACATAGCAACAATATTCCATACAAGGATGGGTTTGAGGTTTATATAAATAATAGAATCTGGAGATATATAAAGAATAGAATTAAGAGAAAGAAAGTGGCAAGCACGATAAAGAGATGCAACCTTAGCAGATGCTAATTTTGCAATGGACTTGATATATGGTTTTCAAGAAAGATTAGAAGGAAGAGCTAATCCTGACAAAACAAAGGGCATGTGACTCACCGAGTACATCACCGTTCATAAATATAGGAACATCTAGATTATTGCGAGGACAACTTTTATACTAAGAATGGTAAGGAAGGACTCAATAAACTTTAAGATGTTATCAGATACACCTTAAGAACATATTTTATGGAGAAGACCATCATGCCAAACTTTATCAAAGGCTTTTGAAATGTTTAGAGCAATTGCCTTAACTTCTCCACATCTAATGTACAATAAAGTTTATTGGTTGTTACCGTTAATAAATCAGCAGTAGAATAAAAAGATCGAAATCTGATGATCAGAAAGTACAACAAATAGCAAGATATGTAGCAGGGACGAGAAGACTAATATATCTTATTGCCAAGCTCCTTGATAAATTTTGTAAATTTAAAGTTTAGACTTTTAAAGTTGGTCCTCTAACTGAAATTGAAAACTCAGTGGCCGCAAAATAACTTTTGGGTTGTATATGGGTGTTATTTGAATATCTAGTTAAGTATTTATTTCGATTAGTTTTGAATAAAAGATTAAAAGTTTTTGGAATGTATATATATATATATATATATATATATATATATATATATATATATATATATATATATATATATATATATATATATACACACACAAGATACTTTTAGTTTATCAGAAAAGATTTCTTTTTCTAAAAAAAGACTGAAAATGTGCAAAAGCGGGGTTTTTAAATAAAATATTGATTTAGTTATTATAATGCTACTGACGTCATCAACTTCATTATCTTTATTTGATTTAAAAAATTTTACAGCATCAAGTAGTTCTTTTAGGATAACTTATTTGTTTTCAGATAATTATTAGAGGACCTTTAATAATAATCTTATGGAAAATAATAGTTTATCTAAAAAAGAACTGCTTGATGCTATATTTTTTCAAAACAAAAGATTTTTTTAAAAGTAAAAACTTTTTTTTTGTTTGTATTAGTGTGAAAATACATATCTGGAGGTTACTTATCTTAAGCCATAAAAAATCTTGAAATTGATCTTTTAGTATATATTCAATTGTTTTTCAATTAGAGAATGGTTTAAACGACACAAACTAATGTTTACATTTATATTTATTTCCATTTAAAATCAGTTATTGTTTCTAAAAGGTACACATATATATTATAGCATAATTAATTGTAAAGTAAAACTGTTTTAAAGAAAGGAGTTGTTAAGCAGGCTTTGCAGATAGTTCAAGGCTACTAGAAACTTTGTATACACTCTCCCAAAACTGTTTGAAATCATAATAAACAGATTCAGAGGCCTGTGCAGACCAAAAACTCAATCCTTTATTTGGATTGGAATTTAAGATAAGTGAAAGAAATTCACATGTATGCTTGATAAGAGCATGCCCTTTCGGTGATACTCGTAGACTAAGTTTAACATAAGCATCTTTGTATTCGTTAATGGTTGATTCATATACAGGTAACAAACTAAAAACAAGACATGAAACTATAACAGATTTTAAATCAATTAACCAATATATTTCTGAAATAGTTACATTTCAAAGTTGTTTACAAATAGTAAGATTAGTAACATTAAGTAGACATCTAATGAAAATGATTAACATTAAGTAGACATCTTATGAAAATGATTAACATTAAGTAGACATCTTATAAAAATGATTAAAATAATAATGGTTATAGTAATAAAAATAATATTTATAATAATAATAACATTTTGTTTTAACAATGGTAATTAACAATAGTAATAAAGTAATTATAATAATTTAAATAAATCGGTTTTAAGTATTTAATTTGTAACCTTTCCATACAACAAACGTTTATACATACAAAGTTACAGTTACAAACAGTAATAAACTGACAAAACGTAATAACCAACGATGACATAAAAATGATTATTGCTAAAAAAATGATAAAGATTTAGTAAATATATTATTTATAGTTTTTAAAATATAATTACCAAAATATATTGCAAATAACCCTGACCAAATAAATAAATAAAATATAGGCAGAAAAACACTGAAAAAATCAAAACAAAACAAAAGTTACAACAAACATTACAAACAAAACAAAAAACTACGTTAAGTACTTATGGCAAAAAAAACAACAACATAAGATTAAAAAATAATAATATTAAAGAATAAGTAAAGAATGAAGGAAAAAATTTACGGTAGAAAAATAACATATAAAATAAATGGTTAAAATGAAAATAAATGCAAATAATATACAACTGTGTAAAAAATTTATATATCACTATTAAATAATAAATAATGAGTAAAAATTAAAACAATAAAAGAGTAACAAAAAATAATAAGTAAAATTATATATATGATAGAAAACTAAAAAAGTAAATGAAAAAATCTTTTTTCGTTGCTTTTTTCCGATGTTTGAAGAACCTTGGTTCCATGTGTATAAGTCCACAAGTGTTTTAAATTTGTTTGTTTACGAAATTTGGATTTTTCAACTGGAAAAAGCGTATTCGAAGGGCTTTGCATTTGTTCAACGGCAATGACTGCAACCTTGATTTTATCTACCTCCTCCTCAAATTTTCTTTTCAATACTTACAATACTTGAACATTAAAGTTCAGCATCTAGCCTAACTTGATATCAAAAGAAATTAACATCCATATTTTCAGTTTTTGTATTTCAAATACTTTATATAAATTTCTTAATTTCAAGTTTGAAATATTAAATCAAAAATAATAGGTTCGCTCTACCTTTGTCAAGTTCTACTGTTAATTTTTTTCTTCTCGTTGTGAGAATGTAAGGGTGGGTAATCCTTTTCCAATTACGACCTTTTACATATATTTATTTTTTTAGGTAATGATGCATTTATTCTTCCCAACCCTGACCCTAACCCTAACCCAAACCCTAACCCCTAACCCTAACCCTGACTTCCTGTTAAATGCTCACCCGCGGTGCTCTATGATAAGACCGTAAGGACTTCTGGGAGCACCTAAATACATACAAAAAAAAAAAAAAAAAAAAAACTTGGTTCTTCCTTTATTTGTAGATCCTGCAGTAATTTCAGTTAGAGCAACTTCACAAACACAGAATGATTGGTTTCTGGTAAGTATACTTACTTTGACTTTTGAGAAATCATACGGCTTACTCAGAATAATATTTTTATCTCCTTTTTCAAACCTTTCTAATATATTTTTATATTTAGTAAAAATGCCACGAGGAAAGTTTTCATTGTTCAAATCATATGGTTTTAAAAAAAATTTATGTATTCTGTTAAATGTCACACAACCTTCTTTAACTTTTGTCATTCCTGATCTTTTTGAAAAATAAATTAGACAGACTAAAGCTTTATTATCTTTATGAGAGTTTTAAATGTTTGGCATTTTAAAACGATACGAGATACTAATCAATTAAAAACTTTTTTTTTTTAACTACCGATACTGCAGCAGATAAAAAGAGTTCATTATATCTAATTTTATTATGATAATTTTTTTTGCAGTATACCACAAGGAAGTATACAAAACAGAGGAATTTTGTTTATACATTTAACCTGTAATGAAAACGTTTTTTTTTTTTACCGTAATTGACGAATTATTTAAAATTTCCCATATAATTTGGGCCTTTAAGGCCCAAGTATTTGTTAGGGAAGGGGTTTATAATAGCACTTAAAAAAAATTCTACCATTACGAACTCGACTAAAATTCATCTAAAAAATTTTCATTTAGTAAAAAATTATTTTCACGTTCTAAAGTTATGACCTCGTAAAGTTGACGACCCCCTCAAATAAAAAAATAAAGGGGTTTCAAACTTTCCTTTGGTCGCCATTTTTACACGAGAAGAAGTTTTTTTAGATAAATTTACTTTTTCGATGAATTTCGATCTACTTTAAGATAATGCAAAGAAAAAAGTTTTTTTTTCTTCTTTCCACATTTAGGACAGTGGGCCCTGATTTTTTAGGAGTATATTGTTCCCAGACTTCTAACACTGTAATTTTTTGAAAGCGTTCTTATTTGATACCAGGATCAATATTACGAAATTTAAAATTTGCACCATCTTTAAAAGTTACCTATTTTGAGCACCCCCCCTTTTTTTTTTTTTTCTGACGTCGACAGAATATTTTCAAAATTTAGATAATAGTTGTTCGAAGTATCGTGGTTTCGAAAATGTAAACCATTTCTGATATTTTTTTCAAATAAATTATTTTCGCTAGTGTGCGATCTTCACAAGAATTTGTATTTTATTTTTTTAAACAACTCGTAATTTGAAATAGTAAATTTATATATTAACTAAGGTGTCCTATGATTCAACCGAATCTCTAATTTCAATTTAGAACCGAATATGAGAAATTTATTACACAACCGAAAATATTTCCAAAAAAAATTAGAACCGAAAAAATTTCAATCGAATTTTCGATCGAAAGTCATTAGGATTTTAGAACCGAAAAAATTTCGATCGAATTTTCAATCGAAAGTCATTAATGATTTTAGAACCGAATTTCATTAAAATGGTTTACAACCGAAAGTTACACTGTTATCAAACATTGTATATTTTAGAAAACGATGAGGAAAAACAAAGAATAATGAATGAAAAGGTTGCTGACCCATACCAAACCCTCAGTCGATGTAGCAGCACTCCACTGCGAGTCAGGCTATTTGTCAGTCGATGTATGTGCTGAAGCCCCCAGCAGCAGGCTATTTGACGTTAAGTGAAAAAAGAAAGGATTTTGTAATTCGATCCAAATTTTTTCGGTTGTAAAATTCGGTTTAAAAACTTTCGGCGCAAGAAAGGATTTTCTAATTCGATCCTGCATTGAAAGTATACTTTTCGGTTCTAAAATTTTCGGTTGTAAAATATTTCGGTGATATTTTCGAGGATAAATATTTTCGGCTCTATCATGTGACACGTTAACTAAGATGTATGTAACTGACTCATTTAGTATAACAGAAATTCCCGTAGATTAATCGGTATCATATGACATCATATTTATCATTTCATTTCTCACTTGGTGTTGTTATTTTAGTTTAAATAATTGTGTGGTATCGTTTCTGTATTTTAATTTCTCATCTTATCTTTATTTAGCATTCTGTCAACATTCCTGTCGGCATAACTGATTTGAAAATTTTAATGATAAATTTAACTGGATTGAAAATTTCAATAACTTTGGTTATACTATGAAATTAAGAAAGATCGAGTATTTCGTTTCTACAGTATGAAACACGAATTAAAATTACCAGCAGAGAAGAATAAAGTGCCAGCATACATATCAGTTGTCTTCAAAAATCAGCGTACATATCAGTTGTTTTCAGAAATGGGAAAAAAGATTGTTCCAAGATCACTAAAACAAAAAATGCCATAACAGTGCATTGGGGTGCATAAGAGTACATCTACATTATAAATTATTTTTACTTCTTGTCGCAATTCTTCAACAATGCTGAATAAACATTTTGTTGAGTTCAAAGAAACAACAATATGCATCTATATTGCAAAAATATGCATCTATATTGCATCTTGAGTGCTAACAGTTATATAATATGACATTTAGAATGCTAAAATTCAAAACAATTTATTAAATACATTATACATTGAACATTAACAGTTTAAATACAAAATTTTAAATCAATAAAACATAGTCTCCGCTTTTTAAGGAAAGTTTAGTTAATCTAAGTTTTTAAAACAATATAAAAAATATACTTTGTATGTTTTTTAATTTTTTTTAATTTTGCCATTTGTTAAAAATTACAAAAAAGAAATTACATTAATAAAAAACCCTGGCCGGAGCAACAAGAAGACAAACTTGTTCTACCGGAGCAAGGAGAAGACAAACTTGCTCTATCGGAGCAAGGAGAAGACAGACTTGTCTTTAGCAATAAAATAAATTTTTGCTAACAATCTTCCAGCGGAATAATTTGAAAATAAAAAATAAAATAAGGGTCTGTTCGCACGCACATCTTATTATAGTCTATTCGCGCGTTTAAAAAAAATTTTGAGTTATATTTTTAATATGAAATCTCTCACAAACAAAAAATGTTTATAACTCAAGTCATATATTTTGAAAGCAATTTAATTTTTTTAATCAATTATAATAAAAATAAATAAAATTACTTAAACATAAATAATTTTTTTTTCATAAAACAAACAAAAACGTGCTAATAGGTAAAATAAACATTAGGAAATACCTCTTTTTTTTAATTAAAAGACTGCCTGCCCAAGCCATTGTATTTATACTACACTGTGCCTATCCCTAGATAAGCAGTCAATATGCATATACACTACGGTGCGCATATACTTCAAAAGTCAGCCAACGTAAATACTGCATTAGTACTCCACTGTACTAATGCAGTATTTACTCCACTGTACTAATGCAGTTTAATTTTAAAATTCAAAACTAATAATAATAAATCAAATTTTTTTAAATTCCCTTTAAATTCGATGATCTTTACCTTTTTTTTAATTAAACGTGCGAATAGACTATAATTAAATATAGTCTACTCGCACAAGAAAAACGTGCGAATAGACACTCCGATAAAATAATACAAAAGTAAGATAAAAGACGTGAAAGTTATTTCACGACTATCTCACTTTATATAGTCGACAAAACTTTAAACAAAAAAGGAAAACAGCTAGTGAAAAAAAGGAAAACAAGAAACAAAAAAGGGAAACAGTTAATGAAAAAAAGGAAAACAAGAAACAAAAAAGGAAAACAATTAGGGAAAAAAAGGAAAACAAGAAACAAAAAAGGAAAACAGTTAGTGAAAAAAAAAAACAACCTAAATTAGATCACTTGTTAATTCAAAACTTTTACATCGTTTTTAAAAAAGATATTTGAAATCTAATATAGGAGTTAGCAAAAATGTTTAATAAATGCCGTTTTGAATTTTTGCCGTTTTAATTTTTTATTTTATATAAGTTTTTAGAACAAAAACCTTAAAATTTTTCAAAGTGCAACTTAAAACAACGTCTTGTTTTTCATAAAAAATATAAAGAAAATTTTTCCAAACAAAAGGTCCCCGATATTGAATTTGGTACGAGCCTAATTTAAGATGATTTATGGGAATGACAAAGTTATTCACTGAAAATTTGGTAGGATATTTATGAGAGACTTGATTAAAGTAAGATTAAAATAGAGATAAACCACGTTTTGCTTTAAACATAAATAACACTTGGTGAATATTAATCTTATAAATATTTAAAGCTTCAAGTTTGACCAAGGACCTAAACCTAACCGAAAAGTGGTTCGCAATGTGCATTCCTGTTTGCCCCAAATTTTATTCTGCAAGCATTTTTTTGTTTGTTATAGATTTTTTTGAGTTTAGTGTGATTAGTGCTACGCCAGGTAACGTTAGAGTAAGAAAGATAGATGTGTATGAACGAAAATTTTTTATTTTAAAGATTGATAATTAAGAAACGGTTTTGTTCGATATAACATGGAAATGTTACTTTCTATATTATTAATATGGTATTTCCATGACAATTTTTCACCTAAAAACACTCCTAGATATTTTATTGTTAATTCCCTTTTAATTATTATGTTATTGATTAAATTGATCGGGCAGTTTAAGAGAAATATTACGAGGCTTTACGAGGATACGGAAAATACTACGAGGATATGGATAAACTTTGTCTTATCAGTGTTTAATTAAAATCGGTTACTTTTAAACCATTCGTTGATCTTATTTAATTCTTCGATAAAAATTTTAAAAAGAACAATTTTAAAAAGAACAATAATATCTTCATCTTTTGATTTCAAAAATCTTACATGAAGTTTTTGGTTTCTTTTAGACGATTTTGTAAGGTTATTACATGGATTTCATTGATCATTCATGGTTTTTTGAACTTTTTATTTCTTACTTCAAATGAGGAGTGAATTTTCAAAACCAGATAATTCACTCTTTTTTTCATTCTGAGATAATGGCAAAAAATATTTTCCAGTAAATCGAATAGCTAAAAATTAAAAAATTAAAAGTTAAACGGTAGATATCATTAAAAGAATGTTTCAGACAAAAATTTGAGAATCGTGCTCTATTGATCTTATTTTTATTACAAAATATAAAAACGTTTTATCTGGTTTTGCATGCCAATTGTTCTGGTTTAGCATGCCAATTATTTTTTTTTATCTGGTTTTGATCGGAAATTAATTTCTAACTGGTTTTTAAAAAAGCTTTACAATGTTAACTTGACTAGCGAGAATTTTAAAAATCAAAATAATTATGCAAAACGTCCCTCTGCCATAGAAAATAAGTAATTTCAATGTTTGATACTTTTATAGGATTGATGAAGTTAAAATTCAATTGTAACTGTTTAAATATGGCTTTTTTAATTTGTTTTGTATATGATTTTTTTCTTAAAGAACGCCCTCCAGTTTTTTAAAACGTTTGTAAAACAGAATGTTGATTAGATAAAATTTGTCTTGCTTGCATCGACAATTTTTTTTTTTTCAACTGGTTTTGCACGGACTAAATAATTTAAGGGAGGTAAAATGTTATTAAAATAGTGGTTTTTAAATTTAATTTTTATTTGTAATGATGTAGGAATATTAATACTACAAAAAAAAAATTATATATTTTTTTTTTTAAAAACTGAGTTATCTGGTTTTGCAAATCCACTCCTCAAATGTTATTGTTGGACAATATTAAAAATTAAAAAAACTTTTTTCTTTTAAATTTATATTTACGTTATCTATGAATAGATTTGGAAAAAAAATCGATAAAAAATATATATTTATAAAAATACCATACAAATAGGGGAAAGCGGGGCAACATGGCGAATGGGGCAAGATGGGTTTTCATATAACAACTGAACAAAAAATCTTGAAATTGTGAAAACAAAACTGTTTTTGCATCTTGTATTTTAAAACACCAATTGGTTTTTTGAAATATTATTAACGCAATTTTATATGCGTAAGTTTACTTTTTGCGCTTAAAAAAAAATCATCACTTTCGGTTTCTTCAAGTTTAAC
This sequence comes from Hydra vulgaris, assembly GCF_022113875.1. Classification (NCBI taxonomy): domain Eukaryota; kingdom Metazoa; phylum Cnidaria; class Hydrozoa; order Anthoathecata; family Hydridae; genus Hydra; species Hydra vulgaris. The sequence goes on from NC_061157.1 coordinate 76,658,069, forward strand.
TTCTTTATAAATAGTTTTTTGCGATTTGTGTTTATTTCTTGTTACTTTAGTTAGTTTAGTTATTGGTAGTTTTTAAAATTTTATAAAATTGGAGGTAAAAATTGCATTGTAAGTCATCTTCCCCAGTCACGTGACCAGTTGACAAATTTATGAACTTTTTATTTTAATATTTATTCAAAAATATTATATTTGCAAACTGAAAATTCATGCTGACAATGAATCATTTTAATAACATAAACATACTGAGAAAGTATTACGGTTTCACAACTGATGGTTTTGCAATAACTCGGGGCTTTCAAAGCGTTCGCCATTTTACCCCGCTTCCCCTAATACTATAAACAAATCTGATGGTAAATACGCAATTTTTATTTTATTGAAGAGGAAAGAGAGAGAGAGAGAAGGGGGGGGGAGGGGTTAGTGTAACGTGTTCTTTATTTTTTCACGATATCTTTACATTTAATGCGGTAGTGCTGTAGTGGTAGAGTACTCGCTTCATAAGCAAGAAGTTACGAGTTCAATCCCCACCACAACCCTGGTAGTACCTTGTTCAACTTGTTTCTTTGCGCAGCGGCCTTGTTTGTCAAGGTTCGTGTTTCGGAGATAAAGAGTTGAGAGAGGGTTGTAGCCACAACTGAAGTAGCCTCCTCCGAAGGCCTCGGGAGATGCTTTCAAACTGAAAAAAAATTAGTACCTTTTTATATTTTTGTAAAATATATTTTAAATGTTGCATTAAAAAACAAAAAAAAAAAGTCCTTAAAAAAGATTTTTTAAAGTCATTTAAACGAAATATCGTTTTGTTTCTAGAGTTAGTTTACGGTGATTAACGTGTAACAGTAAAAAGTATAACTTAACTTAACAAATTTTAATAATAAGAAGCCGCGGTGCAGTGGTTATTGTTTTGGCTCGGAACCAAGATGTCCAAGGTGCGATGCTTCTGCCATATTGGCAGATATTGGTAGACGTGAACTTTCTAATTAAAATCACTTCTGCGATGCTGTGATAAAACCGTGAAGCACCTTAATAACCACACACAATAATAAAATCTTCAGTTTCATAACCAATACAAAAACCATGAAACTTCAGTTTCATAATCAATACAAAAACCATGAAACTTAGATAACACGTTGATGTAGTAAAGTATATATATCCTGTCTTATTTTCTTAAGAAAAATGTCCGAAATATTTTAATTTTTAAAAGGAACATAATTAAAGGGATTTTTTAAAGAAACAATAACTTGTTATATAATTATTAATAAGTTGATAATCTTTTTGTATAATACTTATGAAGAAAATTTTAAATCATCAAAAGTTTGAAACTATTTTTTTGATCTTTAAAACAGTTTTAAAACATTTGTCAAAATTGCTTCTAAATTCAGAGTAATTCCTTTTATAGTATTTTAGTAACACTTTTTTTAACACTTTTTTAACAATTTTTATTTAAAAAGTAAATTTAAGTAACACAAGTTTTTTTTATTTAAAATTTTTTTAAATAAACTATAAAATATGATATAGCAAAATGTTACATCATTTTGTATTAAGTTTATTTCTTTTCACGATAAAATAAAAAATGTACTGAAATAGTTATATTTATATAAAAATAAAGTTGTTTAAACTCATTTTTATTAATATGTAATAACATACACTATATGTTCCAAGGATCATATACTCCAATAATCAAAGATTTATAAAAAAATGTATATATATAAATATTATCCAAGATCATATCGAAGCTTCGATTTAAAAATTTTTTGTTACTAATATTTACATTAAAGAACAATGAAAATGGATACTGTTTGTAGGTAAAAATAAATCAATGCTTTTTAGGACGTTTGAAAAAGAAAAGTTTATTCGCTCGGTTCATTTAAAGTTGGAGCATCCTTGAAGATCGGTTTTAAGCTCTTGCGAGTCAAGCCCCAGAACTTTGAAGGAGTTAATCCTTTATGAGTTGCAGTAAATTTCCAACCTAGATCTTTGTGGCAACACTTACATAATGCTATGGTCCACGCGTAGCTAAAATTTAAATTTTTTTCAGATTTGCTTTGTTTGAAAAATAAATAATTCAAAACATTAAACACTAAACATTAGCACGATACGCCAACAACTTAAAAACACAAATAATGGACATTGCAGTTATGCTAACGTCAAAATAAAAAAAATATTTTTAACATCAGTAACGCATGTAAACAGAACCATAACACAAAAATAAATAAATCCAAACCCTGGAAACCAGCTATATTCTGTAGAAGGTCTTCCAGTAAGAGATATGTTAGAGGCTTTATAAAAAGTAGCTGTTTCGTGAACATATCCATAGGAGTTTACGTAAGCAGCCATAGGACTTCGTTCCGATAAGCTAAAATAAAAAAACTTTTTTTATCAGCTGCGACATTTTATCGTACGTCTCTAGAATAAAAAAAATTTGTTAAACGTATGTTTAAAGCAATGAGTTGCTTCATACAATTTGTTTTTAAACAAACAATTAAAGGCGTATAAACCTTTAAATAATGTCGTAGATCAGATACATGTTTAAATAATGCATATTGGCCGGAAGGTGTACAAAGGTTTGAATTATGTACTGCGAAAAAGCATGTAAATATTTTAAGATAATGCAGTAATTTGGTAAAAACACGCTTACACCACAATGTTAAAAAAACATAAGATTCAAAAAATTTTTTTTCATATAATAATAAAAATTATGTAGTCAACTTTAGTACTAGAGTAAATTAAGGTAACGCCTGTTGGAGATGTTCCAAATGAAAATCAACGATAGGCCTGTTGGATATCCAGATCAAAATCGTCTTGACAACTGAATTGAAAAACATTTGAAACAAAAATGTATAGTGTCATAATAAAGTTTCCGTATTAATATATTCTTTCTATTCAATGATGATGAGTTCCTTAAGAAGATCTTCATGATAGAAGATCTTTTTAAGAAAATCACATAATATAAATAGAGTTGGCAGATAAGAGATTTATAGCAAAGAAAAAAATTTAATTTAACAATCAGCAGCCGTACTCACATCTCTCCGTTAAACCCTGTGATAAGCTAACGGCTGGTTAAAAGTAAAACGACAGTTTTTAACGCCATCGATAAAATGAACTCGTATTCTAATCTCTCCATTTGATTAACGGCAGGAGTAAAGGAGTATGTCCTATTTATTTGCAGTATAGACAATAAGGCTGATTTTACATAACTGATTCAACTTAATATATATGTACTTTCTCTACGTTTTTAATCAATATATTTTCATTGATGATTGGAGAAGTAATTTTTTTAAAGTTGAACAGTTAAATTGAATTGTTTGAATATCTATTCAAAAACGGCTAAACGCATTGTATTCTGTGTCAAGAGTACTGAAAGTTAATGTATCATTTGGTTTTAATCTCATAGCAAGAAGAATCCATATAGTTTTTATTCTATCCCATTCACAACTTTCAATAAGAGAATGTTTATCAACTATGTGGATATATATTTTTATTTTTTGTTTGTTATCTTGTAATACACTTAATTTTTCGACAATAAAGTTTTAGCACCAAATAGCCAACAAAAAATAATCAATTATGCAAGTGTTTTGAGTGATAATATTTTGGTATAGTTAACACAGTAAAAAATATCCATTTAAAAATTATCTTTATTTAATGTCACCCTAGTTTTTGTAAATGCTTTGAAAACAATCTAAAGTTCAATTCATTAATTTTTTTTTGCAGATTTCTTATTCAATAGTGAAATACTTAATTCATAACTATATATATTCGATTCTACATCAGATTTAGTTTTCTTGGAGAAAATAAGATCTAAAATAGACTCATTGACATATCTCGTTTTATAGTTTCATTCTGTTCTAATATTTCTTTTTGAGATTCGCATTCTAATTTATTTTCATTTAGTAAAAAAAAAACAGCCTTGAGCCTGGATTTGAAAGATTCACCATATACTTTCCACAACACAAATAAATATGATTCTAGCAATGTGACTACATCAACCACACGTTGTTAAACCAGAGAACCCACATGCTCAAGACAATACCGATTCTGGACTATCGATGTTTGGCAAATACTTAATAAATACCTTATACTCAGCAGCATTTTCCTCAATCCTTTATCTAAAACTAATAAATCATTGGATTGAACTAGTTCTCTTAAGTTGCTTTTTGTTTTTAAAATATGTCTTAATATAGTTGCGTCATTAATAGTTACAGCAAAAACTCCCTAAACATCAATAGTAAAACCATTTGCAGTGCATATTACAAAAGGATAAACTAAATTTTTTTTGTACAGGTTTCGTTGTAAAGAATTATTTGAACTTTTTTCACAGAATAAATAAGAACCATCGGCTATAATTGGTAGTTGTTCGTCTTTTAAGTCAAACAAACCTTTGATCATATCTGTTTTATTTAAAAGCCAATCTTTCCATGATCGTAAATTTGCTCCTAAATTTTTACCAACAAAATCAGCATTAAGCAAGGCTTATCTGATGGCAATATTTCTGAATTTACCATGCAGTTTAACAATACAGTGCAGAATGTGCCTCTAATTAGAAGCACATTCTGCACTGTAATGTAGAATAAAAAAACCAGTGACAAATTTTTTAAAAATCTTTTATAATCTGGAAATAAGTATATAATATATAGCAATATATACACATAGCACATAGCCACAATAAGTTCCAGTTTGATGAACTGTTTTTCAGTTATTCTGTCTAAGTAATGTCATTTTTAACAAATCAAAGAGAAATCAGTTTTCATGTCAAAAATTTTTTAATTGTTATATAACTTGAAGACATTTTTTGTTTGAGCTAATTCAAGAGCTAACTTATTATAATTACTTTACAGATAATGAATAAAAATAGGAACAATATACTTCTTAAACTTTTACAAAAATCCGGGAGATACTGTCTATCTGATTATCTTCATTATCGCAAGGATCTAAACATTTTATTGTCTTCGCAAACTTTAAACTAACCAACCTTTTTTGTTCCCTAATGAACTCTGATAACCTTTAAATTCTTTTTTAACTTCACTTTCTATTTTTGCAAAATAATTTTTGCGCAACATTTTTTGAACATGCAATCTTTTCTGATCATTGAGAAAATTGACATCTCAACTTTTTAAAACTTGTGTTTTATCTTTCAAGATGATGAGTTTTTTTATTTTATCATTAAACAAATTTTTTAAAACCACATTTTTGACTTTATGGTTTTGTGTTTGTTTAAATTCTTTCTACTCCTTTTTTTAAGTCAACATTTTTGTCTCTAAATGGAATATCAAAAGTAAAAGAATACATTAAAGATATTGTAACAAAAAACATTTATATATTGATAATTTTATCATAAAAACATATTACTATATTATTTAGTTAATTTAAATTTGGACTGAATTGTAAATTTATAAGCATTTTACTATAATATAGTAAAAATTTGATATAGTCAGTACTTTCTTCACATAATAAAGGGCGCATTGTACATTTTTTTTATTATGAGACAACCTGCTATTTCAATACATTAAGCCGTAAAATAATAGACATGATTTTAATTGTAGAAATGTTTGTAAAATTAACACATAGGTTAACCTCTGTAATACAGTTTTATTGGTTATGTTTTATGTGTAATGTGTTATATATAATATTATTCTTTGTCCACATAAAAAACTTCAGAATGGGATTTTTTTTTTTAACAATTGCTTGTTGACATTTTTTTTATTTACAAAAAAATTAAAAAAATTTCACAAAATTCTTTTTCTTAATGGTTGTAGCTGATCATTGTTTAAAATCTAAAACAACTGATAAAAAATCTTGGATAAAAACTATAAAGTAGTCTTTCTTTAAAGAAAAATTGCACAATTACAAAAATGTTTTATAATTAAAGTACATAAAAAAAAAAAAATGCCCCCCCCTCCACCTCTCAAATATATGGATGATTGCAAATGGTTAAGATCAACCCTTCCCATCATTTTTACCAAAAAAAACAACATAATCTAAAAGTAGATAGATCAAGCTACAACTCTCATGGTATTTTTGAAATTTTGTTAAGCGAACCTGGTATTTTTGAAACTTTGTTAGATGCCCCTATTATCAACGCAAAAGCTTGAATTTTTTGTTATATATATGTATATATATACACTATACATACATACATATATATATATATATACATACATACATATATATATATATATACACTATATATATATATATATATATATATATATATATATATATATATATATATATATATATATATATATATATATATATATATATATATACACATACATAAATATATGTATATATACATACATATATATGTGTGTATATACATATACATAAATGCATATATACACATCTACAAATATATAAACATATTATATAAATATTTATAGATATGTACATATATAGAATATATGTACATTTATAAATGTATATATATGCATATATATGTATACACATGTATATAAATATATTTTATATATGTATATTCACATACATATATATTATGCAACCAAATAATGCTAATTTAGTTTCTTTATATAAAAGTGTTGCATTTTTTCAATTTAGAGAAATAACTATGTAACTGTTTAGAGACAACTTTCTTCAGGTTTTATTCATCACAAAGTTCATTATTTGTACACGAAAATTAATATGTTAATCAAAAGTATTAAAAAAAGTTGATTTCCTTCTGGACACAACAAGTGCAACTCCACAAAACGTTGACCAAGCTGTATTTCGCTATCAATATTTCATGGCAAATCCTTTGTTGTTGAGCCTGCATCTTTGAGACATAGATTCGAGCAGGTGATCAATGAAACTTTGTGGAATTGCTGCCCAGGCCTTTTGGATTTGTTCAAACAGTTGATCCTTATTACTAACACCATCACAATTAATTCTGCGGTTGCCGATCTCCCACAGGTTCTCGATAGGGTTTAGATCCGGAGATTGAGGCGGCCAAACCATCACCGATAGATGGTTGTCTTAAAACCACTTCTAGACTACTTTTGCAGTGTGTTTCAGATCGTTGTCTTGCTGAAAAATCCATTTTATTGGCATATTTCATTCAGCATGAGGTAACAACATCTTTCAGGATATTTTTATACATGAAACGGTCCATTATTTCATTGATTGATATTCCGATGTATTGGACCTAGACCGTTAGCAGAAAAACACCCCCAGACCATTACATCGCCTCCACCATGCTTCACGGTCTTATGGCAGTAATGTAAATCAAGGCGTTTTCCGGCCGGTCGACATACACGGCAAATGCCATCGCTCCCAATGATGTTGAACTTTGATTCATCACTAAACAGGACAGTTTGCCATTTCTGCACATTCCAGTCAATATGAGATGTAGCAAATCGATATGAGATGTAGCAAACAGGAGTCTTTTTTTCTGGTTCTTTGTGAAATCAGCGGTTTTGCAGGATGTCGAGAAAACAATCCGGCTTCAACAGCATGTCGTCTGATTGTCCGGTCTCTAATTGCTTTTGTATCTAGACTGATGATATCCAGGGATTCTTCTCGACGGATCTGACAATCATAGAATCCTCTCTAGAAGTGGTGGAATGCGGTCTTCTACCTTTTTTATCTGCTGCCAACTTCCCCATAGAACGATATTTGGAACATAGTCTTGATACGGTCCATTTTTTCATGTGATATTTATCACAAATACTTTTTTGTAACATTCCACTTATGTAATCGCCAATAATTTTCTTTCTTAGTTCCAATCCAAGACTGTCGGGAGCCATTTTTGCACTTGAAGTAATAAAAATAATAAAAATAAATAATCAGGCTTTTCAAGGCTTACCGTGTTACATTTACCTTGTGATGATACAATAATGCTCTGTGGAACACAACGTCTTGGTTGGATGTGGACTGTATTGATGTAATGAAACACTTGTTGTATTTCACTTCTTGTAATGATGTTCTTCAATAAAACACTTTGATAAAACTCACTTCGATAAATTGTCTTGATAATACTGACTGATTGACTTCCATATACTGACTGAACTGCATGTCAGTTTACATGTCTCTTATATAGTAAAATGAACCTGTGTGAATCTGTTCTGGAAAGTTATAGATGCTTCTTTTCGATGCTTCTAGAAGCTTCTAGATGCGTCTGGATGCTTCTGAATGCTTCCAGATGCTTCTTCTGCAAACTTCTGGAAGGTTCTGCATGCTTCTGGAAACTTCTGGATACTTCTTTTTATTATTAAAAAACTTCCGTGATGTTGACACGGACCAGACTTAAGAAAATGAAACAAACCGAAAAAGTTGCACTTGATTTGTTCGCTGCAAAATGGCACTTGCCAACGAAATTCTGCCTGTGTGCTGTCACCTGTCAGCTGATTGCTCATGTCATGGCATGCTATGACTCCAGAATCCTGAACTGTTTGCTGTAGTAGTATAGTTCGTTTCGTTTTTAAGATATGTAAAATTTAGGAAAACTTTTTAGCATTGTTTGATGTTGGTTACAAATGTGCTGTCCTATACTGTGTGTGTGTGTATATATATATATATATATATATATATATATATATATATATATATATATATATATATATATATATATATATATATATATATATATATATATATATATATATATATATATATACATATATATATATATATATATATATATATATATATATATATATATATATATATATATACACATTTATACATATATATATATATATATATATATATATATATATATATATATATATATATATATATATATATATATATATATATATATATATATATATATATATATATATATATATATATATATATATATATATAAAGCCAAAAAATGTTCAACTTTTCTTCATAGAGTTTCTAAAATTGGTAACAGTTGAGATTTTATATATATATATATATATATATATATATATATATATATATATATATATATATATATATATACAAAATATACATATATATATATATATATATATATATAAATATATATATATATATTATATATATAAAATATACATATATATATATATATATATATATATATATATATATATATATTTATTTATATATATATATATATATATATATATATATAAAATATACATATATATATATATATATGTATATATATATAAATATATATATATATATATATATATATAAAATATACATATATATATATAAATATATATATATATATATATATATATATATATATAAATATATATATATATATAAATATATATATATATAAAATATACATATATATATATATATATATATATATATATATATATATATATATATATATATATATATTATATATATATATAAAATCTCAACTGTGGCCAATTTTAGAAACTCTATGAAGAAAAGTTGAACATTTTTTGGCTTTATAAGTTCCTATTTAGTTTTATAATAAATAATATAAGCATATTTAGTTTTATAATAAATAATATAAGCATATTTAGTTTTATAATAAATAATATAAGCATATTTAGTTTTATAATAAATAATATAAACATTTTGATGTTTTGAACTTGTTTTTGCCTTTCCAATCCACATTTTTGAATTACATAATCATACACAGTATGATTGTATCATATCACTGTATGATATGTACACAGGACAGTAGCAACAAAACATGGATTGGGTGGGAAATAAAACTTTCTATATGCTCTAAGACAAAGCCCTGTAGAGGTTACACGAAACTTTCTGTATGGAAACCATACAAGCATAATTAGAATTTGGGCACAATTTTTTACAAAAATACCCATGTTTTTTTGTGTATAGTATTTTATATTAATATAATTTAAAAGTTATTATTAGATTTCATAAAAATATTGTAATTTTTTTTTGGTTTTTAGACAATTCTAAAATATTATAATTAAACAGTTGAATAACATTTTTTGTATATTTTCTACTAAAGATTCATTTCAGCCTAAGAAAAGTTCATTTTAAAAGTAAAATATTTTTTGAACAACTAGTTGTCAATTTCTTAAACAGAAAGAACACAGTTACAAGGTATACAATGACATAACTCATTTTGGAGTTAATATACAGTTCAAACACTAAAAGAATAATTCAAATGACAAACTCTCCATTAGTTTAACGAAGAGATGCACGGCTGCAGAAAGAGTTCATTTTTACATAAATTTAGTTCAGCAATGGATTTGTTATGGAATTTTACAGAGATAATTAGAAAAATACAATTCCAAAAGTGGAAAATTGAAGATGTTTTAAAGCTAAAGGAAAATGTTAAAAATAAATGCCAGAAGATTCTACACCCAGAAGTAAAATGAATTATTATAGTAGACAATAGCTGTAATGTTGACACTTAATAGCATGATAGATGTTTAATAGCATAGTAGAACGTTTAAAAATCACATAATTTTTTCTCTACCAAAATAACTCTTTTTTATCTGTAATGATTGATTCACACGAAGCACATGCCAGAGATGAACCACACTAAAGAGAAAATTAAAAAAAAAAAAATTTATAACAAATAAAGAAATATTATTCATAATAATAATAATAATAATAATAATAATAATAATAATAATAATAACAGTAATAATAATAATAATAATAATTAAAAAAAACCTTTCTCATGATTCCTAAAAGCTTTTGCATACGCATAGAAGCTGATGTAATCTTAAGAAGATCAATTTTCATATCCATTGTTAGGGGAAGATTAGCTGTCATCCAATAAGAGAACTCTATTGCAAACAAAGTTATAAAAGTAATCTCAAACCTCGATGAAGTTTTTTTAAATATAATTAATCATAATTATATTTTAATTTTTATATTTTAATTAATATATAAATATAATCATTACATTACATAACATAAATATATTATCTTAATGTGACCAATTATGATCACAATACGACACATAATATATTTACAAAATGATCACAATATTTGTTACATATTAAATAACACAATCAAAAAATTAGTACATCATACACATACATTGATGTTATCAATTACCTAACAAAGCACTTGTGATAAAATCAATTATTATACACACATGATAATTCCCACATAAAAATGATCAATTACCACATACATGTATTTGAGTTTTTTTAAAATTTATTTAAAATTTATAAAAATTATTAACAATGTTATGAAAATTAGTACATTATAACGGCATAAATAACTGTTTTCTTGATATAAAAATAATGATTAAATCTAGTAAACTTTACATCAATACATCTTAGAAATTCTACATAAAGTCATATACCAACACTTTCTTTAACGGCATAAAAAACAACATTTCATTTAAAAGTGCTCATTTTATGTTGTTAGCAAAACAATATTGCACCCATAAACAGATACACACAAATATACATACATTTCTGTATGTATATTTGTATAAAAAACTTCTGTTTTCAAATTTAAAAAAAAACAACATACCAACAGGATTTGTTGGTAACTTTTCGATTTCCAAGTTATCATTCCAGCTTCGAATTTCTCTTACCAAGCAATCCATCAAAAAACACTAGAGCATCAAAAAACACTAAAGCATTAGTTAGCTTAGCAGTAAAAATTATAACATAATATATATTTATATAGAGAGTTATTTTTTGTATTAAATAATTTATTACAAATATTTTATATGTGAACACCTTCAGAGTTATGCAACTTTAATTAGTGTTAACACTACAAGAATAACTCTTTTGGATAACAAATATCTTATTTATGATTGCAAAAAATTTATGTATTATGTATTTAATTTATGTAAAAAGTTATGTATTGTTTGATGCTAATGTTCATCGCTTTGGAGTTTTTTCTTTAACAATGTTATTAGCAAAAGCAATCTAACATTCTATCAGAGGTTAAACTACAAACTGTAGGACAAATGTAGGACAAGTTGGAGGACAAGTTGGAGGACAAATGTAGGATAAATACAGTCGAGGAGGCTACTCTTTTTTTGTAATACTTATTTTTTATTTATACCCACATATTTTTTTTTTAATGGAAAGTACAGTTTATAAAATTTAATAATTCAGCTATATAAAATATTAAAAAATATAAATAAAACACAGCACAAAATAGGCAACTGTTTTTAATATTACAGGAAATTTTTCAGTTTTTAATCTTACAAAGAATTTTTCAGTTTATCTGCAAATTAACAAAACTCAATGTTTTTAGAACTAATTAAATTAACTCATTTAAAATCCATTAAAACAGGCTTTAACTGACAAACTTGTGGTTCGGATCACCCTACTTCTGGTAAAATTTAATCCAATACTACGTGCATTATCTCTTGCTGAAAGGGTTCACTTTCATACGCAAAAGTTAGGAGAAACATGACCAAAGTACACAAAAATGTTAAACATAAACCACCATTTTTCACCAGAGTTACTTGCTCTTTATGAAACTAATTTGAATCCAGCTGTTTCATCTTTTGATCTTAGTGTTAATGGATATTATCCTTTGATTCGAAATGACTCCAATAATCACATGCTTGGTTTGGATGTATACTTATGCATCAAATAACCTATTTGTTGAGAAATCAGGCCTGAATTCTCTAACCATTCTTTTATGAGTTTCCACTTAGCTCTTCTACACTCAATAACCTTTCTCTTTATTCTTTATCATTCTCCAAATTGCTGACCAAATTGATCGAACCCTTTTCTCTTTATTCCTTCGCTAATATTATTGTAAAGGTAACTTTAATGCTCATTACACTGAATAGCTCTGAACACTGCAAATGGCAGGTTTCCATGGTTCCCACTATTCAAGGCTAAAAGTAAAGATTTTAAGAAGATTTAAGGATAAATTCTCCTAATATTTAAGAAGATTTGGTCGTGAACGACAACTTTTTGAAAGAAAAAGTAAGGAGAAAACGATTACATTAAAAACCTAATCTTATTTTTTTCAATAATATATATATATATATATATATATATATATATATATATATATATATATATATATATATATATATATATATATATAAAATAAAAATATGCATATATATATAAAATAAAAAATAGGTTTGCAAAATACCAAAAACTATATATTTTCTTCTTTATCAGTTAGTATAATACAGGTCAACAATTTATGTTTTCTAAAATCTCTATAAAAATGCGCTTCCCAAATTCTAAAATCTCTATGAAAATACGAGACCCAGGTTGACATACTTTTAAATAACTCTTTTTTTTGACAATATTAGGAATTTTACCCAAAGTACTGTTTGCTCGGCACCAGAAATTTTTTTTTGTTGACTTGTGTAATCACATTCACTTTTCTAAAATTTCCTAGATAAAAAAAAAAAAAAAAAAAAAGGAGAAATTAAGGAGAGCAGTCAAATTTTAACTTTTTTAAAGGTTATTTTAAGAAATTTAATGAAGTTTTTATAGTTTAAGGATATTTAAGGTTTTTAAGGAGGAGTGGAAACCCCGTCACACTGCTAACTGCTACACTAAAGCAGTCTTTGAGTCTTCAATATTTTGAGCCTAATAACTTAGCCTCTAACAATCAAAACGGATTTTGATTTTTGCTCGACAGCTGACTTGCTAACTGCTGTAACTGTAGGATTCTACTATGTATTAGATAGAGGTGGAGAAGCAAGGGCTATTGCTCTTGATATATCAAAAGTTTTCAATAAAAATTTGGCAGGCTAGTCTTCTCCATAAGCTTGCTTCATATGGTGTATCTGGGAAATTTTTTGAGATTATCAAGCCATTTCTTTCTAACTGCTTTATTAAAATCTTTCTCGAAGGCCAACAATCTTTGTTTCCAGTAACTTCTGGGGTACCTCAAGACTCTATCCTTGTTCCTGTGTTATTTCTTATCTACATTAAAGATCTTCCTGACAATCTTAAATCTAAAGTGGTTTTATTTGCTGATGACTCAACTTTATAATCATTTTGTAATACTCAACTTAAAAATGTCTTGATAAAAAGTCTTCTCTTTTTGATTAAAGAACAGGCAGCTGATCTTGAATAAAAACTCACTTCTGTAACAGCTTGCAGCAGCTTGTGAATTTTAATTCTAAAAAAACTAAGTTATTTACTGCAAACAACAATTGCACTATTGTCAACATTCCTATATTGATAAATGTCAACTCTCCTAAAGAGTCCTCTGCTTTATGTCTTCTTGAATTAATGTAAAATTAAAAAAATCCAATATTTAATTTAAATAAAAAGAAATACCAATGACAAAGAATTTCAAGTTTATTTTAAAAGAAGCTATATATTTTCAAAAAATATATAGCTTCTTGTTAATGACCAACAGTTTAAAAATAAATATGCATAAATAGCATTTTTATCAAAAATTTACTCACAGATTTAGCAAAATTGAAGTAGAAGATAGGGTAATACATAAAAAACTCATAATTATAAATTGTTTAAACTTTTTATTGCCTTGTTTGTTTATGGTTATTTTTTTTCACCTGAAAAAAAAAACTTTAACATAAACTTTGTTTACTTTGTCTGCCTAATACTGTAATTAATGTGTTTGTAATTAAAAAAGACTTCTTTTTCTTTCCAAAAACACAATTTGAGATGTCTGGTTACCCTAAGGTAATTGCATTTACAATTACACAAAAGCTCAACTGTTTGTCAGTGCATTAAAAATTTCATCAGAATTTAATCACATTTATACAAATTCATACAGAGTCATATTCCAGCAAAAATTTTTTCATAATTATATTTAAGACTGTATTGCCTTCAGTCAGAAATACAAAAACTGGTATTGTGGTAGACAAACTGGTAAAATAAGCAATGACTGGATCAATGGATATTAAACCTCATATTTCATCTCAAAAGTAAAGCTCTAAAAATGTTTTGAAAATCATTCCATTTCTTATACGTGGTCGAACATTCCATCTCTTATACATGGGTCTGATCTTATTATTTCTTCCAATAATAATACGGAACTTTTTGCAAATAACTTTTTATTTTTATTTCTTGAATCCAATGACCACAATTTTTGTGACATCCTAAAGAAATAAGTTAATCTTCCTTTCATCCCAAAGAAACAGGTTATTTTTTACTTTTGTACTTTTATGACATTAATTATATTTTTTATTTTTTATTGACCGATTTTACTCAATCACTTTATATCTGTTAAATTCAAAGTATATATAATAAATAAAAATTGTAATAATAAATATGAAAAAAATATAAAATGTAATTAACCTTATATCTGATAAAAATATAGTAAAAAAGTTTGATTTTTCAACACTGTATTAATATGAAGCTTACTGAGTTGTAAAACTTATACACCCATCCAGGAAGGTGCGTAAGACTTGAACATAATTTCTAAAAATAGAAACAACATATTACAGATTAAAATAGAAATAACTTATTACAGCTTAAAATAGAAACAACTTAGGGGTCATCCATAAATTACGCCATGCAGTTTTTAACATTTTTTGACCCCCTTCCCCCTAGTAACGCATCCATAACACTTTATTGCCCCCCCCCCAATATTACACAATTTTTACCCCTCCCCCTAAAAAAATTTTTAAAGTTTTTTTAGAGAGAATGGGAGGGGATGCAAAATTTTACAAAATACAAAACAATTTAAAATATAATAATGTCTATAATTCTCTGAACTTCTTTGGGTTAATTAATTAGTACTTTTTAGTCTGTTTTATGTTTTTTTTCACCCCAATAGTTCCATGTAAAATTGTATAAATTAACATCTCTCTTCTAAGCATGATACCAATTTTAAAAACCTATTTTTCGATATATAATATATGCAAAACATTATATATATAAAATGTATAATAAATAATAACATATTATTAGTGGATTCTGCCTCCGGCTAGTATATTTCATATCTATTTTATATCTCGGTACCGAAAAGTTTTCTTTTTAGTTATTGCACAAAGATTATTTTTTTGTTGCTGCACACTTGTGCACTAACTAAATAAAGTTCTGCACTTGAACCATATAAATTCAATGCGCAGAACATGCACTGCACAAACAGCCGTAACAGCCCGTTGACAGGCTGTAACCATTAACTGGCTGTAACGGAGTGTACACATCGACTAAGTAAGATTAAGGCGTAGTTAATATTACAATCAACATGTAGATACATCAACTGAGGGTTTTGGTTTGGTCAGATTTTAATTAAAAGAACGTCTTCTCTAAAAAAAAAAAAAAATGTTGCATCACAAAATCAAGCCCCCCTCCCCCTTGTAACAAATCGTCACAAAATTGCCTCCCCCCCCTAAATGTGATGTAATTTATGGACGACCCTTTATTACAACTTAAAATAGAAACAACCTATTACAGCCTAAAATAGAAACAATTTATTACAGCTTAAAATAGCTTTTTAGCTAAAATTTTACAATATAAATTATATTATATTAATTATAAATTATATATTTTAAAATTCACTGAAACTTAGACTAATTCTTTTTTAACTATTGTTAAAATGTTAGTTTACACTAAATATAATAAAAAATATTACTCCAACTGTTCTTCTCTGGAAGCCAGCCATATATCGTTGTTCATTATTTTTCAACAAGCTTTTTTCTAAATAACAGCAATTGGCAATTACTTGACTTCTTATTGAACTGGGATGCTGATATATTGTATAAACTAATGATGAGGGAGGGTGAGAATAAATAGTTTCTGGAAGAATTTCAACTGTACCCATTATTACCCTGTAAAATTTAAATTAAAGTTTCAACAAAAACTTGAACAACAAACAAAGAACAAAAACAACAACAAACATCATTACCCATCTAGCTGAGAGCTCTTGCTTAATATTTTAAACCGCTGACGCCCCTGAGCTTTTAAGCTTAGTTTTTTATACCCATACTCCTCGTATTCTCGGAAAGAAAATATTTCACATGTTACACCCACTGACGCAAGAAACACGCCACCATTGTCAGCTTCATCTCTTCTGGCTTCGCCACTTAAAACAAAAATAATTTTATTAAACATAAAACTCATCTTAAAAATTTTACTTGTTCATATCTAGTTTCATACCTTTTTCAAAAATTTTACTTGTTCATATCTAGTTTCATACCTTTTTCAAAAATTTTCTTTGCTCATATCTTTGTTTAAAAGAGAGAAAGGGAAAAAAAGTAGAGACTGATGAAATAAATTTAAAAATAAAAAATCATCAGTGAAAAAAAAAAAAAAAAAAAACTTTAGACAAAAGACAAAAAGTTTGAATAAATTAATTTCATATTTAATCGAACCCGCTGAAGATTTTTTTGAAAAAAATCTTTTTTTACTTAAGATTAGTAGAATTTGTAAATATCAATGAAAATATTTTTTTAGAATATATATGATTGATGATTGTTTCATTATTTTAAAAGATCAAAAAGGTTTTAAAAGAATTTCAGATTTTTATTATTTAAAAGAATAGTAAAATAAGTAAAACTAAAAAATATATAGTTTTTTTAACTAAAGTAATATATAGTAAATTAACTAAAAACTGACACCATTTTGACGATATTTTTTTCACAAACAAAACTCAAAGAAACTTAATTATCAATTACTAATTTGAAGGTATGTCACTGAAGGTAAGAATGTTACAACTATTTTTCAATGTCTACTATGATCTTTTCAATGTCTGCTATGATCTTTCCTAATGTTTTAAATAGTATGTATGGGTAATATAAAGTAAGAGTTTAATTAAAAAATGATTACAAGAACTTTATTTAGCCAAATTGTTAATAAAAAGTAAAAGAGTTTAACTTAAAATAACTTTGTTTAAACTTATAAATTTTTTTTTTTATCTTTCTCATAAAATGTTCATTCAACTTTATCACTTTGAACTAAAAATAAATAAATACAAATCTATTAAAGCAACAAACAAAAAGCTGTTAAAGATTAACTGATCAGCAATCATATTTTCAACAAATTTTAAAATTGGAAAATAAATAAAATTCTTAACCTGTGACAAGAAAATATCACCTCTCTAAACTATCTTTTTAACTATTCAATAACCGATCCAAAATGTAGTAAAAAAACAAGTGATTACTTTTATTCAAAAGTCTCAGATTAAGTCATTTATCAAAAGTTTTTAAGTTTATTTTTAAATTGGTCAAGGGTGGATTAGTTTTAAACTCATTCAATAGCGTGTTCACATATGCTTGCCAATTTTGGGGACAATCTAACCAGCTTACTTTTTAAAGACTAACTTATCTCCAAAACAAATCTCTAAAATTAAATTACTTCCAAAATACTAATTCGAACTGTAGCATACTCTATTTTTTATCTAAAGTCATTAAATTGTGTGACCTGTTTGGAACCAAAATCAAAATAACTTACTTCTTACATTTATCAACTATAGTTAAAGAGAAAATTGTGAATATATTCTACAATCTGCTTTCAACTTTAAATTATCTGTACCTAAATACCAAACTGTTCATCACGGCTATGAATCCATACAACATAAAAGCATATGAACCTGGAACAATCTCCCTTCCCAAATAAAATCTCTTAAATCATTCTCAAAATTTAAAACTGCTCTCTTTAACCATTTTTTAGAAAAATATTGTTTATAAATCTTTATATCTTTTTACAACTTATCTATAACCCTAACGCGGAGCCTTTATTCATCTATTAATTTTTCTTCTTTCTATTGTGGTATATTACTAATTTTAATATTATTTATTAAATTTATTATTTTAAACTGGAATGTTTCAATAGTATTCTTTTTATCACTATTGTTGTTATTATTACTATATTGTTGTTATTATTTTTGTTGTTATTATTATTATAACTAGTTTTATACTATTATTTTTATATTACTATCGTTGTTGTTATTGTTATTATTATTATTATTATTATTATTATTATTATTATTATTATTATTATTATTATTAATGTTACTATTATTATTATTGTTATTACTGCTAATATTATTATTTCTATTATTATTATCATCATTATTATTATTATTATTATTATTATTATTGTTATTATTATAGTATATACTTTTTATAATTCCTACTATTATTTTTTTTATTACTATAACCACTACTATTACTTTATTATTCCTACTTGTATTATATTTATTATTAATATCTCAATCTTATTTTTATTTAGTCTGACAGGTGATACAAATAGTACACATACTACAAAGAGTACATAGTCCTAATTCTAAGTAAAAACCTTGCTGGAGTTAATAACAATAACATTAATTGAAATAAAAATACTAATATTATAAAATTAATCAATAACAGCCATTAGAGTATTAATAATAAGAATAGATGCCAAAAATAATAACAATGATGACACAAATAATGATAAAATTAATAACAATAATTATGACAAAATTAATAGTAATCTAATAATACTAGTAATACACATATATAAATACACACTCACACACAAACTTATATTCATACACACATCTTTGGATATAATAATTGTGTGTGTGTGTATATATATATATATATATATATATATATATATATATATATATATATATATATATATATATATATATATATATATATATATATATATATATATATATATATAGGGGCTGTCCATTAATTACGTCAACAAATTTTTTGAAATTTTTCCCCTCCCCCCTTCTCAACAATTTTTCAAATTTCCAGAGACCTCCCCAGTAAAATTACGTCAACTTTTGATTACCCTCCCCCCCCTCCTCTACAAAGAAGATACGCTACAAACTCAGCCTAATTTTCCGTTATTTAAGCAATGAAGCTCAAAAAAAAAGAAAAAGAAAAATTGTTGACGTCAACTTTAATTAACTCCCCCCCTCCCCCATGTCAACAATTGACAAAAAAGTTCAGACCCCCTCCCCCCTATTTTGTTGACGTAATTAATGGACAACCCCATATATATATATATATAAATATATATATATATATATATATATATATATATATATATATATATATATATATATATATATATATATATATATATAATTATGTCTCTTTAAAACTATTATCTCATTCTTCATCATAAGAATCCCCCTATAATTGAAACTCTTACAACTACCTTAAAGCTGACTGGAAAAAAAAGTAGTCTAGCAACAGGTCGGCAAAAAGTAGACTTGCTTCGGAAAGTGTTCTATACTACATATGTCAGACCACACTTAAAATTCTCTACTAAAGTGAGATCCGCCTATCTTAAATGCAATATAATAAGACTCAAGTAAATCCAGCACTAAACTCCAGCACAGTTTAACTAAAGCTATTACTGAGCTAAAACATCTTTCTCACAAAGAAAGACTCAACATTCTTGAATTAACCACTCTGAAAGCCAGAAGGTAATGTGAAAATCTTATACAACAGTATAAAAATAATAAATGGTTTCAAGAAAGTTGACTTAACAAAATAACAAAAAAAATTTGTTTGTAAAAACCTTTTTATAACAAGACCAAATGTTTTATCAGAGGCAACAACTTTTTCCATCATATCGATTGGCTAAACAAAAATTAAAAAAGATATAATTAAAATTTGTAAAAAACTAAGAATAACAAGTAATGTATATTGTAAAGTATTAATAAAAAATTATATATATTTTATATATATATAGTTTTTTATTAATACTTTAATATAAAATTTTAATATATATACATATATATATATATATATATATATATATATATATATATATATATATATATATATATATATATATATATATATATATATATATATATATATATAGTTTTTTCTTCCATAAATCAGAAGAAATAATTAGATAAGTTATATAATTAGATATTATGTAATTAGATAGATAAGTTATAAAATTAGATAAGTTAGATATTTTATTAATTTACTATTGCTTTGTTCTTTAAGAAGATCAAAGTCTCTTTTTGTAGAATACACTTAACTTAAATAATATTTAAAGCAGCACATAAAATTAAAATTATACATACGGTCTTTTGAATATATATATATATATATATATATATATATATATATATATATATATATATATATATATATATATATATATATATATATATATATATATATATATATATATATATATATATATATATATATATATATACACACACACATTTATTGCTCTGTCTACCATTGCTGATATAAGTTAGTCTTGCTCTGTCTACCATTGTTGATATAAGTTAATCTTGCTCTATCTACCATAGATTTCTTCACAGATTGAAAATTGTGGTTTTCTGATAGCATGTGTTGTTCTAATGATTTATTATAAAAAATGATTGATTATTATAATAAATGAGCACAACCAAAATTTATACAAAACCTGTGAGTGTTAACACTTCTATCAGCAAATGTTGATACAGTATAATTTTTTCAATTAAACTTAAGAGCTAAACAATTTCAACTAAAGTATGGAACATTTGCATAGTTCCATTTTTTACCTTTACTGAATCTCCACATTAACATGTGATCAGAGAAAAACTGAAAAGAATGATAGCTGCTTATGTTGAAAATCAGATTGGGTCCTGATAAAATAGAGGCTTTTGAGTCTCTTTTGATTACAGCATCTCCAGCATTTTGAATTCATTTACCAGTAGTCCTGATAAAATAGAGGCTTCACAGAATTCAGCTGGCAAAATTTTCTGACAAAAATCTTTCAGACAAATTTCAGTTTCCTCATCAAGTTGCTCAAAAGCAATTATTAATGAATGTCTAAAGATAGTATTACAAATAATTGTCCACTTATTATTAAAAATTTTATTATTCAATTATTATTAAAATATTGTCCACTTAGTATTACAAATAAATGTCCACACTAACTCTTACTTCTGATCTTTCTTGGAAACCTTATATCAAATCCGTTGCAAAATTAGCATCTGCTAAAGTTGCTTCTCTTTATCGAGCTCGACACTTTCTTACTCTGGATTCTATTCTCTATCTCTATAAATCTCAAATCCGGCCTTGTATGGAATACTGTTGCCATATCTGGGGTGGATCTTCTAATGATGCCCTTTCTCTTTTAAACAAGGTGCAAAAACGCATTGTAAACATAGTTGGACCTGCTCTTGCAGCCAACCTTCAACCTCTGTCACATTGTCGTAATGTTGCTTCTCTTTCTCTTTTCTACAAACACTATAATGGGCACTGCTCTAAAGAGCTAGCGTCTCTTGTGCCATCTACTAAAATTTATTCTCGTGTTACTCGTCATTCAATTAAGTCTCATCCTTTTTCTGTTACTGTTCCTAAGTGCTCCAAAAACTCTTACTCGTCTAGTATTTTTCCTCGAACATCAGTTCTTTGGAATTCGCTTCCTTCATCTTGCTTTCCTGATTCATACAATTTGCAATCTTTTAAGTCATCTTTCAATCGTTATCTTGTTCTACAATCTTCATCTTTTCTCTTCCAGTAACTTCCAACACTAATTAGTGGTTGCTTGCAGCCTTGTTGGAAGCGAAGATGTTTAAAAAAAAAAAAAACTTCTTGTGAAGCAATCATTAATAATTGTTTAAAGTGAATATAAAAATGATTGTTCAAAGGGAATTGGTTGTGTAGAAATTATTACAGTCATTAACACAAATATCACACCAAATTGGCAGTCAAAAATATACTTCTTCCTTACTTTAGACTTCATTTTTGCAATCGCATTACTTGAACTTATTGTTAAGTATTTTGTTACATTAAAAAATCTTAGAAAATATTTTTTATCATCAATCTTAATTTTAATGAGTACTAATTATTAACGATGTAAAGCCATTGCTAAGCATAACTATACCATTGCTAAGCATAATTAAACCGTTGCTAGGGTATTTTGTAAGTTAAATAAGCAAAATAAGACTACTTCTAGGACTTCTATAGGTTTGAGCACATGTAATTTTTTTTAGATAATGGAAGATGCATGTATAAGGAAAACAAATAACTATTAAATTTCATGGCAAACCTAAGGCCATAATTGTTACGGGTAACCTAACAAAGTGCATTAACCGCAAAAATTCAATTTTTGGCAATTTACTCCTTTCAGGTTCTTGCATGCATATGATTTTTTTTTGTATAAAACTTACACAAAAATTCCTTAATTGTTTTTGAAAACCTTGATGGTTTTCAAAAACAATTAAGGAATTTATGTGTAAGTTATAGCCTTAGGAGAAATTAATGCTCAAAGTATGAGTAAAATTTCAAATTTAGCGGTTTTGAACTGTGATTTCTAGAAAACAAAAAGTGTAATCATAATGAATTTTTATTTTTACTGTAGAATTTTACCCAGAGTAATAAAAATATAAAAAAGGAATGTGTCTCTCAAATTGATGTTGCTAAAATTGTAGTGTTTACACTCCATGCATTGATAATTTCATAAAATTTTGGTACCCAATCTCCTTATTAAGTAGGAATTTACAAACAAAAAATTACCAGAAAAGCCTATTTTCATTATTTTCTACAAAATATCTAAAAATGAAAACAATTTTGAAGACAACACTTCCAGACTTGGCCTACATTTCTTGGTAAATGGCTCTTAAAAAATTGTACTACATATTATTTATAAATAGCATTATGGTTTAATTTATTTAGTATAATGACATCTGACTTTTTTACAGCACAACAAATGACATCTCTTAGTAAATCTTCTGTATGCAATTGTATTGAAACCAAAAATGCTATTTCAACAACAATGATTAAGCATTCATATCCTTTTACTTTGTTATATGTTGGCTGCTATCAATTTTATTCATCCCAAAATTGCTACTAACAGCAGCCAATATGAACAAAGTAAAAGGATATGAAGGCTTCAATCATTGTGGTTGAAAGAACATTTTTGGCTTTAAAAATATTCTTTTTTAGGAAACAACAAACCATCAGAACTGTATACAGAAGAGGCAACAAAAAATGTTAAAATTCTAGATGAATTAAATTACAGGCACAAAAAACTCCAACAAGTTAAGACGAACACAAGTTGGTAACAATTATTAACAAAATAATTGTGTATCAAGACTGATTGTAAAGATATTGAACCATAGCAAAAACAGCTATTGAGAACTGACTATTAAAACTGACCAGAAAAATAAACCAGACTAAAGATAGAAGACTTGGTTACATGGACAACAAAACTCCTGTTGTTTTTGTCAAAAAATGAAAACAAATTAAATTTTTTTTTTAAGAGCTGATAACAAAAATGATAACAATAGACATAATAATAGATGATAATGATAATATCTTGTAATAGTTATCGTAACATTTCAAAATTTCAAGTTTTTTATTTCTGTCAAGAATTGAAAAAATTTATTTGTAAAAGAAGCGTTTAAAGCAAGTGAGAAAATTAAAGTTGTAACACTAGCTCTTTCTCTGAAATTTAAAGAGTGAATTTTGTCAATAATTTTGTCGATAATTTACAATAATTATTTTTGGTTTATACAAATTTTTTTTAGATTTCATAGCACATGGAAAAATAAATTGTATGAGGATTTAACAATGAATTATCAAGAAATAAGACATAAATATCATCAGCTGAAAATATGAAAGACAAAATAACCATAACCAAATAATGAAAGAGATCGAAACATGTCCCTTTAAAAATAAAAATAATAATAATAGTCAAAACAGCTCCTTAGTTTGACAGAGAATATATGCAACTTACATAAAAACGAAGAAAAGCAGAAAAATTGTTTAGGAGAATAAAAATGAAAGTGACAAAAAAGAATTAAGACAACTCATAAAAAAAAAAAAAAAAAAACAATAATTGCTAATATAAAAAAAAGAACATATTTTTCTAACCTATTAAATAAAAACACTACAAGTAAAACTCAAGAATATATATATAACAGCTGATTCTGACAAAGAACTAGCTAACAACTTAAATAATTATTTTACTGAAAATCAGAAAAACTCAGGTCTGGTCCTCAAATATCCCAAACAAAGAAAAACACATCAGATTACAATAGTCAGTTTTCAAGAAATTTTGATCCAATGACATATAAAGAAATTTATAAAATCACCATTTCATTTGGAGTAAAATATTCTCCTGATGATTCAATTCCAGCATATCTACTATGGAATAATTTAAAAACATTTATACATAAATGGGTTGAAATAGTAAACCTATTGCCAAAATCAAGCAGCATGGATTGTCTAAAAAATGCTCCAATAATAAACAAATTAGACTCTGCCACAGATACTGAAGACTTCAAAAATTATAGACCAGTTTATAATATAGTATTCATTAGCAAGCTAATAGAAAAAATAGTTTCCAATCAACTTGATCATGACAACAAACAATCTTCATATAGAACATCAATATGGAAAAAACATCACTCAACTGAAACACTTGAGCTTACAAATGATTTGAACTCTTTGATAAACATACACTCTCAGTACTAATGTTACTTGATCTAAGTGCTGCCTTCGACACTATTGATCAGCAAAAACTATTTGGACCATTAGCCAGTGATATAGGTATAATTGACTCAGCTCACAAATGGTATATTATAGACTTTAGTTAATCGTACACAAAAAATTAAAATTGGTAACTCATATTCCACGAACCAAAATGTAAAATATGGAGCACCACAAGGTACAGTCCTGGGTCTAAAACTCTTTTATATCTATATGAGACCACTATCTGATATCAAGTATCTGAACATAATCAATGTAAAAACTTTTGGATACTCAGATGATCATCAAACTCTAAAAGCATTCCTTCCTCTATCTCAATATAATGTACTAGCCCTAGATATACTAAAATGTCTTGAATGCAAATCTAAATGGATGAGTGAATCATTCTTATGTATTAACCAATCAAAAACAAATGTTTTGAATATCTAAATGGATGAGTGAATCATTCTTATGTATTAACCAATCAAAAACAAATGTTTTGAATATCTAAATGGATGAGTGAATCATTCTTATGTATTAACCAATCGAAAACAAAAATATTATTTATAGCACCACCTAGCCTTCAAAAAGATATTATTAAAGGTACTTTTAATTTAACAAATTGCATTGAGTGAAAATTAGAGAAAGAATACATTACAAGGTCCTTTTAATAATATACAAATTTATTATTCTGGAAGCAACAACTTCATTGTGCAATTTAATTCACTACTCAATGTCAGAAAGAACACTAAAATTAAAAGAAACAAAATGCAGCAATTGTTTTGGTAATCAAACATTATCCCACTATGGTCCTAAACTTTGAAATATACTTCTAAATATCATCTGTGACAAAAGAAAACACAGCTATTTATAAGAAAAAACTAAAATCTTATTTAATAGTGTATGGTGAACTACTCCACCAGAAAACTCTTGAATGTTAAATTAAAATCTCTTGAACATTAATATTAAAAATTTTACATAACATAATAATTTGTTGCAAAGCTAAGCAAGTGTTTTGCCAACTTTATCCGCTATTCTGGTAAAATACAGTAGCTGTGGATAAACATATTTATTTATTAAATTATGCTTAGTGCGAAATATATATATATATATATATATATATATATATATATATATATATATATATATATATATATATGTATATCAGGATGTAAATTAGCCCTGTAGGGCCCCGTCAAATGCGGTTTCCCAAATGCTCAAAAAATAAATGCGGTTTCCCAAATGCTCAAAGAATCCCTAGTTCGAACCCCACCTCTAGGCAAGTTTTGGGACATCGGTTAGGAAGGAGGTGTGAACTTTCTATTAAATGCTCTTCTGGGGTGCTCTGTGATAAGACCGTAAGGACTTCTTGGGGCACCTAAATAAAAGTAAAAAATAAAAAAACGTGTAAAACTTGAAATAAAATTGCTGATATTGGTATAACTAGGTGATTGCATGACTGCTAAAATGTCTCTTGGAAAAAAATTCTTGAGAATTGGAATTTTCCTAGCAATTATAGGAGTTTTCTCAGAAATTAGCTTGTAAAATTTATTTCTCAAAATTTGCAAATAACTTTTTGTATAGCGTTCTAACAAAAGCAAATATTATATAAAAAGGTTAGCAAGAAATAGATTACAATCTAAAAAATAACAAACTTGTTTACTTTAACACCCACAAATGCCATTTTTTAAAAGATTTTCCCTTTTTGGCTGAAAAGTTAAAAACTTATTAAGGCTTACGCAAACTCTACTTCAAGTAGTACATGTGCTTTGTCAATAAAAACATTGAGAGGCCGCCTACATAAATATTGAGAGGCCGCCTACATTAAACTTTGATAAACTGCAGATTTAACGGTAAGTTTTTTATCTTTTTTTTGTTTGGTATTTTATATCAACTGAATTAAGTGATCACATTGACTAAAATCATTTTTTATCTATCTTTTCTTGACTAACTTTTGACCACAAAACTGTCGGCCACCTCTGAAATATAAGTTAAAATACAAAAAATTTTTATGATTATAACAACTGGTACTAGAAATTTATTTAACGAGGAAAATAGATTTCTTTACTTTACTGCTTGTTTTTATTTAAAACATAAATTAAGTATGTATATTAAAAGTAAACTAAACTCGTTTAATAACAAGAATATTTTTTTTATTACATGAAACTGGTTCTAGAAATTTAAAAATGAAGAAAACTGGATTCACTGCTTGCTTGGATTTAAAACGTAAAAGCTAATTTAAATGTTTGAATGAACCATTGTCATAATAACATTTTATGACTATGAATGAAAAAATAATTGTAGGCATTCTTCATTCCCACGATAGCATGCAAGCGCTTGCAATCAATTTTTTTGTAATTAAATGACATTTGTTGTTGTTATTGCTGTGATTTTGTGTTTTTGTTCTTAAATCGATATATTACTTTAAAAATTGCCACTTAATGCCCACCATTGAAAAAGAAATATACATTCAAAAGAATACTCTTAAAATAAAAGCAGCAATGATGTATTAAGATTAAAAATAAATCAAATATATTATTCTTAATAATAATTAATATACACTGATTATTTTATAATATAAAAATATATGATTCTTAATATATCTTTGGAAATGGGAAATTTTGTGTTGATTTCATATTTATCTTCAATATGTTATATTGAAGATAAATATGAAATTTGATGGAATTTTTTTCTTATTTTTGGCACTGTTCAATCAATGTATGCCGTGCTGTAGTGGAGTAGAAGAAGAAAAAGTATATAAAAAGAGGACCCCATAAAATCCCGGAACACATTTTAATCTCAGGGGAGGGGGAGGGGAAGATTAGGAAATATTTTGATAAACTCCCAATTTCGTCAAAACGCTGTATCAAATATATTCCTGGTTAAAACCCTATATATATATATATATATATATATATATATATATATATATATATATATATATATATATATATATTTATATTTATATATATATATATACATATACATATACATATACATATACATATACATATATATATATATATATATATATATATATATATATATATATATATATATATATATATATATATATATATATATATATCAACCCTCTGAATTAGGGTCAGCATTCCGCAATACCAACCTTAAAGTGTTTGAGGTTGGCAAAAAATTGCCGATCTTGTTTCTATGTTTTATGGTAACCCCTTTTTATCAAATTTTTTTTGCAGACCTTATGCCGACCTCGAGCAAAAACGAGGTCGGTAATAAATTGCTGGCCTCGTTTTTCCTAATTCCGAGAGTTGATATATATATATATATATATATATATATATATATATATATATATATATATATATATATATATATATATATATATATATATATATATATATATATAACTCGTTTCTCCGCGCAGCAGCCTTTCTCGTCAAGGTTCGTGTTTCGGAGTTATAGAGTTGAGAGAGGGTTATAACCACAAATAAGTAGCCTCCTCGTCTGTAGTGGCCTTCTCGGAATTAGGAAAAACGGTCGGCATAACTCAACTGACCTTATGCCGACCTCAAACTGTTAGAGGTCGGTATAAGGTCGGCAAAAAAAATTTGATAAAAAGGGGTTACCATAAAACATAAAAACAAGATCGGCAATTTTTTGCCAACCTCAAACACTTTAAGGTTGGTATTGCCGAATGCTGACCCTAATTCAGAGGGTTGATATATATATATATATATATATATATATATATATATATATATATATATATATATATAAAACATAAAAATGAACTATGAAAACACAAAAATCTTCTGTGCAAATCCATTTTAAAGTTTTTCCAAAAGTTTAAAAATTTGCTTAAATAATTCATATATATTTTGTATATATTTAAATAAATTATATTTTAGATCTGAGAATTATTTAATTAGAGAAATTGGTCATCTTCCAAAACCAAAAAATTGTTTGAATGGGAATTTAATTAATAAGCCACTGATGGATTTTTTAAAATTATGTCAGAGAAAGCAAATATTAGGAAGATATCATTTTCTTTTCTTTTACAAATTTAAGTTGAAATTAAAGCTGCTAACAAGACTTCAAGCAACCTTGAATTAAGTTAGGATTTAAAAAACAAAACAAAGAAGAGAGTTAAAGAGAAAGAAAGCATTTGACAGTAGACTTCAAAGACTATAAACTATATAAATCTAAAAAATATTTTTCAACCAGAAGCCATAAAACGTTGACAATATTTCTTGTCAACAATTCATATCATCGCACTATTATGAAGTAAAAAAACGTAATGTATTCATTCTGTAGAAAATAACAACTAATCGTTTATCTGAAAAAAAACCAAATTTAAACAAACAAAAAATTCAAAAAAAAAAAATACCTGAGGATGAAACAAATTTAAAGGCAAGATTTGTCCAGGTACAATGATAATTCCTGCCTGATAAAATAAAGGAAGCGTTATTATTGCTCCTTCTTCATGAATCTGGCGACCACTAAGTTCATTCATTCCGCTTCCCATGTACTAAAATTGTAAGTCATATGAAAAAATAGATGCAACAATAACAATATGACACAGTAATTTTACAATGACAAAATAAGCATACAATAACACAGTAAGCATACAGTGACTAATAAAAACACAATGAAACAGTAAACATAAAGTGACACAGTAAGAATACAATGACCCATTAGACATACCATGACACAGTAAATGTTAAAGAAATACAAAAAAGAAAAAAAAAAAGATTTGAAAATATAAAATAAAAAGATATTAAAACAATTTATAAAGTAAAATACATTACAAATTTTTTATTTGCAAATATTTAATCTATAACAACACACTTATTTATGTGTTGTTATAGATTAAATAATTGCATATATTATATAGAAGGACACAGTAAGCATACAATGACCCGTTAAGCATACAATAACACAGTAAATGTTAATGAAACACACAAAAAAAAAGAAATAAAAAAAATATAAATGATATAAAAACATAAAATTAAATACTACAACAATTTATAAAGTAAAATACAGTTACTTATGTAGTTATAGATAAAATAATTGCATATATTATAAATGATAGTATTTATTATAAAACAACTTTGAATGCTCAAAATCTACTAAAGCTTTATAAGGTTGACATTTTGTGTGTATTTTCTTTAGTTCAGCACAAACTTTCTTTAGTTTAGCACAAATATTGGACAAATAAAAAAAATTTATTTTTCCAAAATTTGTCTTGTCTAAATATTTATTTATCAATCTAAAAATGACATTATTAAAAATATTTTATAATTAATATGACTTATATGTTTCTATTTCTTTTACAGAAGATTAAAGCTTTAATGAACATTGTGATTAAACCTCACTGTTTTAGATTTAATCTCATTACTTTAGGATTCATTGTGGAGTGGCCATATCTTTCAAAGTTTGTGATTTTAAATTTTTACAAATTTTGTATTTTTTGTATATGGCTAATATGAAATTTGTTAGTTATTATTTACTACACCTTTTCAAGATGTAATTGAGAAAACAAAAATTGTAATTAAGAAACGTAAGATGTAATTGAGAAAACGTAAGTTGTAATTAAGAAACATAAGATGTAATTTAGAAAACGAAAATTGTTATTAAGAATCGTAACATGTAATTGAGAAAATGTAAGTTGTAATTAAGAAATAGAAAGATGTAATTGAGAACACGAAAATTTTAATTTAGATATCACTTTAAAGGAGTAAGTGTAAAATGGCGCTTAAAAAAAATGGCGCGTAAAAAAATGGAGCGTATGTAAATGACGCAAGATTTGTAGCGTAAATTTAATTTTTTAGGGAAAAATTTAGGGAAAAATTTATAATTTTTGGGCAAATGAATTTAACATAATAAACACTAAAAACATTTTAGGGAAAAATTTATAATTCAATTAAAAATTATAATTAAAAATTATATAATTAAAAATCACTTCATTGATCATTTAAGCACCAACTTGTACGTCTTCCATATTTAAAATAGTTGCATAGTGCGTGGTTGTGTGTTGTACCGCACGTGCACAATCTCCTCCCATTATAGTATTTTTCGCCTCAATTACAATTCGTTCTAAGTACTGCATGCGCTGTTCCGCAATCCCGTCACCTAATACAGGTGGAATGCGAATTGCATTTTTAACGTTACTTTTAATTTTGGACCAGATCGTTTCCACCGGGTTCAACATTGGACTGTAAGGTCCCAAACGTAACAACTAAGCTGGTGAATTATCAAACACCCTTTGCAAACGAGCGTGACAAGGAGCATTATCTGTTACGACGACCAAATCCTCCAAACGATTCCCGGATGTAACCCACTGGTGAAACATAGCCAACATCCACTCGTTACAGGAATCTGCTTTAAATGATCCCCTGCGAGTTTCTATCATGACAACATTTGTAGTTGAAATAGCTGCGATCAAGTGTATGTTTAAACCTTTTGAAGCAGGTACTTTCATAATTGCTCTTTTTCCTTGTCTTGCGTGTCCTTGCGTTTTTCTACAAAAAAGGTTAAAATTTGTTTCATCCAACTAAACTATCTGACGACCATTTGTGATATGTTTGTTGATGTTTCTAACATATTCAGCTCTTTTTTGTTTGTTTTCATAACTGTTCATTGTAGAAGGCTCCTTGCGCACTTTTTTTAATGAGAACAATCTGCCTTCGAGGTAATTTGCTATCGTTGTTGTGCTAACGTTTATGTTAAATTGTCTTAATATCTTTGTTTTGATGGCCACCAATGTTAATTGACAATCATTTTCAATCCATGTTAATGTTTCTTCGATTTGATCTTCGGTCAACTTTTTCAGTTTAAAACCTCCTTTTCCGATGAAATTTGAATTTCCGCTGCGAACCCAATTGCATGCTGTCTTATATTTGATACCTAGCGTTTGCGCGAGATTCACCCAATCTTCAAATCGCTCCGCACATTCAACAACTCTTCTCCTGTCATTTGGAGAAGATAAAACGTAACGTTTCCTTTCAACTTGTTCAGTTGTGTGTATTTCATGCCGACAAATCGGACAACTTGAATCTGGTTGTTCCAGAACTGGACGTAAACAAATTTGGTGACATAAATGTTGACACGGATTTAGCTTAATCACAGACTTTCGGGTCATAGTGTATTGGCATATAACACAATGATCTTTCAATTCCATTATTATTACTTGTGCATACAAAAGCAAAATTTAAGATTATAACTTAAATTCATGTCCAAAAAGACCTTTTGTAACAACCTACAAACTTAGACTGTGAATTTGCTATTTTAATTTATGTGTTCTCAATTACAAGTTACGATTTCTCAATTACATATTATGATTTCTCAATTATATCTTACGTTTTCTCAATTACATGTTGTGTTTCTTAATTACATGTTACGACTTCTTATTTACATGTTGTGTTTCTCAATTACATATAACGTTTTCTCAATTACATGTTGTGTTTCTTAATTACATATTACGACTTCTTAATTACAACTTTCATGTTCTCATTTACATCTTGAAAAGGTGTAGTAAATAATAACTAACATTCACATGTTAGTTATTATTTACTAATAGTTACTATTGGTTGGTATTTACTAGTAAATACTATTGGTTGGTATTTACAAGTAGTTATTATTGGTTGGTATTTACTAGTAGTTACTATTGGTTGGTATTTACAAGTAGTTACTATTGGTTGGTATTTACAAGTAGTTATTATTGTTTGGTATTTACTAGTAGTTATTATTGGTTGGTATTTACAAGTAGTTATTACTGGTAGGTATTTACAAGTAATTACTATCGATTGGTATTTACGAGTAGTTACTAATGGATATTATTTACAAGCAGTTACTAAAGGTTGGTCTTTACAAGTAGTTACTATTGGTTGGTATTTACTAGTAGTTACTATTGGTTGGCATTAACAAGTAGTTACTATTGGTTAGAATTTTTTAGTAGTTATTATTGGTTATTATTTACAAGTAGTTACTATTGGTTGATATTTACTAGTTGTTTCTAAAATAAAATAAAAATAAACTTTATAAAATATAAATAAACTTAAAATAAAAAGACAGTCCAAACCAAAAAAGGCAATGTATGAACACTTGAATGCACTAATCTTTATTTAATTCAGCATATGTATGTCACTATAAATTTATTTAAAGTGCTATAATTTATAATATAAAATTATTAAGTATTAACTTAAACTATTAATAAAAAGTTAGTTTATTGCAACAGTAAAGATAAAAACCAATCTGTGTATTAAGACAAAAAAACTAATAAAAATTTGATTTAACAACCTTTTTGCTTTAACAACCTTTCGGTACATGTATTATACTGACAATATAATTCTTTTTCAGATCTTTTGATGGGTACTACCCTTAATATTGATGGGTACTATCCTTAAATTTGCAAAACTCCAATAGTCACGTGCTTCACCTTTTCCTTTGTTCTTTATTAACCTCTTTCTTCTTAAGACTGCACTCTTTTAGAAGTTATTTCTAATCAAATCAACCATGTCTTTTCCCTTTACCATTTAGCCAATATAACTGTTAATTGTGACTTAAATGCTAATCACAATGAACGGCTTGATACTAACACCACTGATCTAGCTGGCACTAAATCCCATAACTTCTGCATTTGTCAATCTCTTACTTAAATTACTCATTTCATGTCTAATTTTTCAGACAACCCTAATCACTTACCACCACTGCTTGATTTATGTCTCAAAGGTTAGCTTAGCTTGTATTCAGTTTTTCCTTGTTTTCCATTAAGTAGTTCCAACCATCTTTTATCTTGTACTTCTTCTTCGGACTTACCCTATAATCCACTACTTACTACTAGCCTAAAGCTGACTTGGATTCTTTTTGTGTGATGGTCTTTGGGCTGATGCCTTTTCTCTCTCTGCTGATAAATCCGCCTCCTATGTAACCACCTGGATCCAGGTAGGAACAGAAGCTTTTATCCCTTTGGTTTCAAGTCAAGCCTCATCTCCATGGTTTTCACCTTCTTGTGAATATCTTATCTTACCATAATCATTTTTTTTATCTTTTTCAGAAGAATATTTCTTTTGAGAACAAACAGCTACTAATTATTGCAAGAAATCAATGTATGAAGGTGCTTAGCTATATATAAAATAGCTATATATATAAGCCTAGTTCACTAAACCTCATATCTTAGTTCACTAAACCTCATATCTTATCTCAGAAGTTTTTTATATCTTATCTCAGAAGTTTTACTAAGTTCACTAAACCTCATATCTTATCTCAGAGACTTTTGGAAAATTTTGAACAGTTTTAATTACAAAGGTAGATCTAACTTTCCATCTCTTATTCATGAGATCGATTTTATTACCTTTCCCAAAAACAAAGCAGAACTATTTGCAAAGAACTTTTCTCCTAATTGGACTTTTAAATCTTCCTTCCATTCCAATTAAACAGGTTAACTCATTGTTAGACATTCAAATCACTCCAGCTTCCAATGCTAAAGTCATATCTCAGTTAAACTCTTCATCATCTTCATCTATGATATAGATGGAGACGGTGAGTCTAGGGCTATTATTCTTGACATATATGAATCTAGATGGTGAGTCTAGGGCTATTATTCTTCAAATCTGGTCTTCTTCATAAGTTTGCTTCATATGGTGTATCTTGAGTTTCTTTTTAACCACTTTATTGAAGTCACCCTTGCAGGCCAAGACTCTTCTTCATTTCCAGTAACTTCTGGGGTACTTTAAGGTTACACCCTTGGTCCTGTTTTGTTTCTCATCTGCATTAATGATCTTCCTGACAACCTTACACCTAAAGTGGTTCTATTTGCTGATAACTCAACTTTATATTTCTGTCTTGACAATAAATCTTCTCTTTTTGATCATTTAGAACAGGCAGTCAATCTTGAATCTGATCTCACTTCTATAACAGATTGGGGCTTCCAGTGACTTGTGAATTTCAACTCCAATAAAAAATCAGTTATTTACTGCAAACAACTATCCCAACACTGTTGACATGCTACCCTCTAACTCATGAGTCCTCTTCTTTACATCTTCTTGGATTATCATTCACTACTGACCCATCATAGAAACTATATATACAATTGGTTGCTTAATTAGCATCTGCTAAAGTTGCTTCTTTTTATTGTGCTTGCGATTTTCTTACTCCTGATTCCATTTTTTATCTCTACAAATCTCTTATTCAACTTATGTTCTTGTATGGAATACTGTAGTCATATTTGGGCTGGTTCTTCTAATGTTCTTTTTCTTTAAGGAAAGGTTCAAAAATGCATCGTAAACTTAGTTGGACCCGTAACAAGCTTGAGCCTCTCTCCAATCATTATAAAGTTGCATTTCTCTTTTCTACAAATACTATCATGATTGGTGCTTAAAGAAGCTATCATCTCTAGTTCCATCAACTGAAAAGTCATTTTTGCTTGACTCATCATTAAGCAAAGTCACATACTTTTACTGCATCAGTTCCTGTATGTTCTAAAAACTTTTATTTGTCTAGTTTCTCCCCACTTTAACCCTTTGGAGCCCATCTCTATGTTTTCCTAACTCATACGATCTACAACTTTTTAAATCTTCTATCAACTGTTAAAATGCAATTTACTTCCATTATTTGTTTTCTTATAGGTTGCTTCAAGCTTAAATTTTATCTTTGCTGCTGCAATAAACTAACTTTTTATTAATAATTTAAATTAATACTTTATACATAATTTTATATCAATGGTACTGCTTTAAATATATTTAACATACATCTACTGAAATAAATAGTAACATACATCCACTGAAATAAATAGTGATTGGCGCATTGGAGTTCATAAATTGAAAGTTTTGGTTTTTAAACTTTTTTTCTGTCTCATTTCCTAAAGCTTTTTTAAAACAATTACCTTTACAATTTTTAAGGTTATTGCAGCTGTTTTTATTTATTTTGAAAAAGAAATTTCTTTTTCAAAATAAATAAAAAAGTAATTAATACTTTTAAACTCATTTTTACCACAACATAAATTCTGACAGTTCTTAAATGCAAATAGAAAATACTTTTTTTTACACAACAAAACAGCAACTATTTTCAGTTAAGTTACGTAACTAAGGTTTTCAATCTAAAGTTTTTACTAATAAAACTAACAATATTGCTAATATAAATGCTTGTCTGACTAGAGGTTAGAACTGTAGAAAGGGTCTAGCTAATGTGGAAACATATTCTAATATTTAATTAAGTCACCACCAACCTGTATAAATTTTCACTTTTATACTGACTCTTATTTAAAATAATTTATCTTTTATTATATTTGACATTTTTTTAAACAATTTTTAATAATTTTATTTTTATATATATAGGAAGTTGTTATCAATTTTATGACTTTCATTATATTTATTTTACAATTACATATTTTATATTGTTTTTAACAAATATATTTTAACTGATAATGACTATATGTAATCAAATTAGTAGAAACAAAATCAATACATGTCTTGAATTAAAATAGTAAAATGTTTTTAAATAAAATTAAAAAAACTTATTCTTAAAAGTGTTTACACATTTTATAAGTGTTTTATAAGTACACATAAAAGTGTTTACACATTTCTTAAAAGTGTTTACACATGAGAAGAAGTTCTGGAAATTATATATTTATATATATATATATATATATATATATATATATATATATATATATATATATATATATATATATATATATATATATATATATATATATATCGCTTATAATTAATACTTAATTTAACGCTGCTGTTACCCATTCGTGCGCCTTTGACACAAAGACTTTACCATACTTGGCCTTTTAATATTTTCTTTATATTTTTGACCATGCAATGAGGTATTTTTAAATCTTTATTTTACCATACTTGGCCTTTTAATATTTTTCTTTATATTTTTGATCATGCAATGAGGTATTTTTAAATCTTTATCTTACCATACTTGGCCTTTTAATATTTTTCTTTATATTTTTGATCATGCAATGAGGTATTTTTAAATCTTTATCTTACCATACTTGGCCTTTTAATATTTTTCTTTATATTTTTGACCATGCAATGAGGTATTTTTAAATCTTTATTTTACCATACTTGGCCTTTTAAATTTTTTTTTATACTTTTGACCATGCAATGAGGTATTTTTAAATCTTTATTTTACCATACTTGGCCTTTTAATATTTTTTCTTTATATTTTTGACCATGCAATGAGGTATTTGTTACCCATTCGTGCGCCTTTGACACAAAAATTTTTACCATACTTGGCCTTTTAATATTTTTCTTTATATTTTTGAGGTATTTTTAAATCTTTATAATCAGTAATAAGATCGAAAACTTTTTAACTTTTGAACTTTTTAACCTTTCTGTAGTAAAGGATAAACTTTATGTTATTTTAAATAAGTATAATAACTTTTATAGCAATTTATTTAATTCATGCATTTTAATACTATCACAATTCAAGTACTTTGTCAATTGTATTTAAAGTATATTAATCTGTTATTTTTTATTTTTAAAAATTAAAAGACGATGATGACTCTAGAAAACGATGCTCTTTTAAAAAGCAGGGTGTAAACTAGCCCTGTGGGGTCACATCAAACGCGGCAATATTTGCTTAATTTTAATTTATATGAATTTTTATAAAGCATTTATATTTCATTTTATGAAGTTTAATAAGTCTTTTTGTTTATTTATTTATTTTTTTAAGTTTTATTTAGGTGCCTCAAGAAGTCCTTACGATCTTATCACAGAGCACCGCTGATAAGCATTTAATTTGAAGTTCCTTCCAAAGCCAATGTCGTAAAACTTAACCAGGGGTGGGTGGTGAACCACAAAACCTTTGTTTCTGAGGTAAGTGCGCTATCACTGCGCAACGGCTGCTCATTAAACAGTATTAAAAGATAATGCTATAGCATGCCAAAGTGGTTGAAACGCTTCGCATGGGTTTAAATCCTTTCTTTTTCACACAATTTTTTTTTTAAATCTTTTCCAATTTTCTAGAATGCAAAGTAAAATAATTTTAAAGGTCTATAGATATTATATAAAAGATAGATATTATAGATATAATAGATATTATATGCATATCATATAATATCTATTATATCTATAAGATATTATATACTATAACAAATGAAAGAGAGATAATAAAATTTGTTGCGCATGTCATGGTAGAATTTATGGTTTTAATATGCTTAGTAATAGATTACATGGAAACTTAAATTTTCTTTATCTTTTAATTAATTACAAATAATGAATTGTACAATTTTCTCTATTGCTAAAAATGTAAGAAGTGTAGCAGCAATAGAGTGTAGGGAAATAAACACTGTTTATTAAACAGATTACTTGTGTGTTAAAAATGCAGATGAGCTGCCAATGTTGCGTGGCAGGTAAAGATCACTGACACCATCATGTAGAATACAAATGTATTTTTGAATGAAGGATTGTTGGTAAGTTGTTGTGTTAGCGTTATTAGGAGCAAAGGCAAAATCTATTGGGGTTTCTACTGTTAGTGCAGGCTAGTTTATTGGTTATCGGATGGTATGTGTCATTAAGGATCTTTTTGAGGATAATAATACATGCTTTTTCTAATAATTCTTTAATGTTAAAACAAATATTGAAGTGGCTCGAATTGTTTGCGTCAATACCAATGACATGCAACTCAGTCTCAATCGAGATTCTCATTCAACATGATATCAAGGTACTTGTAGCTGGAGACAGTTTCAACCTCAGTCTTATCAAGTACAACAGATGGTAGAAAATGACTTACGGGGCACCTGGAGTTAATTCTAATAACTTTAAATTTTGAGCTATTGAGTTTCATACCATTGGTCAGAAACCAGAGTGCAACGCCATCAACCATAGATTGAGGTAAGTTGGCAGGAGCTTTACCGTAGATAATGTAGGTCAGTACGTCATCAGCATATTTTTCTAGTATGGTTTTGGCTGGAAGATAGGTGTTTATGTCCGAGATAAAAAGAATGAACAAGATAGGGCCTAAGACACTACCTTGAAATACTCCAGCTTAAATATGTTCTAGTTAGTGTGAACACTTGTTTTTACTCTTTGGCGTCTGTTAGATAAATAAACTACATTCCAGGATATAAGCCAGCTTGGTCGAATATTTATTAACTTCAGTAGTAGTTTTTCGTGGTAGACAAGGTCAAACACTTTTGTAAAATCGAAAAATATTGCAATGATTGATTTGTGATTGTCTTTTGCGTGACTCCAGTCTTCTATAACTTAAATAATGGCATCCATTGTACTACGGCCTGGGAGGAAACCGAACTGTTTGTTTGAGACCCAGATGTGCTTGGTGTGAAGGACGATAAATTTGGCAATAATGCGTTCAAAAACTTTGCATAATGTGGATGTAATGGCAATGGGACAATAATCATTGGATAAGAGCGGGTTTGTGGTTTTAGGAATTGGTGTTATGTTCGCTGATTTCCATTGATCGGGGCGAAAACTGTTTTCTATGAGGTGGTTAAATAAGATACAAAGTAAGGGGCAATTTCTAAGCGAGAGGATTTAAGTAACGGTGGTGAAATATCATCTGGACCACACGATCCTGTTTTTAGTTTGTTAAGTTGGTTGAGAATGTTACTATAGGTAAAAAAAGGGGTAGTAGACGGGTCTGCTTGCCGGTTGATAAAGAGAGATAGATTAGGTTGTTTCTTATTGTTCCAAACATTTTGGAAGTGATCATTTAGCTCGTTTTTTACAAGTTTAAGAATATATTTTTGTAATATATTTATTTTTAAGCTTTTTCATTCATCACTCATACTGAAATTAAAAAGAATTAACAACTTTCTTTTCTAACAATTTTCTGGAATTTAAAAAAATAACCTGGATGAACTATGGGATAAGCTGCTGATGACCTGAAAAAAAATTAATAGAAACTTATTAAAGAAAAAAATAATAAGGTCTGTCCCCGTTTTTTTTTTTTTTTTTTTTTTTTAATATATATATATATATATATATATATATATATATATATATATATATATATATATATATATATATATATAAATTCTTTTTATCACCCAAATTACAGGTTAAACAAACAGTATAAAACAAGTGTATAAAACTAATAGTTGATACTTTCATTCTAAAGTCTAATTTAAATTCTTTTTGGAATATTTTCAAATTTGTAAATTAGTTTTTGTTCTTTGATATTCCAGAATTCAAAGGAATGGTTCAAAAGTGCCGCTATATTGTCTCCTATGTCATCGTAGCGACGCTTAATCGTTATTTTTTTTCCTTCTATCAAACACAGGGTGAAGTTTAGCTCAAGTTGATTGCACATTTTTATTACTTCGTTGATAAATAGGTTATCTTTAGCATCACATATAAAAGTTGACAGTAGTTATAAAGTATTGAAAGCTAATCGTAAACTCAAAACAAAGATTTTTATATTTTGCTCTTTCTTAAAAATTATTGAAATAAAGCGAAATGATTAAAATGGTAGGTGTGGAGTAGACTTACCATGACCAGCTATATATATATATATTCAGTAATAATTATACGGGTCATGGGAAGTTCGTTATTCCACATATTTAAGTCATCTCATGTTTTTTGAAACTTTTTATACCAATGGTATTTAATTAACACATTTTAAGTGGGTATTCTAAATACTATTTAGACTGGTACTGATATCCAAGTCTTTAATAAATAGCGATTTGCGCAATGTGTGTTAAAATGTTAAAAGTTTTTAAAAGTTAAATATAATAAAAAATTTATTTTATAGCTTTAAAAAGTAAACAATAAGTATAGTTTATATATATGTATTTAATTATTTTTCCAAAATTTTACTAAATATATTGAAGTAAGGAATAAGTATAGAAAAGGCCGGTGTAATATTTCTATACTAATCCTTATTTACTTCAATATTTTTTAGTAAAATAATTCTGAAAAATTGATTTAATAGCAAAAAAATTAACACGCTCACCTTTTCCACATACGTTCAGTTTATAAGTGATTTATAATTAGGTTTATTTTTCTCCTAAACGCATATTATTGATAGTGGTTTAGTGGGCTATCATCAGTGTCATTTCGGGGGGTTTAAGGCCTCCCTTAGCATAATAAACTTTGAATTTTTTTCAATCTTGCTTATATATTTATAGCAAAAAAATATTAATATAGAAAAAACAATTTCTAATTGTTAAAATGAAATTTCAAAGTTTTCTTATTTTATAGATATATTATACAAGGTTGTTCCATATTCTGCCTGCAAACTTAACATATGCTAAAGATGTTTACACTTATAGATATTTGTACATAACGCTATATAAATGGCAGAACTAAGAAGATCTTAGACCATTAAAAACTATAGATGCAGCCTTAGCAATAAAACGTTAATCTAAAAATTAAACAAAAAAAATTTTGCACGGTGACATGAGTTTGTGGCAAAAAAAACTTTTATACGTCAAGTTTACTTCTCTATTTTTCTTAATTTTTTTAATTAATTTTGACTATGGTGCATACAATTGCACAAAAAGAAACAAAACTGGTACAGATATATCATTTCACAGATAAGAGTTTGTATTTATTACAATAGTAATCAATAGTTTTAAAGAAATAACACAGTTAAAAGAAATATACTATATTTAGTCTTTATTAGAATTAATCTAATATTCTAATAAAAGAAACTTTTCTAAAAAATTTAAATAAAATCTTATTTCTAGTTTTTTGATACCAAGTAACGTCACATATGCAAAAAATTTTTGGCTTTAACAATTTAAAAAAAAGCCACGTTTATCATTTTTAATGGTCTAAGAAGATGACGTAATTTTAGCAATCAGAAATTATCGAATGATGGGCAAATCTAAAATTGAAGTCTCCACTTGGATGAGACAATAAGTTTTGTGTTTTGTCAATTTTTAAAAATAAAATAACATAAGTACAAAAATTCAAAACAAAACAGATTGAGCAAAAAAGACTTAATTATAGAAAAGTTTTCTTTTATTACACATGATCTTGTATAAAATGTTATAAGTGGCTTTTTTACATTTGCATATAACATAAGATTTAGAGAAGTGTCTGGTACCCAGCAACTTTTTTAGGTGTGCTGGTTTACCTTGCAAATATTGGATGTGACTGGTAATTTTGGAGGTGCATTTTAATTTTGGAAGATGCCAACTCAGAAACAAAAAAAAAGGTGTCAGTTACCTGGAAAACCCTGCAGTGTACTAAGTACTGGGTAATTTTAAATTATCGTGTACCTAACAAAAATACATAAATTACAGGGTACCTATCGTTTTCCAGGATTCCCGAGCATATAAAAAATTTACCTAGCTCCTTCAGGGATAGCCAGATATCTCCAAAAATTAGCTAGCAATTCCAAAAATTGACAGGTACCTAGCATAACAAAAAATATCACAAAGTACCTGGCACATCTCTAATATGGTTAGGTGCAACTTTATTCCTATGTAATAAAACTGCGGTTATTTAGAAAACCCATTTGGAAAGTGTTGATTAATTGCAACCAGTATAAAAATTTATAAAATGGTTTGTTTTTCAATTACATGCATAAATTCGATAGATCAGTTGTTTAATGCACTGTCATTGGTGCTGTCTTGCAAGGGTTTAAATCTACCCTAACACAATATATTTTCAATTTTTTTAATCTGGTCACATATATTTATAGCAAAAAATAAATATAGCAAAAAAAGACT
Source organism: Hydra vulgaris (assembly GCF_022113875.1). NCBI lineage: Eukaryota > Metazoa > Cnidaria > Hydrozoa > Anthoathecata > Hydridae > Hydra > Hydra vulgaris. Next base: position 76,700,911 of record NC_061157.1, read on the forward strand.
TGTAATTGTTAAAATATAAACAAGGTTTTTTCTAGCTACAAGCCTTTCCTTTTTTTGTGTGCCTCCAGAGCAGCACCTTCTGGAGCAAGACTGTCTTATTAAATTTTTTCTGTAATAAGTTTCCTACCATAATTTTTTTTCAGACCATCCACAGCTTATTAGGACTAATTACCTGAGCACATTTATAATCTAAATCATGACACATACCCAACAAATTTCTCTTGGTGTTATGATTTTTTTAGAATTTTTGAATGTTTGTTAGTGTATAATTTTACATGTTATGTATATAATATCTATAAAACTTCAAATGTATTTAATTTTTTATTTTAAAAAAATTGAAAAAGATGTAAAAAAAAGTTGCCAGTGGTAGGATTTAAATTGTCTTTTTTGTTCAGAATATCTGCAAGCTAGCCCTCTGGCCATGCTGGCACAATGACTTAAGTAAAACTTTAAACTATATAATAAATAAAAAAACATTATAAAACATAAATAAATGCTATAGATCAAAATTAAGAAGATGTTGCTGAATGCAATTTGACAGTTTAAAATGAAAAATTAAAACTGTAAAACTTGATATATATTTTAGTATGTTTTAACATTACATAGTTTGAAGTTTACATAAGTTAGATATTTGTATACACTATCATTCACTTTTTTTTATAAAAAAAAGCTGCAACTCTTTCTCACCACTACCTTCCATGTCAAATACGCTCAAAAGGGCACTACTACTATTACTATTAAGTTTGGCAATAATACAGGCTTGGCCACGAAGGCGTGCAATTTTACATCATAATATGACCACGCAAATACTATTTGATTTACTTAACTTGACCACGGCTGTTAATATGTTTTGAAAATTATTATACGTTTTAAAAACGTGCTAAAACAAATTCTTAACTAAAAAGAAACTTGAAAAAAAACTTATCGTTAAAGAAGCAAATAAATCTTTGTAAAAAAAAGTAACAAAAAACAAAATAAAAAAAAACTTAACTAAAACTAAAATAGCAAAAATAAAATTAAAACTTAACTAAAGTAAATTAAAAACTATAAAGATAAGGTTATCTAAATTACGTTTGGAATAAATAACTTTGAATTGTTTAACTTTACTAATATCTTTATAATATAATATATGCGCAAAATCCTTTTAAAATAACAACAACTAACTTTTAACAACACAGGGGCGTTTACAGGAAATTTTTTGGGTAAGTCCAAAAAAAACAACTATTCCCCCCTCTGCCTCCCTACTTTTTTAGGGAGAGGGGGAGGGGGACCGGATTTTATAAAAATGTTTTAATTCTTTAAATGACTTGTAACATTGATAAAATGGAAACTAAAGCTCAAAATATGAATTTTGCAAACTAAAAAAATTATTTTTTGAAAATACTCAGTTGTCGTAATGTATAATATATACATGTTAAAATTTTTTACAAAATTTGTGAAAACAATTTACAAGATTAATATAAGATTTTACTGTGTCAATTTTTTTATATAACTTTATAAATAACTTTTAATTATAAATAAACTTTATAAACACTTAGAGTCAAAAAACTTATTGGAATAACTGTACAATGCTAAATGTTTTTACAAAAATGTCTGGCTATGAAAATAGCTGTTTAACAAAAAGCAGCTAAAACATTTGAAGTTATACTTTTATCGTATTTGAATTTTATTTAAAACACAACTCATAAGTATTTATAACAAACTTAAAAAGGTTTGTTGCTTGTAATGTTTTAGTATTATTAGATTAAAGTTCATTTTTGAAATTCAGGCAGTTGAGTGAAATTCAACTAAACTTCCCACAGATTAAATTTGAGTAATAAAGCCTTTGGTTTGGAAATAATAAATAAACCTAATAAAGCCTTTGGTTAAACAAGACACTAAAAAATATTATTTGGTTTTCTCAACTAGTATAAAAAAACATTGAATTTCTGCAATTGTTTTTAGAAGAAACTGAATATTAGAAAGAAGAAATTAAAGTAAAGGTGCTTTATAACACTTCAAAATTGTATCAATCAACCATTGTGTTAATCTCAGTAATCTAAATAAAACTCAGATAGTCTAGCAAAGAAACAACGATAACCAAGTTAAAATAATTTGAAATGCAATTTTTAGGCTTGTTTAGAGGTGTTGATTAGTATTTCAAACTATAGAGACAAAATCTTTTAATGCTTGAATAAGATTTAAACTATAAAAATTATCATTATTACTTGCTTGCAAAATTATGTAATTAAAAAAGTTATATTAAAAACATGTCTTGTTATACACAGTGCAACAATAAAATCAAAATTTGTTATAAATTCAGAAGAAGAAGCAGTAGCAGAGGCTGAACCATTAATGACATTCTTTGAGACAGAAAACCACAGGTATAAAAAACTTTCGTAAAGTATCCATGCCACAATTTCACATTTTATAACACCCAAAGAAAAATCAGTAATAGCTTTTATGAAAATACTAAGTAAACAAGTTTTTTCTTTAATGTGGTTCATCATAGTTCCTATTACGATTATCATGAATATCATAAAGGATAAACAATATGGCTAATTAAAATTATACTTAATAAGTCTAAAATCTTCTTCTTGATTATAAAAGAAAACCAATTAACAAATACTAGTTTTTATCGATGCAACTATAAACAGCTTCTACTTGTAATAACTCTCTGTCTTCCTTTCTTATATCCAAAGGATATCGTGATATCAAAAGTTCTACACAATTAAAGTAATATTCGGTCGCCTAACTTTAAAGGAAATGATGCTTTTCTTTAACATACTAACTTTTTCTTAAAATGCTATACAAACTTGTGAATTAAGCGACATTTTGAACTAATCATCGGCCATGTTATATGTTTAATAAAATTAATTAATTTAAAACACAAATTTAGCAGGGTGTAGGTCAAAGGGGAAGTCTGAAATTTATTTTCCACATTTGAAACCTTTTTTCTCCTTATTTATTACTTAAAAAAGTTATTAAAATGATACACAGTCTAGTGTAATAAAACTGGGGATGTCTATTGATATATTTTGATATATACTAGTTGTTAATAACTAATTTTACCACCTGGTGATAGACAAACAATAAAACTTAATAAAAAATCTACTCAGGGTGTATGTCAAAAGGGAAGTCCAAAGTTTGTTCTAACTGATATAATCATTTTGATTTTCTGAAATAAACAATTTGATTTTTTATGAAATGGATGCCTCATTATTTCTTCGGTCCCAAAGTAGAGCTGTTGGAGAAGGGTTGTTTTAAATCTTTCAAAAGCTGTTATGTGCATATTAAGTGACGTATCTGTAATTGAAGGAACAAAATTTAATCCCAAATTTAAAAGCTCTTTTTCATCGTCTGTTAGAACATGTTTTGATATGTTAGTGACTAGTTTATTGTTAAAAAGATGTGAGAAATTTGACTTAGCCTGAATGATTTCTTTATTATATTGCCTCATGTTGCTATGTGGTGTTGACGAAAACAATTTAGCCAGAGTAAATGGTGTAAAATTTATTTTTTCGTTGGATGGAGTAAACAGTTTTTTTAGCTGATCCTAGAGAAAAATATTTTATCAAAGATACCGGTAATAACCAAAAATAACAGATAAGAGACAAGTAGACATGTAAGAGACAATAGAAAACTAGTGAAGATAATTTAAAGTCAAAGACAGCATTGAGACAGCAACACAGTGTTAAGGTTTGTGGATCCTAACTAAATGATAAACACCATTAAACAATAAACTTAATGGTAAATTTAGACGCAGAATAATCAAACTAAAAGAGATTAACACAGTTATAATATAAGTTAATACATGCTGAACAATGAATTAATAAATAATTTAAAATTTTTATGATAAAAATTTTTTTTGTTAAAGAGGTAAAGTTTTTTTGTCCGAATCAAAGTAACTTTGAGACCTTAACAAAATTAAGATAAGACCAAAATTGAAATAAAACTAAAACTAACAAAATTGAAATTTCAAAAAGTAGAGTATTCTTAACAGTCCGAACTAAACGTTGTTTGAGACCATAACAAAACCAACAATGAAAAGTCATACATCAACAAAACATATCAAGAGTCGTTAGTTTTTAAGAATCGCTCTTATATATATTTTTATATATGAACCCTTTAATAAAAAATCAATCACAGACGATAAGCACATATACAAAACATAGAAATCTGTATATACATTACAACCACATATAATCTAATAATAGAAAATATTATCTAAAAAAGGACGAGTTCAAACAAAGATAGTTTATCTAATAAAAAAACAAAAAGCATGCAAAACGATGTAAAAAGTCTGTATGTGCATAAGGATATGTAATGTGTAAGTCTGTGCCGTTTATGTCGTTCAGTAGAGTCTTGTGTTGTTAGTAATCAGCATAAAAGATATATCTCTGAACTACACCAAACCAGCCCAGTCATACTCCAGAAAACCATGATGGATTAAACACCTATGCATGGATTTATAACTAACTTATGACTAAAAAGCTAGCCCAGGCATCTTCCAGAGACAAACATCCTCTTTCGCGGTGACAGTAATTGTGATTTGGAAAACAGTCGTGCTCGATGACCGTAACACTAACCCTTACAGGCAAGGCGCAATATTATTTTAAAACTTTGGCATATAAAATTCGCCGAATGGTCACACACAAGCAGTGAATGTCTGAGGGAAGAAATGAAGTACACTAGAATAAAGGAGAATTATTTATCGAACAAAGCATATTTTGACAGTTGTTAAGACAAAAATAAAGATTAATAGAGGAAAATTTCAAAACAAATAAGACAGACAATGCACCCAAGCAGTACTCACAATAATAATAATAAAAAAATTGTTTCATAAAATCTAAATTGAACGAAGATATACAACAAATATATAACCAAACAAAAACTTAAAAAACCAAAAAATTGATAAACAAAAACAAAAAAAATGCATACAACAATGTAAGGTCTCAAAATAGAAAAAAAAAAAAAAATGCTAATGTGCAAACATAATAAATGTAGTGATAAAGTAATAAACATCTCCTCAGAGTCGCGTCTATTATTACAGGTGTTTTGATGAGGATCAGCAATTATAACTAGTTTTTCCCGTCAGACAAATGTCATCGCCACTTGTGCTTTACCCCGCGACTCATGTAGTGAGTCATTTTTTACTGCAGTATGGAATAGGCATAAGTTGCGAAGTAAAGCATAAGTGGCGATGATGTTTGTCTGACGGGATAAACTAGTAATAAATACTGACCCTCAGGCGTTCACTGCTCGTGTGTGACCATTCGGCAAATTTTATATGTCAAAGTTTTTAAATAAGACCTCTGTTTAAAGTTGTCGTTTATAAAATTTAATTTTTTTTTTTTTTACTTTTTTTATTTTCAATTATAAAAAAAATCTTATATAATTAAATAATATAATATATATATATATATATAATATATATATATATTATATTATTTAATTATATAAGATAATATATAATATATATATATATATATATATATATATATATTAATATATATATATATATATACTATATATATATATACTATATATATATATATATATATATATATATATATATATATATATATATATATATATATATATATATATATATTAGGCCAGATCATAACTTCAAAAATTTTGATCTATTCCATAGAGAACATACATTTAGTGGTTCTCAAATATACTGAATCTATTGCTGCAAACCATTTTTCTCTACTAATTTGTTATACTTTGCATTTTTGTCTTTGAAAATTTACTTAAAAATGCCATTTTGTAAGATATCATTTAATGAATATTCATTTATTTATTGAACACTTCATCATTTCATCATTTATTTATTGAACACTTAATACTATTAGAAAAAGAAATTATATTAATAATGCATGATTTTTATATTATAAACTAACAATAGTTATATATTTTTAGTTAAATCTGTTTGAATTCAGACTTAGTATCAAAGTGCGGTATTAATTTTTGGCGCTCCAAAAGAACGTGAATATAGCCATCACGGCTATCATGACCATAATTCTTAGATGCAGATTTAGTGACAATTTTAATTAAACGTTCAACACTTTGATTGTGGCATGGAAATGGTTCTATATCAACAACAATATCTTCATCTGACAGGCCAATATTTGTGTGGTAGAAATGTGTTTTGTCAAAACGGGTTTCAAGCGGGGAATAGTTTGCCAATCAATCAGCTCTTTAAAGCTTGTTGCTTGAAATCTAATTTCAGGGATTTGGAATTTACGATTTGGTATGTCATCTTCCCGTGCATGTAGAATTCTTTTCAGGGCAAATCTACGAATTACTTGACGGTTGTCTTTCAACTTAGCAAGAATGCTCTCAATATGAGCTGGATAGCTATTGCGCTTCAAAACTGTTGCATTAGCTAGATGGCGTGACGATGGACAATAGTCAGGATCCAGTGAACATTTAGTATACAGTTTGGATTTTCCACGTATCATACACTGTGTGTGTGACATATCTGCTGTTTGTTAGTTTGCATATATAGCTTGAGATTGACTTATAATTAAATATTAAAATAATTTCAGTTATTAGATAATCTAAAGGATATAGATTATTACACTTACTACTATTTACAAATCCATACAAAATACACATAAACTAAATATTAGTCCCACAATATAGGCAAATTTAAGTGTAAATCGAAAACTAGTAAACATTTTTTATAGTTATACAATTACATAATCACGCAATAATATGCATATACCTAAAAACCTAAAAATGCAAAGTCAAATTTTATTTGTTTTTCTTTGCTAATAGTAAGCAATGCTATATCATGCCATTTTTCCCAAATTCTCAAAGCAACTTAATTTTTATGATCCGGCCTAATATATATATATATATATATATATATATATATATATATATATATATATATATATACATGAAATGATAATTATTGCACTATAAAACATGTAACTATTTATTAGCCATGATTTTAATAGGAAATATCAATTAAAAGTGCCATGTTTTTGCTTGTGCAGATGTTTTTCATAAGATATTAAATTTTTTTCATTTTTGAGCTCCAGAAATATATAAAGCTGGAAAAATTGTTTTTTAATAAAATTATTCGCATGTTGACAATTGTATACATGGTTATCAAACCTATCTGTAAATTGCCCATTTCTACAACCAGAAATATGTCCATTTGTGAAGTCATAAATTATTTGTTTTTCTGGTGTATGTAGCTTTTTAGTTACATGATAACCATTTTAAATAGTATATTACATTTTGCATATATATATATATATATATATAATATATATATATATATATATATATATATATATATATATATATATATATATATATATATACATATATATATATATATACATATATATATATATATATATATATATATATATACACATATATATATATATATATACATATATATACATATAGTTCTTTAGAGTATCTAACTAATAGTATTTTTTTGCATATTTTACCTGATATTTGTTTCTAGATAGATCCAAGTTGTAAATTAAAACCATTGCTTCCTGTACTGATATTGTCAGAGGTTTTGCTCCATCCCTTATCTTTTTTCACACCTTTAGACAACTCCTTTTGAGTATTCTGACCTATCTACTCCCTATCATTTGCATATTTTTTCACGATGTCCACAAAATCATTCAAAATTTTGTTGTAGGTATGTTTTTCAGGTTGATCAATGAATTAAATGACAATGTTTTGTTAAAAGTAAGAAAAAGTTACATGATACTTAAGAAACTCAAATAAATGTCAACAGCTCAATTTTTACCTTAGTCTCTTTGATTTCCGTCCTTGTTTTAGTCTGTGTAGCTCCCCCTTTTTCTATATCACCCATGGATGATGATGCTGCTGCAGGTGGATTCTCAGGCAGTTTTATCCCAGCTTCTTTTATTCAAGTTTCTAATTTGGCCACAAGTTTATTTTGTTTTAACTTTAAATATTTTTGTACATGTCTTTCAATTAGCTTCAAAATTTTCTTGATGTTTTCTTTTCCATCTTCTAAAGTTAGATCTCAATTTGATTGCTTTTAAAATTAGCTTTGATTTTTCCAATGAACTTAATTCAATGCTAGAAGTTAGTAAAATTCTTTCTAACTCTCCTTTTTTATTAACAACGTTTTGTCACAAGTTATCAATAGGTATTCCTGAACTGCCCATAAAAATTGATTTTCGTAATCATGCAACCTCAAATATCAACACATACAAACAATTTAAATTTAAATAACTTAATTTCCGGGAATAACCGAACTGTGGAATTTTTATACATGAAAACAGAAATTCTTTATTTTTATGAAACAATTGATTTTATTTGCGGTTTCCTGCAGCCTTTTTTTTCAATCATTTTGTTTTTAATCAAATAAATGTATTTTCACATAATTTAGAATTTTTTTAGGTCCAAAAAAACTACACAAAATATATCTTTATACTTTTAATTTTCTTTTTCTTTAAGTAATTCACAAATTAAATATAATTTCTAGACCAGGATGGAAACTTTTTTTTAAATTCATGAAGTAGTTTTTATTGTAAAGCACTTCAAATTTATTGTTAAAAAAAATTCTGCAATTGAAGAAGTACTAAAAGTACTTAAGTCACAAAATAAATTTGAGAAAATCTACTTTGATCAAAGATATAACACTTAAAAAAAAGAAATTATAATGGCTGATCAAAGTAGATTTTCTCAAAACATTTTACAGAATTACTTACAGAATGCACACCATTTTCAGATGTTTCAGAAACAGACTCTCCTTCATTATTTTCTTCACTATTATGTTGAGAATCATCACTGAGATCTTCAGCAGAATCATTAATATCTGGTAGATCAGAATCAGTTTCCAATGAATCTTCTGAATCTAATATTAAATAATGATTACATTTATTTTATAAATATATATATATATATATATATATATATATATATATATATATATATAATATATATATTTTATATATATATATAATATATATATATATATATATATATATATATATATATATATATATATATATATTATTAGCCATATATATGTTATATATTATATATATATATATATATATATATATATATATATATATATATATATATATATATATATATATATATTGTATATTATATATATATTGTATATTATATATATATTGTATATTATATATATATATATATATATATATATATATATATAGAGAGAGAGAGAGAGAGAGAGAGAGAGATAACTAGAGATGATAGCACCTTTAAGCAATAACCATGATAGTATTTGTGGAAAAGAGAAAAAGATACAACTTTATGATAATGGTAAAGACACTCAAGCTTAGCAGATAGAGCAGGTCTAACTATGTTTACAATGCATTTTTGGATCTTGTCTAGAAGAGAAAGAGCATGATTAGAAGAACCACCCCAAATATGACAAAAGCATTCTATACAGGAGCAAACAAGAGATTTGTGGAGGTAGAGAATGAAATCAGCAGTAAGAAAATGGTAAGCATGATAAAAAACAATTTCACATATTAGTTGAACTGCACAAAATTGTGGAATATATTAACACAATTATAAAAAAATTTCTTAAAAATTGTTTATTTCTGTTTTTAATTTATTTTTAATGGGGATTTTTGTTATTTTATAACCTTTTTATTTTTTCAAAATTTAATTTTTATTTTTTCAAAATTTAATTATATTTATTGATTGTAAATTAGAACAACTCTCTTGAGAACAGAAGACATCTTTTGATCTTATTAAAGTTATTACTCTCAGATTGTCCCAGAAGTTTTTTTAGACTCTTTTTTAGACTCCAACGACGCCACTAATGAAAGTCTAACAATCTTTCTCACATAAATTTGTTAGATCTTTTTACCTCTACCAAGGAGCAGAGCTATTTGCAAATTTTCTTTTATTTATCTCTTGAATTTAATGACCACAAATCCCATAGAAACAAATTAATCTACTCTTAGACATCCAAAAAAGTTTCTCACTACTCAAAGATTGTTAATCAGACAATATTTGTTTCAAAAGTTTTGAATACTCTTTAGAACTAATTCTCAAACAGGATCCAGTTTTTCAGCAATCCTGGGAGTCAAAGTGACAATAGGATGGACTTTTATATATCTTTTATCTTAAATAACACAAGTTTTTTTAACAAGTTTACTTGTTAAAAAAAATTTCTATTTAAAACTTTTAGAAAATGAAATGTTTTAATGTTCCATGCAATTTTTTACTTTTTTACTTTTTGTTATAAAATAAGGGTTAAAACACCTTGCAAAAATAAAAATGTTTGGTTTTATATAAGTTAAAAAAATATAAAAAATAAAACATTTAGCTGCATTGTATTCTTAAAAAAATATTTTTTTGTATTAAAGTCTGTACTAAATTGTGTATTGTGCTAAATTAAAGAGTGTATTAAACTGTAACCAAGGACATGTAAAAGTAACGAAGTACATATAAAAATAGTTAAGAACATATCAAAGTAACCAAGGACATATAAACTGTAACCAAAGACATAAAATCTTACTATGTGAGGATTATTTTTAACTATACATATTTTTTTAGTGATGTTTATATCTAATATTTAATAATAAATATTTTTCAATTTATAATAGTTATAAAATGTAGATAGTTATAATATGTCAATAGTTAATAATAAGGGAATGTTTTACTAAGTGGATCAAAAGCATTTCAGAAAAATGCATATGAAGAACTGGAGATAAAAATTTCTATATAAAGACACTGGAGTGGATATTGGAAATGTGCAAGGAAATATCAAAAAAAGTTTGTTAAACAGCAAGAACTTAAAAATAGTTAAGAACATATCAAAGTAACCAAGGACATATAAACTGTAACCAAAGACATAAAATCTTTTTATGTCTTTGGTTACAGAAGTTGTCTCAGCTAGCAACAGTAACTGGCTTTTCCATAGATGTCATAACAAAAAGTGAACTTATTAAAAAACCATAGTCTGAAAAAATAATGATAAAACCTAAAAATCTATGCCATGTTATAAATATAATAAAAAAGCAATACAGGCTTGGTTAGGAAGTAGGTGCAATTGCACTTGATAATTGACCACGGAAATAAAATTTAGTTGCGAAAAACCGGCCAGATTTTTTAAACGTTTTGAGAACATTTCAAAAACAAATAAAAAAGCGCAATAAGATTAACTGGACCAATGAGAGACAGTTTAAAAAAGGAAAATAGCTTTTTACGCAAAAAAACTGAGCAAAATAAATACGAATAAAGCAAATATTTTTGAAATGTCGCTTTTTTATAATTTTTTTTTTTTTAAATTAAGTGAAATTTTTTATATAAAGTAACAACATACTATTAATGTTTGTTTAATAAGGAAACAAATGTTCTTTGATTTATCAAAGAGTATATATAATTTTTATTTATATACTTATGTCTTATTTCCAGTGCTGGATTGAGGAGGTAGGGGGGATAGAAGGACTATAGCCCCGGCATTCACAATGTTAGGGGCTGCAAAATAGTCAAGAGGACCATTCAGTATTTTTTTTAGTCACTTTTAAGCTGTGGAACATAAAAAAGGCTGCCAAATAATGCAGCCCCCGGCCCTGAAAAGTCCAACAAGATTCAACCAATAAAACTAACGCTAGATGATTTATTTATAAATAAAAACGTTTTTTCAATAACTGTTTTATGCTTGACGTAGTTTGAAAAGTTTAGCACATTTGAAACAATTCTTCTTAGTAAGATGAACAAAGAAAATAATTAAATCATTGAGTTACTGTAGAAATTCAATTAGCTAGATAGAAATTAACTAAAAACGTTAAATTACTTTGTGCGGAGGAAGCGGAACTGTTTCACAATACCACTGATGATGTTTAATTAGTGGGCTTTATAATTTTAATTAGTATTTAAAACAGAAAAAAGTAACTTTAAGTTTAAGTATAACAAGTTTGAAAGAATGGCTGAAGAATGGCTGAAGCAAAAATAATTGAAGTTAGTAAACCAATTTCTAAGAACTTAAAAACTTTTCTTTCTTGGGGGAAAGAATCAGTTATCGGGTACACTGAGGAAAATGGATTAGTGGTTAAAATTATTTGTATTAACTTTGATGATTATTAATGATTTCATTGAAAACGCAGTTATAATTGAAAGTATTTTTGTTTACAAAGTCAATCACACAAATTGCTTTAAAAGATTACATTTGATTAAAATACACATACATAAAACTACATAAATAAAAAATAAATAGATCAAAATACATTACTTACATTAAAATACATTACATACATAAAAAATAAAAATATACTAATAACACCTATAATATATTTACAAAACGTTGACAAGTTAAAAAATATAAATTTAAAACATTTATTTTTGTAAACAAATAATGTTAGTTTAAAACATTTTTAGCTCTGTAGATGTGGCGCCAAGAATTAAAAATAGTTCATTTGATAGTATATTCTTAAAACAATTTATGCTAGAAATCTCAACGAAAACATATCAAAACTCAAATAATACAACTTTTTAAAATGTTTCAATAGAATACTCTAGAACATTCAGTTAGTATTTTTTGAATACTCTAGAAAATTCGGTTAGTATTTTTTGAACCAATAAAATTAGTTGTTCGTAGATTTGGCGGATTTTTTTGTGTTTGCGAATATTCTTTATTTATTTTTCTGCACAAAGATATTTGAGAACATTCGAGTTTAGGTACCTTTCCATGTATGTCCGTAAAACAAAATATTTTAAAATTTACAATAAATTAATGAACTTGTTATTTTGCAGAGAAACAAGGAAACATACATAAACTTAAATGTTCTCAAAACGACTAAAAAATCTGGCTGGTTTATTGCAACTAAATATTATTTCCGTGGTCAGTTATCTAGTGCGATCGCACCCGCTTCCCGACCAAGCCTGCAATAAGGTTACCTAACAAAGTGTAAGTTTGGAACAACAACAGAAATATATAGCGACAGAAATAAGCAAGTAAATAGCTCACTTCCTGCAGTTGTAGATCTGGTCAAAAATAAAATCTATATTTATTAATAAAACATCATAGCTAGTGTTACTAAAAAAATATCTGTAAGTGATACCAGCGTTAGCAATAATAATTTTATCAACTGCAAATCAGGATTTTATATATTTATTAGGGTGCATCAAAAAACAACAATTTTTAAAAATGCCAAAATCATGTAAAAGTCTTGAAAAACAATTTTTTTAAATATCTTCAAAAACTTATAAAAATGCACTTTTATTATTTTTAGTTTAAAGTCAAAAGTTTTGATGAAAAAAATCTTTAAATATTTTTATAAAAAACAATTATTGTTTTCGAAGTTTTTACACAATTTCGCTTTTTTTGAGTACCAGATTGACCAACTTTTGAAAAACTTTTTTTTATGTATATATTAGGGTGTTCAAGGATCTAGGGGCACCTCTAAAAATACTTTTTATTCAAAATATTTTTTTTTAAGCAATATTTCACTATGTTCATATAAAATATCCAAACAACAAAATTAACACTGTATCACCACAACATTTAGCCCAATGTGCTAATCCCTGCATTTAAGAAATAATACAATCTCCTGAAAGCTCTGAACAGTCATTCCTATCCAAAAAGGTAGTACAGATGCTCATACTAACATCTTCATCGAAGTTGGTCATATAACCTGATATCAACATCTGATCCACATTCACAGCTGTAAATAACAACTATATGTAAACAATTCACTACCAACAAATAATTGCATACTTCTATCCGCTGCTAATGATCCATCCTCTCCTAAGAAAATAGTCAATCTTTTACAGGAGATGCATGTAATTACACAACTTTTCTGACAAATTGACAACAAAAAAATTTAAATCATTTCACTTAATTTATTTTGTTAAAGATCAAAGTTTCAAAGTTATTTAATCCAAATTTAATCATAATCGAAATTTAAAACAATTTTGTTACGCAAGCCTTCCCATGAATAAATAAAGACTAATGTGAAGTATTTAGTATGCTATTTTATGTAAAAAATAAATAATATGTGGTATGAACCATACACCATAGTTAAAATTTTTTACTAATTTGTTGCATAATTTATTTACTATTTTTGTTTTCTTATTTTTAGGGTGCTTGTTATTTTAAGCAATGAAATTTGATAGTCAAGTAACAAAACTGATTATATATCTCAAAAATTTACCGAAAATAAAAAATCTACAATCTATTTAAGTATTTTGATAAAGAATATTATATTTCAAACTTTGTCGCAGTTCGATTTTTAGAATTTCAGATTATTGCAGTTGCAGACTTCACCTTTTACATAAACTTTTATAAAATTAAAATAAAAATTACTCATAAATACAACATAACGTTGTTTTAATGGCATTCATTGTTGTACACGGTAATTAATATGATATTTAAATAAAACAAGACTGGGTACTGGCTAATTTTTTAATTTATTTATGTAATATTTCAGTCTGGTTAGCTCAGACTGTCAATAGGCATAAAATAAAATACAATAAAATTATCACAAAAAAAAATATATTAAAAAAAACAACCTTAAGGTATAATAAAGACCTTGTTCAAAAGTGGTGGAAAGCATTTTCTCATGATTTAACTGTGCATTTTTTGTTCTTTTAAAAAACTTTTAAACCCATAAAAAACTAAATTCCATGAGAGAAAACTAAAAAATAACTAAACAAGTAGTTTTAAATCTTACCTAAACACAGATTTAGGAACAAAATTTTGCACCTTCATATAAGAAAGTAAGTTTTAGGGATCCTCCATAAAAAACATGCACCAAAAATCTAAAAATTTGGCCCCCCTATCTCCCCTGCTGCCATGCCCACTTTTAATTCTCTCCTCCTTAAAGAGTATGCTACCTTTTTAAATTACCCCCCCCCATCCTTCTTTTTTTTTTAATTGTTACATTTTTATTTACAAAATATTTTATAAACTTAGATAAAATTTTTATATTAGAGCTTGCATTTTTTAAAGTTGATCATACCACTTATCCATTACATTATTGTATGTTTTTTGCAGATCCCTCCTCCCCCTAATCTCCCTTAGATACTTTATACAACCACAAAGCCCTTTGGTTTTGGCACAATGCCAACTTTAAAGACATATGTCTTCAAAAATATATATATACAGTCAGCGAAATTCGAAGGTTGGCACAAGCATGCTGAGCTTAGCGGACGTCACGTTGGCAAAAAAAAAATTAGATTTTTTACTTTCTGTTACGATAGGGGTAATGATTAATTAATTATGAAAAGATTGCTTATAACAGCATAGCTTCAGACAATAATATTTTAAAGAATGTAGCATTTAAATTTTGTGTAGTAAATTGAGTATATAGCATATTTATGAATTATTATTATAATTAATTAACAATATTTTTTAGTTTTAAACTTGTTATTTTTTTACAAAAAAAAAATGGTCATAGTTTATTTATTACATTTTAATTGGTCTTTTAGATTGCTCATAGAAAGAACATTCTTTAGAAATACAAATTTAGTTTATGTGCTGAAGGCGAAGATATTGTTTAAAACGGCGATTGTCTTATTGATGTATTTTATAATTTACTCATCAAATTTTCTGTCCAATCGTCATCAAGTTATTTTTTTTTATAATTGATGTTCCTTGTACAAACACTTCTGTTGCTAATTTAGGACAGCCTTTATTTTTATTAAAACAATTTTTTAAAAGCTCTAAATAATCTCGGCAAGTTTTACGCCATATTAAAACTACTTCACCTGAATCCTTAGTTTGAAATCCGCAGGATTTAAACCCCCATTTTTCAGTGACAGTTCTGTTTAGCATTATATCTTGTTTTAAGCTTGCTTACTGTATTACTGTTGCGATTTAATGGGAGCTTTAACTTCTATTAAATTAAAAAAATGTGTTTAACATCAGGGTTAGGGTTAAACTTTCCTAATAGACTTTGCTGATCTTAAATAATATTTAAAAAACCGTAAACATGTAAATTATATTTTATAACTTAATTGCGCTTAAAAAAGCGTGAGAACAACATGCATTTAAAAAGTAATTTTTTTTAACCTTGCTATGTTGAATAAATTTGAGACAAAAAGATTAAAAAGAATTGAAAAAAAATGAATAAATTTTTATTTTAATAAAATATTTCAAACTTGAAAAGCAAAAAATAAAAGTTTTATATTAATACTATTTTATAATTTTTTATTTAAAGTATTTCAATTTGCATGCCGACACTTTAGAATATTCAGGTCAGCAGTTGTATGCCGTCCTAAAGCAAAGATAGGTCGGCTTTTGCGTCAGCATTATAGAAAATATATATATATAGTATTGTCGTAATGTTGCTTCTCTTTCTCTTTTCTACAAGTACTATAATGGGCACTGCTCTAAAGAGCTAGCGTCTCTTGTGTCATCTACTAAAGTTCATTCTGATGTTACTCGTCATTCAACTAAGTCCTATCCTTTTTCTGTTACTGTTCCTAAGTGCTCCAAAAACTCTTATTCGTCTAGTTTTTCCCTCGAACATCAGTTTTTTGGAATTCACTTCCTCCATCTTGCTTTTCTGACTCATATAATTTGCAATCTTTTAAGTCGCTTGTCAATCGTTATCTTGCTCTACAATCTTTATTTTCTTTTCCAGTAACTTCCAACACTAATTAGTAGTTGCTTGCAGCCTTGTTGGAAGCGAAGATGTTCATATGTAAAATCTTCATTTGTCATAATGAATGTTTCAGTAATTCTTAAATCAAAAGAAGGCAGTAAACCATCATCTTCTTTCACAAATGCAGCTTGAAAAATTTTGTTTAAGATGTCAGCAATATCTTTTGAATTTTGAGTGGTTTTACCATTTGCTCCCTGTAATGCTTTTATAGTATCTTTGACTGCTTGTTGATTGTTCATGTAGCTGTAGAGAAGCTTTGGATTCTTGATGGTTCTTTTTACCAGATTAAGCTCAAAGTTTTGTTTCACTGTTTTAATCTCGTCTGCTAAATTTTTGGTAATCAATACAGGGTACCAAACATAAATACCAAACAATCGTTAAACTTCAAATACGAAGTTGACCGAATATTCGGTCTCCATAAAACTTTGTTCAACAAGTACTATTTGTTCCACTATTTGTTAAAAATCTAAAAGCCGGTTTAAAGTTAAAAAACTTGTTTTTGCTACTTTGTTTTTTTAATAATTGCTACAAAAATATTGCCTTTAGACAATCACTTAGCACATTAATAGAACTTTGTATAATTCTCTGTAGAAATTATTAATGATTTGTGCCCAAATAATTCCATTTGGGCCTTATTCTCGTACAAAAGAATTTCCTTGAAAACGCACATAAAAGCCATTAAAATGTAAAAATTTTGAAAACTAAAAATACGAAAGAAAACAATGAACATTTTTTATAAGACATTTATTAAAATACATTCAAAAAATCTTATTAAAATACATATTTAAATAAAGGATATTTATTAGTTTTTGTTTTTATATTGTTTTATTAGAAATAAATACTTGGTTTCTCTCAATTGATCATATCTTTGTTTAAGTGAATCTTACTGTTTATGGAAAACATGTGAAATATTATTTTTATTTGCTTTTTATTGTTACCATTCCTTTTTTTTTTACTTTTGTTACTTATTATTTCATCGTCACTTTTATTTATGCATAATTTGTTAACGTTTTGTATCATTTCTTATAATCATAGTTTATCATTGTTAATTGGCTGTCGAGGAGTTTTGTACCCGCATGGGTAAAAATGAAAAAAAGCGCCTTTTAACAATTAAATTAAAAAATATAATTTTTTATAATAAAATATAATTATTAGTATAAATAATTATTTATGGCATAGTATGACTTAATTTACTTATTTTTAATGTGATGATTGTTTAGGAAAATAAATATTTTAAAGAATTTTGGTTACATTACTTAATTTGTGTCAAAATGCCTAAAGTAAGTCCAATTTGGCACTACTTTGACAAAAACACACTTGAAGAGTAAAGCTGCTTGCAAGGATTTTTACAATGCATTCAATACACCACAGCGCTCAACAAGTTCTACTCTTCATATGCATCTTAAAGGGAAACATCAAGTTATTAACACACAATTTAATGTAAACAAAAAAAGAGCTGCAAAAGAATTGGCTAAGCAAGGTAAAAAAGCAAAAACTTCTGGTCTCGCCAGAAAACCCTTAATCAACGGAACATTTCAAGCCAAACCCTATGATGCCTCAAACTCTAAACAAATTAAATTTGACTACAATCTTATTGTCATGTTGTGCACAATCAACACTCCATTTAATCTAGTATCCACGGATGACTTAGTTAGATTTATTAAATCAATTGACTCGAAACTCACAATCAAAGACTCTACAAATTATTATTGGAAGTATCTACCTGAATTATATTGCAAAGTAAAAAAATCACAGATGATTTCAGCAAAGATCTCTCACAGCTGTAGCATTTAGTACAGACATATGGACAAGCAGAAATAATGACTCTTACAGTGCTTTGACATGTCATACATCTCAATAGACTTTCAGCTCAAATCATTTCTTGTTGGAATGGGGCCCTTCAGAGAGGAAAGGATACCCTAATTGAAGGTCTCAACTTTTTTCCCAAGGAGCTAACACACAGGCGGTGCGTCAATGACAGAGGTTCAAATACCATCTTAGCTGTTGCAAAAAGCCTAGAATTGCAAACAGAGATTCACTATGCTGACCACAATTTGCACTTAATTGTCACAAAGACCATTGACAAAATTGACCTTATCAAAGAGGCTGTCAAAAATGTTGTGACTTAGCAGCTCACCTCCATCAAAGTAATCTATCGTATACCAAAGTAAAAAAGACTTGACCTAAAAATTAACTTCAAAAAACTTATCTAATCATGCAAGACAAGATGGAACAGTCAGTTTATGAGTGTTAAGTCAGATATCAAAGAAACGTTAAAGGCCTTCTAGATATCAAAGAAGCGTTAAAGGCCTAAGTGGGAGAAGGACACACAATTGAGGATTAAGTTCCAAACAACACCCATTTAAAAGTATTAAAGAAATCTTATCAGTTCTTCAAAATTTTATGACTTTTCAGTCAAAATTTCTGCTGACAAAATTTCTACAGTTCACCTGATCATCCCAGGAATCTACAATCTTCACAGCTATGCCACAATTCCACTTTAAGATAAAAAAAATTAGGAGTAAATCAGGCAGTTTGGAAGTGCTATTGATGAAAATATCATGAATTACTATCCAGAAGATGGTATAGAAGATTCCACATATTCAATTGCTCAAATGCTTGACCCGTGCTAAAAAGGTAGACACAAAGGTAGACACAAAGGTAGTACAAAGGTAATCTAAAAAAAAAATTTGCTCACACGAAAGACTGCATTAAATGCATTGATGAATTAGCAACCATCAACAATGACCAAGCTAAGGTAGTTAGTTCAACTTCTCTTCTTGACTCACCACCAAGTCAAGAATCGGATGACTTCTCTGTTCAAGTATTGTAAACTATGAATCAGTCAGATACTTGTGCAAGAACTATGACCAAAAAGACAATAGACATAGATGTGGAGCTTGAACATTTTTTGGCAGCTCCTATGGCAAGTTTAAGAACTGATCCTTTACCATGGTGGAAGGGCATGGTAAGTGAATATCCAAAGCTAGCTACTATTGTCAGGAAAATATTTACCATTCCTGGATCATCAGCGTCATCGGATAGAGCTTTTTTGGAGCTGGTCAAGTTATCACTTGGACAAGATCAAATCTAAACACAACTAATGTTGAGAAGCTGGTCTACATTGCTCAAAATTATTCACATGTGGAAAATAAATTGAGAACAAGATGAAAAGTCAAAATATTACAAAAACAATTCAAAAATCATGTTATTGTAAGTTAAATTTTAAAATAAATATATGTAAAAAAATATCTGTTTTTAGTTTCTTTTTAAAATATTTCAAAATTAAAAGGATCTTTCAAAAAATATTAGTACTTAGTAACAGCAATTAAGTATCATTAAGTTTATTAATTTTCATTTAAGTTTATTCATTTTCAATTAAGTTTCATTAATTTATGTTTTTTATGTATGTTTGTGTTCTGTCTGAACCTCTGGCGCGGTGTTGACTCACCCGTAAGTTGATTTATGTTTGTTTGTGTTCTGTTTATACTTTAATGCAGCGTGAGCTCAGTAACTAACTACTTACTCCAACTACAAAACCTACACTCACCTTAGACTCCTGTATTTTGTTAGATGCTGTGTTTTTCCTAATGCACTTCCAAAATGTCATGCCTGGTTTTCTCAAAGTACTGTTGCGGGAAGTAACTCCTTTTAACTACTCCAGGTCAGGTCAGGATAATCGAGATCAATCTTGCTACTGGTATCACGTAAGCCAGTACCACCTACCACAAGCCCTGCTGCCTTGCAGAGTGTGCTCTTCTTGTGCAAAGGCTAGGAGAAATAAACTCCGACTAAAAATTCCCCTGCCTTGGGGATCTTGGTTGAGTAAAGGCTAGAGATGGTGTCTCTATAAAAATACTCATCTTGGGCAGATGTTAACTGCATCCAGCTACTGTCTTGTAGAAGGCCTCCTAGGCAAAGACTTAAGGGGTAAGCAGAAAAATTATGCTAACCAGCCTCGAACCCCTTCTTCATCTATTAGGCTGGCGTAGATGTAACCTGTGTTACATTGTTTCCTGCCTAGGATGATGAATGCTGGATCTCCTTGACTCTACTCATAGAATTTTGCTTATGCCTCCTTGATAATGGCTATGCACCTCTTCCTGTTATCTCCATATAAGGTACAGCTCTAAAACTCAGTTTAATGGTTCTGAGGCCGGCTGGTAGTAAGGTTTCCCGATCTCTGTGGTAGCTCTCAGAGAGGCTGATTCCATCAACAGCTGCAAAATATCAGAGTATTAACAGTGCCATGTTGCACATGGATGGTGTCCCTGTTAATGCTTTTGGTGTGCATTGTCAAGGCCACATAAGGAGCCCTATGTCACGGCTTAGGGTTAATTAACATGACTGAGAAAACTGCATAGCTCATTGATTAGAAGGCTGTGCTCTACCTATGAATGAGTCAAGTTCTCATTAAACCCAAATCATGACCAAAGTAACCAAAAATTTAAAACCTAAAAAACCATCCCCACCACCTAAATATTTTAATATATCTTTTACAAATATTCGCGGTCTACGAAGCAACTTTCCATCAGTTGAGTCTTACCTCCTGTGAAACAAATTTAAATTATGCAATTCCTTCTTCAGATGTAAGTGTTGATGGCTACTATCCTTTGATTCGTAAAGACTCAAATGCTAGGTTTAGGGGTATACATACGCATTAATTCCCCTATTTGTCGTGAAATCAAGTTCGAATCCTTTGACCATTCTTTTATGTGCTTTCGCCTAGCACCTCTTCACTCTATCACCTTTCTCTTTGTTCTTTATCGTTCTCCTTCTTCCCATGATTGCACTCTTTTAGATGTTATCTCTGATCAAATAAACCATGCCCTCTCTCTTTACCCCTCTGCCAATATTGTTGTTGTTGGTGATTTTTATGTCCATCACACTGAATGGCTTGGCTCTAACACCACTGATCCTGCTGGCACTAAAGCCTTTAACTTCTGCATTTCTCAATCTCTTACTCAGATAGTTAACTTTGTGACTCGTTTTCCTGACAACCCTAATCATTTACCTTCACTCCTTAACTTATGTCTTGTCTCTGACCCAAGCTTATGTTCAGTTTCTCCCTTTTCTCCCTTAGGTGGTTCTGATCATGCAATGATCTCTATAAATCTTTCTTCTGGTACTTCTTTTTTGGGCTCACCTTATCATCGCACCACCTACTACTACCCTAAAGCTGACTGGGATTCCTTTCGTGATTTTCTTCGTGATGGTCCTTGGGCTGATGTTTTTTCTCTCTCAGCTGACAAATGCGCCTTCTACGTAACCTCCTGGATTCAGGCTGGAATGGAAGCTTTTATTCCTTCTTGTCGGTTTCAAGTCAAGCCTCATTCTACTCCATGGTTTTCTCCTTCTTGTGCGGCTGCTATATTCAATCCTAATCATTTTTTTCATCTTTTTCAAAAGAACAACTCTCTTGAAAACAACGGGCTTTCTGATGCTAAACTCCATTATTCTCAGTTCACTAAATCTCGCATCTTATCGCAGAAGTTAGGCTCTAAAGACTTTTGGAAAATCTTCAACAGCATTATTAACAAGGGTAGATCTAACATTCCATCTCTCATTCATGGAACTGATCTTATTACCTCTCCCAAGGATAAGGCAGAACTATTTGCAAAGAACTATTTCTTCTAATTCCACTTTTGAATCTTATGGACATTCTCTTCCTTCCATTCCAGTCAAACAGGTTGACCCATTGTTAGACATTCAAATCACTCCGGCTTCTGTTGCTTAAGTCATATCTCAATTAAACTCGTCTACAGCTTGTGGTCCAGACAACATTCCTGTCACAGTCTTGCAGAATTTTTCTCCAGAACTTTCTTCAATTCTCTCTAAACTATTTAACAAGTGTTTGACTGAGTCTTGTTTTCCTGCTTGTTGGAAAATGGCATCTGTGGTTCCAATATTCAAAAACTCTGAAGAAAATTCGAACCCCTCCAATTATCGTCCGATCAGTCTTCTTTCTGTTATTAGCAAGGTCTTTGAGTCTTTGATCAACAAATTCCTCACATCTCATCTTGAGTCAAATAAACTACTGTCAGACAATCAATACGGTTTTCGATCCTCTCGCTCTACGGCCGACTTGGTAACTGCTGTAACTGAAAGATTTTATCGTGCATTAGATGGAGGCGATGAGGCTAGGGCTATTGCTCTGGACATATCTAAAGCTTTCGACAAAGTTTGGCATGCTAGCCTTCTCCATAAGCTTGCTTCATATGGTGTTTCTGGGAAAGTTTTTGAGATTATTAAATCATTTCTTTCTAACCGGTTTATTAAAGTCATCCTTGAAGGCCAACACTCTTCTTTATTTCCAGTAACTTCTGGGGTTCCCCAAGGTTCCATCCTGGGCCCTGTTTTGTTTCTTATCTACATAAACGACCTTCCTGACAACCTTTCATCTAAAGTAGCTCTTTTTGCTGATGACTCAACTTTATACTCCTGTCTTGACAAAAAGTCCTCTCTTTTCGATCGCCTAGAACAACCAGCTGATCTTGAATCCGATCTCACTTCAGTAATAGATTGGGGTTCACAGTAGCTTGTGAATTTCATCTCTAAAAAAACCCAGTTGCTTACTGCAAACAACTACCGTAATATGGTCAACATTCCTATATTAATGAATGGCAATCCTCTTACTGAGTCCTCCTCTTTACGTCTTCTTGGATTATCGCTTACTACTGACCTTTCATGGAAACCATATATACAATCGATTGCTAAATTAGCTTCTGCTAAGGTTGCTTCTCTTTATCGTGCTCACCATTTCCTTACTTCTGATTCCATTTTCTACCTCTACAAATCTCTTATTCGTCCAAGTATGGAATACTATTGTCATATTTGGGCTGGTTCTTCTAACGATTCACTTTCTCTTTTTGACAAGGTTCAAAAACGCATTGTAAATGTTGTTGGACCTGGACTATCTGCTAAGCTTGAACCTCTTTCCCATCGTCGTAAAGTTGCATCTCTTTCTCTTTTCTACAAATACTATCATGGTCACTGCTCAAAGGAGTTATTATCTCCAGTTCCATCAACTAAAATTCATTCTCATTTTACTCGTCATTCAGCTAAGTCTCATTTGTTTACTGTATCTGTCCCTGCATGCTCTAAAAACTTTTATTCATCTAGTTTTTTTCCCTGCACTTCAATCCCTTGGAGCTCTCTCCCATCTTCATGTTTTCCTGACGCATACAACCCTCAACTTTTCAAGTCTTCTGTCAACCGTTTCTTTGCTCTATAACTCTTTTCTTTTTTTTTCTAGTAACTCTCAACTTAATAGTGGTTGCTTGCAGCCTTGTTAGGAGTGAATGCAAATAAAAAAAAAAGTGAAAGAACTATTTTTTATAGACAAATATATACATTAAACTTTGTTAGGCGAATTTATTCGAATATTTACTATTTGATATAATACAGTTTTAGATCAAAGTCGAATATTTGTTAAACTAGTTTATCGAAGTTAAATGATGTTACTATTTACTATATGCTACTTGTTTATGAAAAGCACTATTTGCTGGAGCTTATTTACATGAGCAGTTTTTATATCTTAAATTTTGTTTGCTTCTAATAAGAAACTTTAACCGAGCATTAACCCAAGCTGGTCTAATTTTTAAAGAGTTAAATGTCCTTTTAATATATATATATATATATATATATATATATATATATATATATATATATACATATATATATATATATATATATATATATATATATATATATATGTATATACATATATATATATACACATATATATACATATATATATACATATATGTATATATATATATATATATATATATATATATATATATATATATATATATATATATATATATATTAATGTTAATGCTATTTGTCCTCATAAGTATCCATTTTAATGTAAAATCTGTTCTCGAACATGCTACTATATGGATATATATATATATATATATATATATATATATATATATATATATATATATATATATATATATATTTAGTCAAGTCATAATTATTATTTTACTTTGAAAAAAAAAACTGTTTTTAAGATGAATCAAATAAAAATTAACTTTAATTAGGGTAGACATAGAGCCGGGGCTAGGCTAACTCACATTCCCCAATCGGTGGGAAGAGGGGCTAGCAAATTTAGAGAACCTTTAGCAAATTTAAAGAGTTTTTTTTTTAGCAATACCTAGCAAAAAAATATTGAAGATTATGGGACCCTAATGACACTTTTATGATTTTTGACTAAATTTAGGGCAATTTCCAAGTATTGGCGCTAACAGATTCTGATGTCAAACTCACTTAATTTGTTCAACTATGTTTTCTTTATGTGTTCCTGTACCAAAAAAAACACTGTGCTTATTAATTTAAGAAATATGTTGTGCCTATCTTACACTGATTACGGTAGATAAATTAGCACTTTGGCGACTGTAAAGTTAATATTAGTTGATCTTTAGGCTTTTTTCCAGTCATACAACAAACTTTATGATTTTTGCCTCTTTTTAATATCAAATGGTTTTTTTTTTTTTTTTAAATACTGTTACTGGAGCTTTGGATCAAACAAATTCAAACATTTAATTATGGCTTAACTCTTTTACTACCGCAAGCCACTGGTAGCGGCTTTCAAGTATGCTTTATAGTTTGTCTTGTTTTGTACATAAATTTCCTTTCTAGACAAATAGAATTTGTTTGTTATTAAGTTTTAATTAATTCTCTACATAATCAAGAAAATAAAAATTATATTGTGTAATTATAAAAAAGTTAAAAAATCTTGAATAATCTTTCATAAAAAAAAACATTAAATTTAGTTCTAAAATAAAACAGTGTTAACACTGTAAAACTTAACTTGTAGAAGTGTTAAGTATTTAGTTAAGTAATTGCCAAAGTATTTTGAAGAAAAAATATTCTTTTTATTCATTAAATGAGGTTTATTTTAGACTTTAAGTTTTAGTTACTACTTATAAAAACAATAGTTTTAAGCACTTTGCATTTCTTATTGTTTAATGATGCGTGTTAAAAACTTTATTATTATTGAATTTTAATTAATTGTCATTGTTATGCTATTTAAATGTTATTCAAAAAAATGTGCAGTTGCTACAAAAATATTTTTGTTCGGCTGGTAGCGAACAATGTAATGAGATTCTTTGTTTTTATAATTATATTATAACTATTTTTGTATATTTTAGTACAAATATTTGTTTTAACTTTAGTTTAGTTTGATTTGAACGGTTATTAGTAAAATAAGTCGTTTAATATTTATTTTCTACTTTCAGTTTATATGTTTTATTCAAGTCACTCATTTTTTATTCAGTTTATACTTTAAATTAATTTATAAGCTTTAGTAAAATTATTCTTTTAGTATCTAGTTTACATTTAGTTTAAACCAGTATGTTTTACTGCAAATATTTGTTATATGTTGAATTTTTATTTTTATAAATTCTATAGATTTAATTTTTAATTGCATCATAAACTTTTTGGGGGGATTTAGTAAAAAGTTATACAATTAACATGATTTGGTGATTGTGGCAAAAAAATGATATGTCTTAAAAGAAAAATTTATACAATGACGTCATATACCAAAACTGCTATGAATTTAACACGCATGGAATAAATTATCAAGTCTGCGGAATGTGGCTAACATTATACTGACTCCGAGAACCAAAAAAAATGGAGACAGCGAGATTCGACTAAAACGTGAATTTTAAATTTAATGGTGTGCATTCATTACATAGTTTTAATCAAAAAAATTCAACCCAAATGCTTTTTTTAAACTTTTTGATAGATAATTTATATTACAAATTATCTTTTTTTTTTCAGTGCATTTTGAAACGCCTAGAGTTGTCAAAATAAATTGCGTGGTTAAGTTGTAAAAACAAAATATTTTAAGCGTATTCAGGAATAGCACTCAATCGCACTTCTTTAATATTTATCAGACATGTCATGTATTATCAGACATGTCATGTCATAATATTTATCAGACATGGCAAACTTGAGTCTTTATCAGACAAATTGTCCAGTAGAGAAAAGTTCATTATTTCAAGCCCTGTATATATATATATATATATATATATATATATATATATATATATATATATATATATATATATATATATATATACAGTAGCTTTCATAAATTTAGACGCATTCATTTTTTTTTCATATATGTAAGAAAATACTCAAAATAAAAATAAAATAAAAGTACTACCGCTATGTTTGATATATAATTTACAAGAGGAAGTGAAACTCTATTTAAGAGTACCTTAATTTTTTTTACAGGATGTTTATTACTCATTCTATACCGATTAACACAAAAAAGTTAATTGATAAGCTTGATTTTATTTTGTTCATAAATTTAGACGCACAATCAAAAAAGTCTTATATCTTGTTAATTGATAGTTAATTAGTAGTTTTTTCCCCGTATTTCTCATTAATAGGCCTAAAGTAATTGATTCTGTCAAAAAACCTTATATAAATATGACTTACCTGGAATTAGTTAATCATTATTTAATAAATAAACAAAAGTTAAGTTAGTTTCGCACTAAAAAGATGCGAAAAATGGGCAAAAGACGTATCACTCAAGGTGAAAGATGACAAATTAATGCGCACATCAAAGAAGGAACCAAAAGTAATAAAAAAATTGCCAAGTTAATTGGAGTTTCTGAGAAATGCGTTCGGACAACGAAACAAAACTTTCTTCACACTGGTGGTGCCAGCAAAAAAACGAGGAAAGGTAGACCCTTGTCAACCACCAGAAAGGACGATAGTGTTTATTTTAGAGCTGTCAGAGCTAATCCAAGAATTAGTTACAGAGATTCAACCACAGAATTCAATACAACGCGAAATACATCTATTTCTCAAAGCACAGTCCGCCGAATACTTATCAAAAACAAGATTGGAGTCTACACTGTTTTGAAGAAACCGCTTCTGCGTCCATATGATAAACAAAGGAGACTAAAATGGTGTCGTGAAAGAAGGTATTGGACAATAGAACAATAGGAAAACATTATGTGGAGTGATGAGAGTAACTTTGAGCTTATCAA